>OZ001243.1:20959562-21528937 GCA_963924025.1 Ischnus inquisitorius | reverse complement strand
GAGGAAGAGGAAGAGGATGAGGATGAGGATGGTTCCATTTTTCTCATCTTCCATAATTACTCGTCGAAGTGGCAACCGCCCCTAACTCCCCCACCACCGGTGATCACAATTTAAGATCGTTTTGACGATAAGTCTCGTCTTTTCAGAGTTAAACATGATCTTTGCACTCGCAATTCAATACCTTCGGCTAATTAATGATAGTATTCCGGACTTCTCACATTTGAAGGGGGAGTCATGCAATACATATTCTTACGATAATCGCGAAACTTACGACCGAAGTACACGCTCGCGGCACTCACCCCACGTGCACGGAAAGAATAGCTACGCGGGTGACTCGTCATACAAGAACCCAAGTGAATCGTTTCAACATTAGAAATGGTATGAAACGGGGCCGGGGCAGGCGAAAATCAATAAAAGCCGGTGAGAAAAATTGTTTAACTTACTCACTCACTGTTACAATACTTGTGTAACAATGTTTACTCTCAATCTTTCAAGCAACTCGGGCTTATGAAAACACGTGTACTCTATATGACGGTTCGATCCAGCCTCTGGGTCTTGGCAACACTCTCCGTCTTCTCGGAAGTCTCCTTGTTGCTCAGCGCTCCGGATGCGTGGCAGTGCGAGAGAGATTAGTACTCCGCGTCGGTTGATAATTCACTTGATCGTCGGACGACGTGCAAGATGCCGGCAGCGGTACAGGTGAGTCGTCACTCGGGATCGATGAGCGACCAGTTCGGGCGGCGAGCGACGTTCGGGCTTCATGATGGTTTGGTGGCAGTGGCGGGTGCAGCGGAGAGCGGGCGGTAGCGAGACGTCACCGCGTCGAGCGAATCTCTCCCTTCTCGTTTCCAGTTCTCTCTCTCACTCTCTCTCTCTCTCTCTCTCTCTCTCGATCTCGTGCGTTGTCGCTGCTACGAGGGTCCGGGTCTTCTTGAGCGTTGCCGGTGCCCTTGCGAGGTATGAATATCGCAAGTCGAAATATTAGGCTCCGTAGTGAGTGCAGCCCTGGATCGGTTTGCAAGGCTTTGAATAATTGTACCGCGGTATATATAAGGTATACCTCCGTGCTGATAAGGAGCCGTCGTGCGAACTTCAGGCGCGCGGCGGTTTCACCGTTGTCGTGAGACCACTATCACGTTGTCGTTCTCACGGCAAAAGTGCTGAATTTGCACATCCTCTCTTGAGCAGAACTTGATGTAACGAACTGCGAATCTAAATCCATCGTGAGAGTAAACTGGAATATGCAAACGTTACAACGTAAGTTAGTAATTTCACGAAAACAATTTAAAAAAATAAAAAGAAAGAGAAATCGCAAGTCAAGTTGTTACAGATATTTATACAATCAAACGAACTTACCTAAGTGATGCTCGATCGTGATTATGCTAGTCATCTTGTCCAGATAGATCAATAGGTAGTAACGCCAGTTGCTCGAGCCTCACAGTTTCAAATCCATCTTAAACTTCGCGCTCTCGGCTGTAGAGGGCGCCCCTGTTTCCTTCACGGCGCCATTATATTTGAAAGCCCACAAATTGCGTCCCGAATAGATCAATATCGGGGTCGGAATAACAGGGCGGGTTTGATCTATTCGGACAAGACGACTAGCATAATCACGATCGAACATCACTTAGGTAAGTTCGTTTGATCGTATAATCATGCTGCGTCGTCTTGTCCTCTAGATCGATAGGTAGTTGTTTAAAGGTTGATGCAATTTGTATTTAAACGTTCTAATGCGATTGTCACATAACTTTTTGAACACAACTTTGAACATAACGCTTAACTCTAAAGATTATTAATAATGATCGTACGGTTATTACTGCGCCGAAGCGACTGCGTTAATAACCGATCTCGACACACTTGCATCTGTTATCACCGATCGATTATAAAACCGCGCAAATACGCTCGATTTATGGGTCCAACCCGCCGCCTTTCGTATCGTTTCGATATCGACGCCTCTTCGAAATGCTGCAGACGTAGCGGCATGCCTTGTGCTGTGTGATCCAAACATATTCACGTCAATTCCACATTCGGCCATCACACATTTGAACTACCTGCTAACCGATTCCGTCGTTGCAGTTCGACGTGGCTTCTTACACGTTAGTAAAAAAATATCCTCGTTATTATCTCTAATCCGGGCCATGCCTTCTCTATATAATCTCTATAAATTCTCTATATAATCGCACAACACCGATGCAACGCACAGGCTCGGCTACTCCGTGAAGAACGGTAGCAGTAATAACGGCTGAGTTTTTTCCGGACCTGATGTTATTATTCAATCTGTTATTTTCATTCTTGATTCAGAACCGACTGTTTTAACTCTCGACTGCCCGCAAAGCAAAAAGGGGAGAGTTATGCGTTTCACTGCGATCAGCTGATTGAGTCGATTTCCGTTGTCACGAGTAATCTCGAGATGGACAAAACATTATTATATGAAAATTGGCAGATCAATACTATGATCGACGGTAAATGCATGCCAACAAAAACAACAAAGATTAATGCTAAATTCAAATAAATACAGTAATTTTACGAAACACGCAGTCCCGTCATATCGAATGAGACTGTTGCTGCGACCATCGACAACTTCGCAGCATAACCTGTGACTCGCTTCAGATATATATCTGCCGTATGTTTTCACGACGAGTACTACTATACCAGACTGACTGTTGCGCGTCGGTCGCAAGTGACCGGCTGCTCGCAAGACGCTTCATCTCCGTGCGACATAACCTCAAATTCGCGAAGGTATAAGTTTCGGTAAAACTATCTTCTCTAAAAAAGATAAAATAAAAAAATTTTACGAGAAATTAAAAAACTCCCGACTGCAAAAAGAGTGAAATAACCAATCATTAGTGACGTGTTATAATCGGGAGATTTTTTCGTCATTAACTCTGGAAATCTACCGATTATAACACGTCAATATTGATTTGTTATTTCATTCTTTTTGCAGTCGGGAGTTTTTTAATTTTTCGACATTTTTTTTTTATATTACGTAACAATATCTTCGTAAATGTTTGTACTCTTTGAGCCGTAACTAATGCTAACAGCATGACTAGTTTTTTAGTCAACGATTCAAGCGACAGTGCCTCGTGGGGCCAGCGCGTCCTTAAATGACATAGTACTGGATCAGGATCCCAGATTTCCTCGTATTTCGCCGTCTGAGGCCGCAAACGAGCCGCACCGCGAAAAAATCTTCTAATAACCGGGTCCTGGCCTATGTCTCCTCCAACGATTAACGCCAGAGCCGACCGATACGAGTTCAGTGTACCGTATATCTTTATCTTAGCTAGGCAACCCGTTCAAATTTCGAGAACTCTTGCAACGATATTGTTTGATTGTTCCGTCCGACAAAGACGCCGTCATAACCGGGATAGAGTCTTGAGGTACGCTTCTTAATGCAAACGCTTGCTGGATCATAATTATATCGATTGTTTCGTTCGAAGAGATCACTAAGTAGTACTGTTTCCGTACGCTAGATGAGACCACAAATTTCAGCTCAAAATAAAGATTAAGTTGGTAATCCTGGCCACGCTATTCTTGCCGCTTCATAAAGTTCATTATCACCTCCCTACGAAGAGATCACGGGCGGGTTCTTCATTTATTCATTCATTGGGGTGTGATCTCTTCTGTAATGTATGGAAGTATGAGGGCGAGAGAGTATGAGCGAGAGTCTAGCGGTGTGTAAGACTCCACGAGTCAAGCGCGTACGAAGCGACAAATCTGTAAACGGACGTATCATAGTCAGTCGCCCGGTAGCCAAGCTCCGGAACACCTGTGCTTCGACTCATGGACCCAGTTCGATTGTGATAGATAAAACATTACTTTGTTTATGGTGACCTAGAGTGTTCCTCACATCACCATCATACCCAATACGTAACATCTTCGAACGAAACAATCGATATAATTATGATCGAGCTTTGCCCGCAGAAGGGGTTTTGTCTAATTATATCTCTTGTTTCGTTCTCGAGATCACTAAGTAGGAAGTTTAGAACTTAAAAAAATCTGACTCGAGTCTGATTTTTATTACAAAATTACGAACAGTTTAATAACATAATGTACGAATATTATCATGTTACAATTTTTGATGGATCAAACGATCAACTAAACTTAAGATAACACACTTTTTGCAAACTCTCTTTTATGCTTAATAATAGGTTTATTATAGAACGTTTCCAATACCTTCGATGTTTCCGACCAACCTGCCAAACGTTTTATAATGCTTATATCAACCCCTTCAGCTAACGCCGACGAAGTCGCTGCGTGCCTAATACTGTGTGGCGAGAAGTCGTGTCCAACACCACATTCCACCAAAAACGATCTTATCTATCTACTTAACGTGTCTTTAGATGCTTTTTTGTACGGTTTTCTCGTAGTGACAAAAAGATTATCGACGTCTTTGGCTAATAACGACGTGACCTCTAGATACCTCTCTAATACCGATGCGACACAAAGGTTTGGCTTTTCCTCAAACCTGGGTATCAATAGGAGAGGTTGACAAGCTCCCGGTCTAGAAGTTTTTACTCTATCTGGAACCTCGATCTCGCATGAGCCGTCTGTAAGCTTCCTTATGTTGTCTCTTTTAATCGAGATAAGCGTTTTCTTGCGGTAAGCGGTCACCAGCGCCGGTAATACTGCCAACTTAGTTGTCAGTTGCTGAAGGCTCAAGCTCTCTAGTGGAATCATTTCTCCGATTTTTGCTACGACTGGATCGAGACTGTAAATCCGGTCGTGTTTTGGCTTACTCGGTTTTCTTCTCGAAAACGCCCTTCATTAACCGCTAAATTAGTGGGCTTTTCCTGACGTACTCCCCACAAACTAACGTCAGCGCCGATCTACAAGTGTTGAGGGTTCCATGAGACACGCCAGGTTCGAATTTGTTCGCGAACTATTCCACGACAATATCTTCGTTCGGTTTGAATATATCGATCCCTTTCGTTCGATAAGAGGCCGCTCAATCTGCGATTGGCTGGTCGTATTGTCGCATCGTTTCGTTCGTTATTGAGCTCAAAAGTATTTCTATTGCAGCATCGCTCATTCCGCGTCTCTTATAGGCTTGCCGGACAATCTGCCTGCCATCAAGCTTAGTTTGCCGGCCAGCGGATGCTGCGTTCCCCTGTAGGGAACAGATAACAAACCGGGAGATGGTTGAAAAATTATCGGGGGGGATTGCAATAAAGACAACCACCGCGGATACCAGGGCTGTGCACGCCAGTCTGGAACCACTACTCTGCCGCAAGCTTGATCAACCCGGATCTTTTTCAGCGTTTTTAATGTAAGGGAGAAATTGTACCAATTACATTGGCATATTGCTTCCTCTTTTTCTCTTATCACTGTTCGCTAAGCTCTGTTTGCAAGAAAGTACGTTACTATTTATGATTTACTCAAGAAGCTTTCGTTTGTGAAAAGTTTTTCATACATGTCTATTAATTTACTTTTACTTGTTTATTGAATGTACTTATTTAATGGTTCCATGTTGTCCTCCAGGTTCTATGTTGCTTAATTTCATTTTTTCTACTAACAGTATTTTTTTGGTAATGAAACTTTTTCTGAAAAATTCAAAATTATGCTAAAGCTGAACGCTTGCATAGATTTTGATCAAATTCAATACCGATCTTTGGTTAATAATAGTTTGTTCGGGATTGCGACGTTTCGGAGCGAGACTTTTAAACGCGGTTTGCGAGACTCGTTTCGCGACTCTGCGTGAGTCATCGTGTCGGGAGATCGAGACTCGTCGAAGACGATTCCCCCGAGCCTTCCGAATTCACGGTCTCTGGCCGTCAGCTCGCTGCCGAAATATCGCGCCTCTCTCAGTTTCGCGGCTGGCTATTGTTCGCGCGCGATGTCAACAAACATCGGAGGCGTCGTGCGCTCTCGCTCTCTCGCGCGGTCGCGTTGGTCTCGCTCTGGCCCTTGGAGCGAGGCGAGCTCGCTTCTCGCCTTTAATATTCGGCGAATTGTATTTTTCGGGATTCTCGGGGTCTCTTCGGTGCGTTGACCCGTGCCGGCGATTCGGTTCGCTTCTTTATTCGCACTCGATCGCACGGCACTTTTGCGACCCCGCGAGGGAATTAGTAGCTCACGAGTCCGCGACGGGCTGACATCGACCGCCCTCGCGCTCGCTCTCGCACGCACAACAGTCGCATTGGCTGACGTATTTTTCTCTAGATGTACTTTTGTTGTGTTTTTAAATATAGAGTTTTTATACGCCGTTAAACTACTCTTGTTTCAAAAAGTTATTTTCCCCGAAGCTCCTCCACCGATCCGCTCACCCGTTTCCGATCATTTTTTTGGTCCTTCGAGCCGGATCGGAGCGAGCAACGAAGTGCGCGAATAGACTTTCAAAGACTTTTGAGACATTTGATCTCCGTGGGGTGTTACCCTAGGCACGCGTCTCGCAGCCGCTGCCGTGCCTCGCGTGTGTGCGTGTGTCGCGCGGTTTTCGGGCTCTCGATGCTCGTTGGTCATCGACCTCGGGCCAGTGTGTGCACTCTCGCTCTGTTTCTCGCGCGCGGTGTCTCCTCTGCGATTGTCGGCTCACCGAGGTTCTCGTTCGCACTCGTAGCGTCACATAGAGGCTTCGATTCTCGTTCGCGCTTCGACTACCGCCTTCCGTGTTAATTCTCTTCCGCCATGGACGGCCTAATTCAGAGCCAAGAGCGCCTCTCCGGGCACATCGCCCGCGCAATCGACAACCTCAAGAGGCTCGGGCAGGCGAACATCACGCTCGGTGTCCTCGAGACGAAGATCACCTCCATCGACAGCAAGTGGGCGGCATTTTGCGAGAATCACGCACAGATCGAAGGATCAGCGACTGCCGCCGACCAGAAGCGCGCGTATTTCACGCAGGGCGTCGCCGAGTCTACCGAGGATAATTACTTTCTGAATAAGGGGAGAATGCTCGATTTCGCGCGGCAGCTAAGAAGGGAGGAGAGGAAGGGAGGAGAGGAGTCGGCAGGAGCCCCCGCGCACACGGCACAGCAGCTCCCGAAGATCGCTCTCCCTAAATTCTCTGGCGTCTTTTCGGAGTGGCCTGCGTTTCGTGACCTCTTTTCGTCGATGGTGACAGACAACTCCGCTCTTTCTTCGATAGAGAAGCTGCATTATCTGAAGATGAGTCTCGTGGACGAGCCGGCCGCGCTCATCGCCTCAGTCCCTCTCACTTCCGAGAATCTGGTGGCAGCCTGGACGACTCTGACTGAGCGCTACGAAAACGTTCGGCTGCTGACGAACGCGCAGCTCACGAGCATTTATTCGCTGCAACCGATGCGCAGCGAGTCCTCAGTCGAGCTCAAGACTCTCTTCAACGGGACAGTTAATGCCGTCTCAGCTCTGAAGGCTCTTGGTCGCCCCGTCGAGTCCAGCGAGACTACCAAGTTCCGGGTAGTCTTCAACGGGTCCCAGAAGACGAGTTCCGGGGTGTCTCTAAACGACTGTCTTCACGTCGGGCCGTTGCTGCTTCCGGACCTCTTCAACGTTGTTCTGCGTTGGCGGAAGCACGCCATCGTCTTCTCGGCCGATATGGAGAAGATGTATCGACAAGTTCGGCTTCACCCGAACGACCGAGATCTCCAGCGAATTCTGTGGCGAGGAAGCGCGAGCGCACGACCAAGTGCGTATCGTCTGTGCACGGTAACGTACGGCCTCGCGTGCGCCCCTTATCTCGCTCTCCGGGTTATTCGACAGCTGGCAGACGACGAGAGAGACCGCTATCCGCGCGCGAGCGAGGCTCTCCGCAACTATGTCTACGTCGACGATGTCCTTTCCGGTGCCGACGATGTGGCTTCGGCTCTCGGGAAGCAGCGCGAGATCGTCGAGCTGTTCAAGGCGGGTGGCTTCTCTCTCCGTAAATGGACCTCGAGCTCGTCGGAGTTGATCTCTCATCTCTCGCCGCCTCTCCGAGCCACCGGGACGAGCTTCGAATTCTCAGGTGAGTCGTCGTTTCATATGCTCGGCCTCTCGTGGCATGCAGCGAGCGACAGCTTCGTTTTCGGACTCAAGCCTCTCCGCATAGAGCCTCCGTTGACGAAGAGGAAGATTCTCTCGGCCATTGCCTCGCTGTTCGACCCTCTCGGTTGGCTTTCGCCTGTCGTCGTCAGCGCGAAAATCTTCCTCCAGTCGCTGTGGTTGCTGAAACTGGAGTGGGACGATCCACTGCCGAACTCGGCTTCGAACGAGTGGACAGAGCTGTACGAGCATCTCCCGCGCATCTCGGACACCCGAGTCCCTCGCTGGCTCAAGATACAGTCCGCTCCGCGCAACGTTGTGCTTCACGGGTTCGCAGATGCCTCTGAGAGAGCCTACGCAGCGGTGGTCTACCTTGTCGCCGACTCCACCCGCTCGGTTTCGCTCGTCGCTGCCAAGACGAAGGTAGCGCCTGTCAAGCAAGTGGCCCTTCCTCGTCTCGAGCTTTGTGCTGCCCAGCTTCTCGCGAAGCTAGCTAAGCGTGTGATTGGCGTGCTGGCTCTCGATTGTCCAGTTTATCTCTGGTCCGACTCAACTGTAACTCTCGCGTGGATTCGCGAGCACCCGGGACGCTGGAAAACGTACGTCGCGAATCGGGTGTTGGAGATTCAGCGCGCGCTGCCGAACGCTCTCTGGCGCCACGTCAGCACGAAGGAGAATCCTGCAGATTGCGCGTCGAGAGGCGTGCTCGCCTCGGAGCTACGTGATCATCCGCTTTGGTGGACGGGGCCTCGCTGGCTTCTCGCTCCTCGAGAATCTTGGCGAGTGTCACCGTCGCGCGAGTGCGTCGACGCCCCCGAGCTGAAGACTCACTCGCTCGTCGCATCGAAGGGATTGGAGGAGCCGTTCGATCTCCTCGCACGATACTCGGGCCTCGATCGCCTGCAACGAGTCGTCGCGTGGTGCTTTCGCTTCGCAAACAATGCGAGGGCTCGCCGCACGCAGAGCGCGAGCGCCTTCGTGCCCTCGGCGACCCTGCTCCCTGCCGAGCTCGCTGCTTCGCTCACGTGCCTCGCGAGGATCGAGCAGCTACGATGTTTCCGCTCCGAGGTGGCATCTCTCGTCTCGCGTGCGCCTCTCCCGAAAGGCTCTCTCACGAGACTCAACCCTCATCTCGACTGTAACGGGTTGCTGCGAGTCGGAGGGAGGCTGAGGCACTCTGTCCTCGACGCAGACGAGAGGAATCCGGTCATCGTTGCGCGCGAGTCTCCTCTCGCTCGGCTGCTCATCGAGGACGCTCATCGAAGGACTCTGCACGGGGGCACGCAGCTGACTCTCGCGGCTCTCCGGCGACGATTCTGGGTCCTCTCAGCACGCTCTCTCGCAAAGACTCTCGTCGGGAGGTGCTTCCGATGCCTCCGCTTCCGTGCCGCGACGGCGTCGCAATTAATGGGAGCGCTGCCGAGGGAGAGAGTGACGCCTTCGAGACCGTTCTCTCACTCAGGCGTCGACTACGCGGGCCCCATCTTCATCCGAACATCGAAGGGACGCGGTCATAAGTCGACGAAGGCGTATATCGCTGTCTTCGTCTGCTTCGCCACACGAGCAGTGCACCTCGAGGCTGCGTCCGACTACTCGACAGACGCCTTCCTCGCTGCCTACAGACGCTTCACTTCGCGCCGAGGGCTGTGCAGGACTCTCTCTAGCAATTGCGGCACGAATTTCGTCGGCGCCGATGCCGAGCTTCGCTCGCTCTTCGCCGCCGCCTCCGCGTGTAGCACTCGCATCGGCTAACGCTCTCGCCAACGATGGCGTGGATTGGAGGTTCAACCCTCCCGCCGCCCCGCACTTCGGCGGGCTCTGGGAGGCTGCCGTGAAGTCGGTGAAGCATCACCTTCGTCGAGTTATAAGAGAGACAACGCTCACCTTCGAGGAGATGTCGACTTTGCTCGCGCAGATCGAGGCTTGCCTCAACTCTCGCCCCCTTGGGGCTCCCACCGACGATCCCGACGACTTGAGCGCACTAACTCCGGGGCACTTCCTCATCGGAGCCCCCGTCTCTGCCGTTCCCGAGCCGTCGCACGAAGAGGTGCCAGTGACTCGCCTGTCTCGCTGGCAACACCTGCAAAGTGCAGCCTCCGCTGTGCGTGGGGGACCTCGTCCTCGTCGTGAACGAGATCTCTCCCCCTACGAAGTGGCCGCTCGCTCGCATCATCGCTACGCATCTAGGAGGAGACGGTCACGTTCGAGTCGTCACCGTCAGGACCGCGACCTCAACGTTGAAGAAGCCCGTCGTAAAGCTGTGCGTTCTCGCCAAGAGGGAGGACCTCGAGAAGAGCGAGGAGACCACAGCGAAGAGCATCGATTAATTCGTCGTTCGACGAGGCGGGCGGAATGTTCGGGATTGCGACGTTTCGGAGCGAGACTTTTAAACGCGGTTTGCGAGACTCGTTTCGCGTCTCTGCGTGAGTCATCGTTTCGGGAGATCGAGACTCGTCGAAGACGATTCCCTCGAGCCTTCCGAATTCACGGTCGCTGGCCGTCAGCTCGCTGCCGAAATATCGCGCCTCTCTCAGTTTCGCGGCTGGCTATTGTTCGCGCGCGATGTCAACAAACATCGGAGGCGTCGCGCGCTCTCGCTCTCTCGCGCGGTCGCGTTGGTCTCGCTCCGGCCCTTGGAGCGAGGCGAGCTCGCTTCTCGCCTTTAATATTCGGCAAATTGTATTTTTCGGGATTCTCGGGGTCTCGGGGTCGGGGGCACTCGATCGCACGGCGCTTTTGCGACCCCGCGAGGGAATTAGTAGCTCACGAGTCCGCGACGGGCTGACATTGACCGCCCTCGCGCTCGCTCTCGCACGCACAACAGTCGCATTGGCTGACGTATTTTTCTCTAGATGTACTTTTGTTGTGTTTTTAAATATAGAGTTTTTATAGGCCGTTAAACTACTCTTGTTTCAAAAAGTTATTTTCCCCGACGCTCCTCCTCCGATCCGCTCACCCGTTTCCGATCATAGTTCCTCTTTGTACTAGATTCTAGCCCAACGTCCCAAAAAATGGGGCAGATAGAGCACCACCAGACTTATTTGAAAAATTCAGAATTGTGTGAAAAGTGAGCGTCGGCACAGATTTTGCCCACATTTAATACCAACCATTGTATTATAATAGTGCATCTGTGTACCAAATTTTAGCCCGATACCTCCAAAAATATGACAGCTAGAGCTCCACCAGACATTTTTCAAAAAATTCAAAATGGCGTAAAAACTGAAAAACTGCATAGATTTGACCAAACATTGCACCAAAGTGGGAGACTCGATCCCTCAATATGTGGTATATATTTCAGCTTTATATCCCCAACCGTTTTCAAGTTATGAGGCCAAACAAGGCGCACACACGCACGCACGCACGCACGCACGCACGCGCGCGCGCGCACACACACACACACACACACACACACACACACGCCACAGGGGGAGGCTGAAAGCCCTACGTGGCGCGTCCCCAGGTGGCGGATAGGGGAACGCCCTCTACATATAGAGGGTAGGGGGGACTTAAAAACACCTCCCGCGGACCAACAGCAGGGGAGTAAACCCCGTCAACAAATCACGATGGAGAGCAGAAAAGAAAAAACGATTACGGTGCAGGGGTTCGGATCCCCAGTACCGGCGTCTGCCAGGGGTGTGCAAGCGGGCCCCGGGACGTCGTCATTAAGCGACCGCAGTACTACGGGAGTGGGCTACTTGGCTCCCGCAGTAGGAACAGCTACAAGACCAGAGGAAGAACTGGAGCGGATTACCAGCAATGATAGAGGCGAAGCTGCCTTCGAACGACTCGGAGACAAGATCGAACATCTGGCTGCGTTTATCAAGGGCAAAAACAATGTCCACATGGAGATCAGGAGACTCGTGGCAGCGATTAAATCATGCTACGATACCGCCAGCTGCTCGGACAGTCACAAGCCGGTCGCCACAAAGCAAAGCAGTTCTCGGGTGAAAGAAACCCAGACTTCCCCGGTATGGCCGGGGAAGCCAACCCCAAAGAGGCGGATGACTCCATCCCCGCCCAAAGAAGAGCGCGCTTCGAAGAAAAAAAAGGGGACAAACGTTAAGCACCCAGCGGAGACAGCGGTCAGAACACCGCGCGGGCGATCGCCTCTAATGCAGCAGGACCCAACACGGTGGGAAACTGTCGACAAGGCGAGGGCGAGAAATCGGCGACCCAGACCTACACGACCAGACGCGTTGGTCATCAAGGCAACCGGAGATAAATCATATGCCGACATCCTTCGGCAAATGAAGCGCGACCCAGCGATGAAGAAGCTGGGAGAAAGCGTCACGAAAATTCGAAAGATCGCATCCGGAGATATGCTGCTGGAACTTGATCGGTCAGCATCCCAGAGAGCGCCGCAGCTCAAAGAGGTGGTGGAAAACTGCCTAGGCGAGACGGCCGAGGTCAGGACGCTGGCACATGAGATACAACTAGAACTCAAGGACCTGGACGAACTCACGACGGAAGACGACGTAGTGGAAGCCCTTGAAATAGGTCTGGAAGCGTCTGCGCTGACATGTGCCGTGGTAAAATCCATGCGCAAAGCCTACGGGGGCACTCAGACGGCAGTAGTCAGTCTGCCTGCAGATTTGGCAAGGAAAACCATCCAGCTACAGAAGGTCAAAATCGGTTGGGTCCTCTGCCGCATCCGAGAAAAGACGAGAGTCGCGCGCTGCTTCCGGTGCTGGGGCTTCGGCCACCTAGCAAGAAGTTGCAATGGGGTAGACAGGTCCAACCAGTGTCTCAAATGCGGCGAGGAGGGGCATGTGGCCAAAGGGTGCTCACGTGACCCATGCTGCGTACTCTGTCGGGATAAGGGAAGGAGTGACCATCCGACAGGTAGAGGTAACTGTCCGGCCTATCGCAAGGCCCTTCAGGAGGCAACAAAGAAGAGGTAATGAGAATACTCCAGCTCAACCTCAACCACTGCGAGGCAGCACAGGACCTGCTTACACAGACGGTACGCGAGCTGAAGATCGACGTCGCGATTTTGAGCGAGCCGTACAAAAATACAGGCGGAGCTAGGTGGACAGCCGATGCCTCAAATAGGGCCGCTATCTGGACATGCGGTACAACGGTCATCCAGGAAGTGAGCAAAAGGCCGCACAATGGGTTTGTCTGGGCAAAAGTCGCAGGAATTTTCATCTATAGTTGCTATGCTTCACCTAACGCAGCCACTGGTGAGTTCGAGAGAATGCTCGACCAGCTGGTATCCGATGCACAGGGCAAGAGCCCTCTTATTATCGCTGGAGACTTCAATGCGTGGGCCACCGAGTGGGGTAGCAGGGAGACAAATCAAAGGGGGGAGACGTTGATGAGGGCGTTTGCCCAACTCAACATCGTCCTCGCCAATACAGGAGCTGATCCGACGTTCACCCGGAGCGGCACCAGCTCAATCGTTGACCTAACCTTCCTGAGCGAAGGACTTAGTAAGCGAAACCCCACATGGGAGGTCTGTGACTGCTACACCCACAGCGACCACCAGGCAATCCTATGCGTGGTTAGGGGAACAGGGAGGCGAAACCGGTCGACGAGGCAGAGCGGTGGCCCAAGATGGAAATCTAAGGCCTTCGATGAGCAACGCTTCGATGCGGCAATGGAACAGCAAGTAGAGCTCTCTGGATCGGCTGGGGACAAAGCCCAGCAGATGATGACCGCCATTATCAGGGCCTGTGATGCAGCGATGACGCGGAGCTCAAACAGCAGCAGAAGACCACCGGTCTACTGGTGGACGGACGCCATAGCGAAGATTCGGAAGAACTGCCATCGTACGAGGAGATTGTATCAGCGAGCGAGAGATCGCCCGGAGTACCGAGCACTCCAACAACGGTACAAAAGGGCACGGTCAGAACTAAAGCGAGCTATCGAAGCAAGCAAGCGAAAAAGCTGGATGGAGATGTGTCAAGAGGTTAACAGGGACCCGTGGGGCAGGGCCTATAAGACTGTTATGACGAAGCTAAAAGGCGCCCCTGTGGCGATGCCAACTAGCCGAGAGCTATTGCACAGGATTGTCTCGACACTATTCCCAGGCCAGGAAGAAAACACACGCGGCGAAATACGGCTAGCTGCCATTGAAGAGGTTCCACCGATTACGAGAGAAGAGCTACTCGCAGCCTGCAAAAAAGTGGGTGACGGCAAGGCTCCCGGCGTGGATGGGATCCCCAACGTAGCCCTCAAGGCAGCGACAATGGCCCGACCCGACATCTTTCTGGAGGTGTATAACTCGTGCTTACGTGAAGGTAGATTCCCTGACCGATGGAAGAAGCAGCGTCTCGTACTGCTCCCAAAGGGGGAAAAACCGCTGGAGGATCCCTCGGCCTACCGCCCAATTTGTTTGTTGGATACAGCTGGAAAGATTCTAGAGCGAATTATATGTAACCGGCTAGAGGAACTCACGGAGGGACCGAGAGGTCTCTCTGAAAACCAATTTGGTTTCAGAAAGGCACGGTCCACCGTGGACGCCATAAGCCTGGTCGTCGACATAGCACGTGAGGCCATCAAAGGCAAAAGGTGGAAAGGAGGCTCCAAGAAGTACTGCGCTATCGTGACACTAGACGTTAAAAATGCCTTCAACTCCGCGAAGTGGAGTTGCATATTGGCGGCACTCCATAATCTCGGAGTTCCGTTATATATGAAGCACGTAATCTCCGATTACTTCAGGGATAGGATTCTAACGTACAACACAGACGAGGGACAGAAGGAGTATGCAGTAACCGGAGGCGTCCCACAAGGATCAGTACTCGGTCCAGTACTGTGGAACACCATTGTTGTACCCCGAGTACGCCGGTTGTTGTCGCAAGTTGCATTGCGCAACAACCGAGGTATGCGAGCAGCGGGCGAGCCGAGCGCGAATGTAATTACCGAAATCGAGCGCGTCGCGGGCGATTGAGCAATCGACGCATCGAGCGATTCTCGATCGCGGATAAGTAGAGCAGCGCGTCAGCAGTTCAAGTAGCGCGGAGCCTTCATATTCCGTGGACGTACGGAATCTGGAGCGACGGAAAATAAACAGTAAACAATGAAAAGCGGAGTTTTAAGAAATAATGTTTTGTCTAATAAATAATGCTGATGCTCTCGCTCGATATATAATGATACGCGAGCGAGCATTCAACAGTCTGGTTTGACTCGAGAAACTGTGCGTCTGGTCCCAGGGATTCGGTATTGGAATCCAAACGGTAACATAGAGGGTTCCGGGCAAGGGAACGTATAAAGTGGCACTGGCGGGTGAGGGTCGGACCTGGATCCCGAGTGTGGAATTAAGTCTTGAAGTTGACTTGTGAAGTAACTTTGTAAAGTTGTGTGCAAAAGAGGCAAAGTGTAAAGTGAAATTGTTTATTACTCTGTTTTCTATTTCGTCAATAAATTGGTATTGTGCCTACGAGTTGTAGTCCTCACTGGGGTTCTAACCCCTTCCTGGTAACATCCCAAAATCTTCAGAGATAATATCTCACCCGCCGAGCACGGTCTGATCGCCCGGGCTCCGGCGGTACAACATTGGTGGCAGCGGTGGGATACCAGAGTGAGGCTACGAACTACGAGGAATACATCGAAGTGAGAAAGCGTGGAAACACAGAGAGAGCGGCTCCAGGTGATAGGTGGAGTCGGGCAGTACACAGAGAGTGCGGCTCTAGGTGATAGGTAGAGCCGGGCAGTACACAGAGGGACCAGACGTGTGAGAGGGTGCCTGCAGCCCCTCTTGGAGGCGTCGACCTGGGTTAGGGGACGTATACAGTTTAAAAAGATAGATACATGAGTGGGCGAGGAACGCCTGGGGAACAACGAGAGGTTCCGGCAGCACAGGAGCTATCAACGTCCACGGACGAGGACGAGGGGGTAGCAGCAGGGTTAGAGACAGCATTGGCTGGGATTACGCAGGTTGCAAGGGAAAACCTGGCAGCGCAATCGCCGGAGCGAGCGGCGGGGGTCGAGGAACAGTCACCAAACCCTTTGTACGGGGTGAATTTGCAGCGGGGGACCACATACGACGAGCTGGACGATATCGACGAGAGCTTGTTCGAGCCAGGATCAGAAATGGCAAACATCAGCCCCCGGGCGGTGGACAACGAGATCGAGCGACTGCGTTTGCAGTTGCAAAACACCAATGGGCGGCATGCGAACGATACCAGGGTGTACCCTCCTGAGGGTTTGGGCCTCGCAGGGGTTCGCCAAACTTTATTCAGCTTTATTTATGGACGTGCCAACGGTGGCAGGGCTGACCGGGACAGCAGCGGCGGCAGCGGCGATAGCTGCGGCGGGACAGGTGAATACGACAGCAGCGGTACCAGCAGAAACGGCTCCAGCGAGTCAGCCGAACGGGATAGCGGCAATGCCAGTGGCAACGAGGCATGTAGACAGGGAAGCGGTGGACGAAGAGGCGAAATTCAAAGAAGCTGTCGCGAGAGAGGTAGAGCGAAAGATTGACCTCATATTGACAACACCGGACCTCCCACGAGTCGGGCGAGCATCGCTGCACGCGGGGGAACGGGGGGGTGTGTACCTTGACGTGGGTCTCGGGCTCAGGAGTGTTCCGGAATTCGATGGGAGTGACCCTGGGGAACTGGATGGGTTCCTGCAGGCTTGTGAGGCAGTAAGGGGTATGACAAACCCCGTGGAACGGCCAATACTCCTTACTCTCGTGCGGAGTGGAAGGATCAAGGGTCGGGCGACCCGGGAGCTGAGACACAAGGACATCAAGACATTCGAGGATCTCAGGAGGGAGATGGAATCACTCTACGCGCAAAGGAAGTCACTATCCGCGTTGCAGTATGAATTCAGTCAGCTGCGGCAGGGGACGGACGAAGCAGTGTCAACTTATGCAACGCGCGTCGAGAAGCTGACAGTGGAGATGGTGGAGAAGCTCTGCGAGGGCGAGGAACCGCATGGTTCGCGTTACATCGAGAGGGCAACGAGGAAAAGTGCGCAGAGCGCGTTCGAGAACGGACTCAGCAGGGAAATACAGCTGATCGTGCGCTCACGGAACTACAGGGGTCTGCACGACTCCGTAGTTGGCGCTCTCGAGGTGGAAAGGATGATTGGGTCGGAGGGGAGCAACGGAAGCTCCAACGGGGGCCAGCCCCAAGCATCTCCGGATGCGGGAGATCATTCTCCAAGAAAATGTTATACCTGTGGGGAGGCAGGGCACATCAGGCGTGAGTGTCCGAGGAAATCCGGGCGACTCAGTCTCCCTATGCCGGGATCGGCGCGGGAGGTGCATCAGGTGAAGTTGTCTTGCAATTACTGCGGGGGGCAGGGACACTTCTGGAAGGACTGCCAGCTGAGGTTGCGGCATGTGGAAGAGAGGAAGTTATCGACAGGGGAACAACAAGGGAGCGGACAACCCTCGAAGACGGGGAGAACGTGGAAGGAGTTCATGGATAAGCCGCGCGCGGGAACGGCCGAAGGAGGCGAGACGCGTGAGGTGGGCTTCGTTACGGCGACATAGAGCGGAGGCACGGGGAACCTCCAGAATGATACGTTAATGTTACGAATTTGCTAAAGTTTCCAAAGGATAGTTCTTTTGTCAAAAATCACAAACAGGTCAGGTGAAATATCTGTGTGACACGAGGTGTTTGAATTTTGTTGGATATTTAAATTCAGTGGTATTTCTGGGAGTTGTCAGGTGCCGGGGTTCCGTAAATGGTAGAATTTTGGTAAATATGGGAATTTTCCATGATTCGGGAAACGTTAAATATTTAGTAGTTTGCTGGGGATATTTGAATTCCGGAAAACTATTGTTATGTTCGGCTCGATGCGAGATCGAGAGCGAACGTTTATTTTATTATTATTTATGGGGATCTTTTCTGTCTGAAAGGAGTTGGAACTCCAACACCTCCAATAATGTTGTTCAATTACTAGGTTTATTAGAATATCGGTTACAGATGAGTTTTACAAGAGGAGTCTACGTTGTCTCTTCGGAGACAACCTCTCAGTTCGGTCGATGGAATTAGACTGATTGGTGTTCGATTCGCAGTCGGGGACTGTGAATCGAAATATTCGCATTTTTCGCAATCGCGGAAGAGCCCGGCGATTGCCTCTTGCTGCTCTCGCGCTTCCGTATGCGTTCGCACTTTTCGTTGCTGCGTGCATCGGAGTGCGAGTTCATTCGCCTTTGCTGCGTTTGCACATTCTTGCGAGTTCGTTGCTCGCTTTTAATCGCTCGATTGGACTTCGCTCGAAATATTCTATGCGAATATTTCGACTCTTCGTTTTATCGCTCGAATTTTGAATATGCCCTTTTTGCGGCATAACATCCCTCCCCCCTTAAGAAGAAGAAATCTTGAATTCAAGTTTCTTCTCATTCAAAATTTGACTTGTTTCTAAGTTTAGTCCCTTTTCTAGTTTTAATCCCTTTGATCCCGTTTCTCGTTTCAATCCCTTTTTCTAGTTCCCTTTATTTATTTATTTATTTTCTTTGAATACTCCCATTACTTGAATTTATTTGCTTTTATTCTGGCGTATCTTTTCCTCGGTGTCGGGTTACATCCCGCGCGTGGACTTCTGCCTACGTCGGCACTTTGCGCATCTCGCGGTTCCTACCTACACGGATAGCTGTCTTACTTGTATGTATGTATGTTGTCGAATAATTTGCACTCGCCGCACTGTCTCTATTTTTTGTCCAATTTCTCGTTCACGGAAATTCGCGCACTTTTCGTGATTTTTGTGGTCGCTCTTTCTTCATCGCTCTCACTGTTTGCGATGCACTTTTCACAATTTTTTTGTTCTCTTTTTATTTTATTTCGCTTCTCTACTAAAGCCAGTGTACCCTGTTCTATGCTGGTTTCGGATTACGTTCGCTACCTATCGCTATTCGGTCTGTTCGTGGATTCATATCTGATCGCTTTTTTTTTTTTTTTTTTTTTTTTCCTAATTTTGGCGCATTTTGGAGTCTCGTACGTTTTTTGCAAACGTGTTTCCGGTCTGTTGCTGTCTCGTTTGTCGTCTCTCTTCCGTCGGCAGTCCTTTTTCGTCGATTGTGCATATTTTTTCCTGTAAATTTTTCTTTTGCCCTGACTCGCCGATTATCTGATTTTTCCTTGTCTCGAATCCTCCGTTTCCTGGTCTTCCGCTTCCCTAATGCTGTATTTCGGGAACCTTCACTCGCGTCGTTTCTCCGCCGTCCTCTTCTTCGGTTCGCCGTGGGTCTCGGATTCCTATCCGTCGTTGTGTTGCGTCGTCAATTCCTACGTTGGCATTTGTCTCGCTGCGTCGCTTGGTCGTTCGACTTCGGCTTTTATCGTCGTCTCGTCGTTGGCATTTTGCGTTTTCGCGGCGACTTGTATTTCTGTTCGTTTCTCTTCGACGCATTTTTCCGTTGCGACTGACTGTGTTGCTATTCGTTTTGACGGCTTCTTCCTGCGGCTTCTTGCTCGTAGCTCGTGGCGGATCCTCCGTCTCGAGTTTCTCTTGCTCATGGTTCAATGCTTCGTGCAAGCATTTTCTGTGCCCTGGTGAGTCGTCGATGCCGCCTGTGTTAACGCGCGTGATCTTGACCCGGCGTAACGCGCTCGACTTCGCTGACGCGTGCATCTCAGGTGTCACCGTCGGCCTTCCTGCCTCGTTCCCTGTCTCGCTCGTGGCTATCGTGCTGATAGCACGGCTGCTGCCCAGCGTACACTCTATAGTCGACTCTCGCTCAGTTCTGGCTACGAGATTTTTCTCCTTTTTTATTAGCCCGATTGTTTTTGTTCGGACTCCGTCCCAATTTGACCACGCCGGTTCAGGGGGCTCGCCGAGAATTTGTATGCTGTGTCCGTATATTTTGATGATCCTTCCCCCGAGGATGTCTACGTTGTGCTTCCTTATGAACTCCATTCCGAGTATTCCTTCTGTGCTCAGCGGTACGTCATCGGGTACCACGTGGAACCAGTGTTTCACTTTCACAGCTGGGGTCGCTACTGTTATCTCGGCCATGCACAATGTCGGTATCGTTGTTCCTGCTACACTTTTTATTTCCGCTTGCTCGTCCTTGATAGGTGTGCAAGGCCGCAGTGCGCTCTTCTTTATCAGGCTGCATTGGGCTCCGGTATCGGCTTTCAACGTGACGGTCGTCTCCCGCGACTCCTCTATCTCGATAGGGAAATCGCAACCCGCGGTGCATTCTTCTGGGCCTCCCAGCGTGCTGACGCAATACGTTTGTGCTTCTGTCGGGGTTGACTTCCGTCCTTCCGCCCCGTCTAGCATTCGCGATGTTTTTCCGACCTTTTCGTCGCTGTTTCCCGTAGTTTCTTCGTGCGGTTCTTTCCCGCGCCCTTGGGCTGTGTCAATTCTTCCGGCGATGGTAAACGAGTAAACCCTCAGTGTCCCGATGGTCCTCACGGGATTTTCACCCTGTTCGGTTTCGCTCGTTTTACCCTTCCTCTTCCGTTCGTCGCTGCGTTTTTTCGGGCATTGGTACCTGTAGTGCCCCTTCTCGTTGCAGTAATAACATGTTACCTCGACTGTGTTCACGTCTTTTTCCGCTGCTGGTTGGCTCTGACGTCCTGAAGTTCGGCGGCAATCCTTTGCCCTGTGCCCTGGGGTTCCACAGTTGAAACATTTTGCAATTTCTTCGTTCATCTGCGAGCGTCGTGGTTTGCCATGCTCTACTGGTGGTTGGTTATTGTGTGCGTGTACTTGGCTGTTTCCCCTCATCATGCCCTCTATCTCCGTTGCCCCTACTACGGATTCATGTAGGCTATGGTAATTTCTCGCTCGCACGAGCATCCGCAGCTCGTCTTTCAGTCCATTTTCAAATGACATTTGCGCGCTTTTCCTTTGCGCTTGCTCGATGTAATGCGCGCCGTTCGGATCTATTCCTTCGCAGAGTTTTTCCACTATCTCGACCGTTAATTTTTCAGTTCGGGTTGCATACGTGCTTACCGGTTCGTCCTGCTCCTGCCTTAGAGTACTGAACTCGTACTGCAGAGCTGCCAAGGATTTTCGCTTGCCGTACAGCCCTTCAAGTTCGGCTCTTAGATCAGCGAGGGTGTGCACCGTTTTGTGTTTCATCTCGCGTGTCGCACGTCCCTCGAGTTTGCTTGCCAGCACCAAGGCTAGCAAAACTTCGTAGTTCCGCGGGTGTACTCTCAGGAACACGATTTCGCAGGATTGCAAAAATCCGTCTAGTTCGTCAGGATCGTCTCCGTTGAACCGCTTGATGTTTTTTAACGCCAAATCCAGACTCAGGTACTCGGCGTCCCCGTGTTCCCCTGACGATCGACGATGGTTGCCGGCCCTCACGTCACGCCCCAGTCTGCCCAGCATCGCCTCGACCTCTTCGAGTTGTCGCTGTATTTCGTCCGCTCGGGCGCTAAGGCGCTCTTCGCGACTTGCACGTTCGTTGGCGACATCGTGCGCTCGCCCGTCGTACACGTTGCTCTGTCTCGGGAGTCCCCGACATCCGTCCTCAACTATCCCGTTCGGTTCTGCGCTGACGGCCCTTCTTACGGCCCCTTGCCCTACGGCTCGCCTGTTCCCGCCGAGGTCCCCTCCCCCGGTCGCACGTGCAGGCAAGCTAGCCCCCCGTGCAAACAGAGGTAACCCGCCAGCGGCTTCTCCTGGCGACTCCTCGGCGTTTCCGTCTCGGAGTGATCGCGCCATTTCCCTCATTCTCGCTATCTCGGCGTCGACTTGTTCGTCTGTGACAGTTCGTCTGCCCGTCGCCATGATTGTCGCGTCTGGCTCGAATAAGCTGTAGTCTATTGGCTCTATCGAGTCGTACGAAGTCTGTCTTTGTACGTTCACAAATCGGTTGCTTTCGCGGCTCTCGGTCAACTCCAAATTCTGCTGCGCGCCTGACGTAACGTCGTCTCGTTCCGCGAGCAAATCTATTTGCAAAGTTGGCGATAACACGGGTGTGGTCGGCCTATCTGCCCTATCACACATCGGAATTATTTTTCCCCAACGGCCCTACGCTACCCTGCGCTACTGGCTTTAGTTACAATTTTCCTAACTTTTCCACGACTTACAGTACGATGAGCTGCAATCTGTCGGTCCTCAACGTCCTCTGATGACGTTGCCTTGTTGCTCTGCACTCGCCACCGCTCCCTGGTGACGTCGTCCCACGTCGTACCTCGATGGCGATGCCCCCTTGCCGATCCTCGGATGGCAATATCCTCGTCGATCCCCGCTGACGAGGCCTGACCGTCAATCCTCGATGACGATCCCCTCAACGCCAAACCTCCCGTTGGCGGAGCTCGTACGGGCAATTCGATGCCCCCCGTCGGTCCCTTCCGACGGCAAAACCCTCAACAATTCGACTATCGGGCCTTGAAGCTACCGTTCCTCAGCTTCCGCGTGCTGGGTCGGTTCTATCCCGCGTTAACGTCCGCGTGTCAACGGGGTCTCGCACACGCCTTTTCCCTCGTGTGCGTCACTGTGCGACTCTTGTATCCCCAAACTCACTGTACTCTCACCGCAAAATTTGCCTGCCTGGTAACTGATCGTCTTATCTCTGGTGTGACAGATCCCACCGCTGCCACCAATGTTATGTTCGGCTCGATGCGAGATCGAGAGCGAACGTTTATTTTATTATTATTTATGGGGATCTTTTCTGTCTGAAAGGAGTTGGAACTCCAACACCAAGAATAATGTTGTTCAATTACTAGGTGTATTAGAATATCGGTTACAGATGAGTTTTACAAGAGGAGTCTACGTTGTCTCTTCGGAGACAACCTCTCAGTTCGGTCGATGGAATTAGACTGATTGGTGTTCGATTCGCAGTCGGGGACTGTGAATCGAAATATTCGCATTTTTCGCAATCGCGGAAGAGCCCGGCGATTGCCTCTTGCTGCGCTCGCGCTTCCGTATGCGTTCGCACTTTTCGTTGCTGCGTGCATCGGAGTGCGAGTTCATTCGCCTTTGCTGCGTTTGCACATTCTTGCGAGTTCGTTGCTCGCTTTTAATCGCTCGATTGGACTTCGCTCGAAATATTCTATGCGAATATTTCGACTCTTCGTTTTATCGCTCGAATTTTGAATATGCCCTTTTTGCGGCATAACACTATTGAGTTGTGTTAACATTCGAAAATCCGAATTTTTCTGAGATAAATGAATTTTGTGAAACTGAGGGACGTGAATACTGGGCATGTATTTATGTAAAATATTGTCAACTTGGCATATTCGGGTTTTGATGAGAATTTTGATACGTCGGTTCGTTGGCTCGCCAGGAGACGAGCGAAAAGAAATTAGCGAATTTCCTTTCTTTCAAGGGGGGAGGAATGTTGTACCCCGAGTACGCCGGTTGTTGTCGCAAGTTGCATTGCGCAACAACCGAGGTATGCGAGCAGCGGGCGAGCCGAGCGCGAATGTAATTACCGAAATCGAGCGCGTCGCGGGCGATTGAGCAATCGACGCATCGAGCGATTCTCGATCGCGGATAAGTAGAGCAGCGCGTCAGCAGTTCAAGTAGCGCGGAGCCTCCATATTCCGTGGACGTACGGAATCTGGAGCGACGGAAAATAAACAGTAAACAATGAAAAGCGGAGTTTTAAGAAATAATGTTTTGTCTAATAAATAATGCTGATGCTCTCGCTCGATATATAATGATACGCGAGCGAGCATTCGACAGTCTGGTTTGACTCGAGAAACTGTGCGTCTGGTCCCAGGGATTCGGTATTGGAATCCAAAAGGTAACATAGAGTGTTCCGGGCAAGGGAACGTATAAAGTGGCACTGGCGGGTGAGGGTCGGACCTGGATCCCGAGTGTGGAATTAAGTCTTAAAGTTGACTTGTGAAGTAACTTTGTAAAGTTGTGTGCAAAAGAGGCAAAGTGTAAGGTGAAATTGTTTATTACTCTGTTTTCTATTTCGTCAATAAATTGTTATTGTGCCTACGAGTTGTAGTCCTCACTGGGGTTCTAACCCCTTCCTGGTAACATCCGAAAATCTTCAGAGATAATATCTCACCCGCCGAGCACGGTCTGATCGCCCGGGCTCCGGCAGTACAACACCATGTACGATGCTGTACTGAGGCTCCAGTTGCCGGACGGAGCCACGGTTATCGGTTTCGCCGACGACGTCGCCGTGGTCGTCGTCGCGAAACACACCGAAGAAGTTGTGCAAATCGCCAACGAGGCGATCAGAACAATCGGACATTGGATGTCAACAGCGGCGCTGCAACTCGCAAGCCACAAGACCGAAGTTGTTCTCATTACAAGCAGAAAGATAAAGGAGACAATAACGCTCACCGTCGGCGACCAAGAGATAATATCACAACCATCCCTGAAGTACTTAGGAGTCCTAATAGATGAGAGGCTTCGATTTAAAGAACACCTGCAGTACGCCAGTAGGAAGGCAGCCAAAGTGACCTTGGCCTTATCACGGATAATGCCGAATATCGGTGGGCCCAGACACAATCGAAGAAAGCTGCTGTCCAGCGTGACAGCCTCGATCTTGCTTTATGCCGCCCCAATATGGGCAGGCGCTATGAGTACGGAAGTCTACGGCCGACAAACCATCTCAGTGTATCGACGAAGCGGACTGCGAGTAACCTGCGCGTTTCGCACAGTGTCGTATCAAGCAGTGGGTGTCGTAGCGGGAATGCTGCCGATAGAACTGTTTGTAGACGAGCGACTGCGGATGTACCGACGAGGGCGCCAGGGAAACCAAGGTACCCAACGTGCGGTGGCATTGGAAGAAAGAGCCAGGTCGATGGAACGCTGGCAGGAATCCTGGGATGTAACAACAAAGGGTCGCTGGACACACCGGCTGGTGCCGAACATCGCGAAGTGGGTCAATCGGGGGCATGGGGAAGTAAATCACTACTTGACACAAATGTTGACTGGGCATGGCTGCTTCCGAGCCTACCAACTGCGTTTCAAACTAGATGATACTTCAGAGTGCCCAGCTTGTCCCGCAGTGGAAGAAGACGCGGAGCATGTGTTTTTCACCTGCCCCCGATTCCATGACGAGAGGTCTGACCTGAGCGCGTCCTTCGGACAGCAGCTGCTACCGGAGAACATAGTAGACCAGATGCTGATCTCGCAGGAGCGGTGGGATGCAGTTGAGAACTTTGCAACGCACGTGATACAGCGACTCCGTAACGAGGAACGGAGAAGAAGAAACGGAGAGATAACGACAGGTCGTAGTCGCGAACAGTCGCAGTAAGAGAAGGAGCCGTTGCCATCCACCCCCTCGCGAAGTAATGCCTGACGGCGGTGCCGCGGGGAGGAGTTGAAGAATGCGGAGGTGGTTTTTTAGTGGGTAGGGCCTGCAAAGGAGGAGTCCCACACTACCAGCTGTTTTCTGCTGGTGTGCGTAAATGCATCTTTCCACCTCCAGAAAAAAAAAAAAAAAAAAAAAAACACACACACACACACACACACACACACACACACACAGGGGGAGGCTGAAACCCCTACGTGGTGCGTCCCCAGGTGGCGGATAGGGGAACGCCCTCCACATATAGAGGGTAGGAGGGACCTAAAAACACCTCCCGCGGACCAACAGCAGGGGAGTAAACCTCGTCAACAAATCAGGATGGAAGGCGAGTCAAGAAAAACGTTTACGGTGCAGGGGTTCGGATCCCCAGTACCGGCGTTTATCGGGGGCGAGAACGCGGGCCCCGGGACGTCGTCAGCAAGCTACCGCAACGGCACGTCGGAAGTGGGCCACTGGGCCTCTGACGCGCGCCCAGCGTCAAGTGAAGGCAAAGCCAAAAGGCAAGCGGCAGAACCCCAAGAACAAATGGATATCGTTCTTCAAGAAGCGGAAGAGTCTCCCGACCAACGCGACAGGGCTCGTCGTCCTCCGACGTTGGAAGCGCGATCGCACAAGGGAGGTGAAGAAAAAAAGACGCAGGCACTCGAACGGCTAGGAGAGCAAATCACCAAGCTGCACGAGTTCATCAAGGACAAGAAGAACATCCACCATGAAGCTAAGAGAATGGCCGCCTCTGTAAAAAACGCATTCAATAAGCTCCATGAACTGGAGAAGACAATTGGTGATGTGCCCACCCTGGCGACAATTGGCACAACTGTGGGAGCAAAGCAGACAACGCCTTCTCTCGGAGAGCGCCAGAACCAGAAGCCACGCAAAGAGGACATAACGACACCTGCCCAACAACGCTCACCGGGCAACAAACGGAAGGAAAGGACGCCGCCATCACGAGAAAGGGAAGCGACACGAAAGAAGGAAAAGGGGGACGGACCGAAGCACAACGACGGGCCGAAGCACAGTGACGGGCCGAAGTGTAGCGACGGACCCAAGCGCAGCGACGGACCCGAACAAAGTAACGGACCGAAGCAAAGAAATGGACATGGTGCGCCAAAGGTCACCAAAGGACCAACTGGTGATAGAGAAAGGACCGGAGAGTGGCAAGAGGTACGCCACAAACCCCGAACGCGGCGGAGAAAGCCTACCCTGCCGAATGCTCTGATCATCAAGAAGAAAGGCAATCTCAGCTACGCCGAGATCCTTAACAAAGTCAAAAAGGATCCCAAGCTCGAAGAAGCCGGGAAGAAGGTGCTCAAAACCCGCAGAACAGGTGAGGGGGATCTCATCCTCATTCTCGACAAAGCGAGCCCCGCGGAAACAGCGGAACTGCGCTCAGCTATCGGAGAAGCACTCGGGCAGGAGGCTGCGGTCACAAGCAGGGTGCAGGAAAAAATCGTCGAAATTAAGGACCTCGACGAAGCAACGACAAAGGAGGAAATCTGCGAATGTCTTGCACAGCAGCTGGGGGTTGCTGGGGGGTCTCTTGCGGACTCTATCAAAAGTATTCGCAAAGCCTACGGGGGAACCCAGACGGCGGTCGCAAGACTGGCTGCGGATCAGGCAAAGGAAGTCATCGAAGCAGGGAAGATCCGCATCGGATGGGTAGTGTGCCGTGTCCGTGAGCAATTGAAGCCTGATAAGTGCTACAAATGCTGGAATTACGGTCACCTAGCGCGGAACTGCAGAGCAGAGATCGACAGATCCGCCAGCTGCATGAAATGTGGGAAGATCGGTCACAAGATCGGAGTGTGCAAAGGAGAGGCGCACTGCGTGCTATGCGATGAGCAGGGCAGCGACGCATGTGGGCATATTGCTGGCAGCAACAGATGCCCGGCTTACTCGCGGGCACTCAGGGAGCAAACCCAGAAACGACGATGAGGATCTTGCAGCTCAACCTTAACCACTGCGAAGCCGCGCAGGATCTGCTCATGCAGACTGTGCGGGAGACGAAGACGCATGTGGCGATACTCTCGGAACCCTACAGGAACCTGGACGGGAAACCCTGGGAGGCCGACAGCTCTGGCAAGGCCGCCATATGGTCATGCAGCAAATGCTGCCTCCAGGAGGTGATGAAAGAAAGACAAAATGGCTTCGTACGGGCGAAGGTCGGCGGTATACACCTGTACAGCTGCTACGCTCCACCCAGCATGTCAATCGAAGAATTCGAGGAATTCCTGGACAGACTGAGCAACGATGTCCGAGGCCGCGGCCCTGTAGCAATAGCCGGAGATTTCAACGCTTGGGCGGTCGAATGGGGCAGTAAAGAGACCAAACCGAAAGGGAGGGTACTCTTGGACGTTCTGGCGTCATTGGACCTGGTTCTCCTTAACAGCGGTAACTCACCTACATTCTGTAGAGGGGAGGCGACCTCAATCGTAGACCTGACTTTTGTCAGTGGCGGCCTTGCAAAGGACAATGCTAGCTGGGAAGTCACAGAGAGGTACACGCATAGTGACCACCGAGTTTGTGTGGGAGGTTAACAACCGCAGGAGGACGAAAGGGCGACCAAAAAAAGCGAACGCGATCAGCTGGCGGGCGGACATGTTCGATGAAAACTTGTTTCGCCTAGAACTGAGGACCGACGTAGTCACAGAGGGTGATGCAACCGCAAGAGCGGAAACGGTTATGGAAAGAGTCGCTGACGCATGCGATGCAGCAATGCCGAGAAAAAAAGACACGAGCCAACACAGCCCAGTGTACTGGTGGAACGACAACATAGCCACACTCCGGATGAAATGTAACAAAGCGAGACGCCTAGCCCAGAGGGCCCGGGGGAAAGCTGCATTCCAGGCGCTGGAACGGAAACACAGAGAAATGCAGTCCAGCCTCAACAAGGCCATCAAACGCAGTAAGAAGAAGTGCTGGGAAGAGCTACTCAATGAGGTGGACGGGAATCCTTGGGGCAGGCCGTACAAGGTGGTAATGACACGGCTGAAAGCGCAATCACTGCCGACCCCGACCTGCCCTCAGATGCTAAGGAACATAGTCACAACGCTGTTTCCCCAGCAACCGGAGTGTGAATATCAAATCGAACAAGAGGAAGACACGGCTGTGCCACCAGTAACGCAGGAGGAACTAGCGAAGGCCAGCGCAAAGGTAGGAATAAGCAAAGCACCAGGGATGGACGGCATACCGAATGTTGCCCTCAAGGCAGCCATAAGTACAGCACCAGAGATGTTCGTCGAGTTGTAAAACTCGTGCCTAACAGAAGGAGTGTTTCCGGACAGATGGAAATGGCAAAGGCTGGTTCTCCTGCCCAAAGGGAAGAAGCCGCCTGACGAACCCTCGTCCTATCGCCCACTCTGCATGCTGGATACAGTTGGAAAAATCTTCGAGCGCATAATCCACGACAGGCTGGTCATAGCGATGGGCGACTCCCTCGCAGAAAACCAGTACGGATTCCGCAAGTCTCGCTCAACACTCGATGCGGTGAATACAGTGGTAAACACCGCTAAAGAGGCCATAGCTGGAACCCGATGGAAAAGAGAAGCAAAAAAGTATTGCTTGATTGCCACTCTGGACATAAAGAATGCCTTCAACTCGGCACGATGGGACTGCATCTGGGAAGCCCTCAATGCGATGGACGTACCGCAGTATCTGAGAAGGATTGTGAGGAGCTATCTGAGCAACCGTTTCCTGAAGTACGATACAGAAGCTGGCCCACAAGAGTACAGAGTGACGAGTGGCGTCCCACAGGGCTCAGTACTAGGGCCGCTCCTATGGAACACTATGTACGACGGGCTCTTAAAGCTGCCACAGCCGGATGGGGTGAAGCTGATTGCTTTCGCGGACGACGTAGCGGTGGTAGTAACTGCCAAATACCTGGAAGAAATCGAAACGATCTTCGACTCCACGTTCGCAGGGATTCAACGCTGGATGAGGACGGTTGGACTGACCCTGGCTGAACACAAAACAGAGGCGATCTTGGTGACGAGCAGGAAGACCGCAGAGACAATCACACTCACGGTAGGCGGACACACGATCACTTCGCAACCGTATATTCGGTATCTAGGAGTAATGATTGACTCGAGGCTCAACTTCAAGCACCATATCGAGGTAGCTAGCAGCAAAGCCGCTACCGTCGGGGCAGTACTGTCAAGGCTTATGCCAAACATTGGAGGGCCAAGACAGAAGAGAAGAGCGCTGCTGGCATCAGTGAGCACATCAGTCCTGACAGATGCGATAGCCATCTGGGCAGATGCAATGAAGATCAAGGAATACAGGAAAGGGGCAGCCGCGGTGTACCGGCGCAATGCCCTGAGGGTCATATGTGGCTACCGCACTGTATCAGACGACGCCGCGTGCGTAATCGCCGGGATGATACCCATAGAAATATTGGCAGCAGAACGGAAAGCTCTGTACGGGCGGCGACTAACAACCCAGCAGCCAAGCGAGCTACGCACCCAAGAGCGAGGTGTAAGCCTGGAGCGCTGGCAAAATAGATGGAACGAATCCGCCAAGGGACGATGGACGCACCGACTCATCCCCCATGTGAGCGAGTGGGTAAACCGGAACCACGGAGAGGTGAACTTCTACCTAACACAAATGCTGTCGGGGCATGGTTGCTTCCGTGCCTACTTGCACAAGTACAAGCTGGACGAATCCCCGGAATGCCCAACTTGCCGGAAAGTACCCGAAGACGCAGAACATGTCTTCTTTTGGTGCCCACGCTTCAGCGCACTTCGCGGGGAGGCGGAAGCGGCGCTGAACGGTGTCATAACTGCAGAGAACGTGGTAAACGCGATGTTGGCCGCACCGGCATCGTGGGAGGCGGTCAGCACCTTTGCGGCAGCAGTCATGAAGCAGCTGCGAAGAGAGGACCAAGCCAGAAGGGCATGATCGAGAGATCGCGTAAATAGAATAGAGGAAAAGCTACGGCTGTGACCTCCCTACGATGTAGTGCCTAACGGCGGTCCCGTGGGGAATGAAGGTCAGAGGACAGGGGGTGGTTTTTAAGTGGGTAGGGCCCGAGTCCAGGACGAGTCCCACACTACCGACACGACTGTCGGTGTGCGTAAAATGCATCTTTCCACCTCCTCGCAAAAAAAAAAAAAAAAAAAAACACACACACACACACACACACACACACACACACACACACACACACACCCACAGGGAGAGGCTGAAACCCCTACGTGGCGCGTCCCCAGGTGGCGGATAGGGGAACGCCCTCTACATATAGAGGGTAGGAGGGACTTAAAAACACCTCCCGCGGACCAACAGCAGGGGAGTAAACCCCGTCAACAAATCACGATGGAGAGCAGAAAAGAAAAAACGATTACGGTGCAGGGGTTCGGATCCCCAGTACCGGCGTCTGCCAGGGGTGTGCAAGCGGGCCCCGGGACGTCGTCATTAAGCGACCGCAGTACTATGGAAAAGAGCGGTAATAACATTATACCCCAAGTGAGTACCTCTCCGATGGAGAATAATCTCACCGCCGATTCCGATCGGGTGAAAGCCCCGGTGGTCGGCGCCGGTCTCATGGATTTTGGGGGAGACCAATCGCACAGTCCAAGGAAGGCACTTGACCAATCAGCAGAGGTCAACGAAAAGACGAGGGCACTAGAACGACTAGGAGCGCAAATTGGGAAGCTCTTCGATTTCATGGCTGGGAAGAAGAACATCCACCACGAGGCAAAGGCGATGGTGGCCGCAGTGAAAACCGCCTACAACAGGCTGCAGAAGCTGGAGGTGGCCACGTGGCTGGTACAAGAGACGCAGACCACCCCGTCTCTAACCATGGCAGATAGAAAAGGCAGCGCGGAGGAGGACATGACGACTCCCATTACACGACGTAGCCACAGCAAGAAGCGGAAACAACGGACCCCACCGTCACACGAGAGGAAAATGGCCAAAAGGAAAAAAGGAAAAGAGAGGGCCATGAAAGAAACGCCGCCAGAGGCCAAAGAACGGGGGCGAGGTGATCGATCCAAACCGCCAAAGGTCCTAAAGCCGCGCGAAGTAGCGAAACAGGGTGAGGAAACGAAACGGAGCCAGACACAAAATAACAGTCAGCAAGATCGAGAATGGGTTGAAGTGCACCGGAAGCCCCGCAAGCCGCGGAGTAAGCCGGCTATGCCAAACGCCCTAGTCGTCCAGCCGAAGGAGGGTCTGTCTTACGCAGAAGCTCTCAACAGGATCAAAGGGGACCCTAACCTCAAGGAAGTAGCAAAAAAGAGCCAGAAGATACGGCGAACAGCAGCCGGGGGGATCCTCATCGTCCTTGACGGTACGAGCCCGGCTGAGACAGCAGAGATACGATTGTCGATAGGGGAAGTACTCGGCCAAGAGGCGATGGTGACGAGTAGAGTGCGAGAGACTCAACTTGAAATCAAGGACCTCGATGGAACCACGGTCAAGGAGGAGATATGCGAAAGCCTTGCCCAAGAACTGGGCGTCGACCCAGAGACCCTGAATGACCCAATCAAAAGCATGCGAAACGCCTATGGAGGCACACAGACTGCGGTAGCAAGGCTTACGTCGGACCTTGCGGAAAAGTTGATCGAGGCCGGAAAGATACGGATTGGGTGGGTAGTATGTCGTGTTCGCGAGCTGCTTAAACCCACTAAGTGCTTCAAGTGCTGGCAGTTTGGCCATCTGGCGCGGAACTGCAAGAGAGAGGTCGACCGAACGAAGTGTTGCATGAAATGTGGCAATACGGGACACAAAATAGGAGAATGCCAACTTGAGGCGCACTGCGTACTTTGCAGTGAGAAAGGGTACGAGCGCTGTGGACACATAGCCGGGAGCAGTAGATGCCCAGCGTACACGCAGGCACTCCAGGAGTATTCCCGCAAGCGACGATGAGGATACTGCAGATCAACCTAAGTCACTGCAAGACCGCACAGGACCTGCTCAGGCAGTCAGTGCGAGAGATAGAACCCGACGCCGTGGTCGTCTCTGAACAGTACAGAGATCTCAAGACTCAACCCTGGCAAGCAGACACAACCGGCAAGGCCGCTATTTGGTCCTGCGGAAAGTGCCCCTTCCAGGAAACAATGGCAAAATCCGTACCCGGGTTCGTCCGTGTAAGAATCTGCGGTACGCACCTATACAGCTGTTATGCGCCGCCGAGCCTGACAATCGACGAGTTCCAGCATCTCCTCGACCGACTGGTAACAGACGCCTGTGGACGCAGCCCCGTAGCGGTCGCAGGTGATTTCAACGCCTGGGCAGTTGAGTGGGGAAGTGCAAGGACGAACGCAAGAGGCCAGGCCCTTTTAGAGACCTTGGCACCACTAGATCTGGTCCTCCTGAATAGAGGAACCACTCCGACCTTCAGCAGGGGAGAGTCGAGCTCCATAATAGATCTGACATTCGTCAGTGGTTGCCTCGCAAGAGGGAACACTGATTGGGAAGTGTCCGATGTTTACACACATAGTGACCATCGAGCTATCGTGTGGGAGACGCAGCAGCAAAAGCAGAGAAGGCTAGTCCCAAAAAGAACGAATGCCATTGGCTGGAACGTAAGGGCATTCGACGAGGAGACGTTCCGCGTGGCCATGGAGGATAGTGTCATCGTAGAGGGCAACGCTACGACGAAGACGAAGGCGGTTATGGAAAAGATCGTGGAAGCATGTGATGCAACAATGCCTAGGAAGACACAGAACAACAGACATCCCCCAGCCTACTGGTGGAATGCAGCAATAGCGGAGTTCCGAGCCAAAGGCAACAAGGCGAGACGGCTGGCACAGCGTGCCAGAGGGAAAAGAACGTTCGAACAGCTAGAGGAGCGACATAGGAAAGCGCGCCGCGATCTTAAGAACGCTATCAAACGCAGCAAGAGGCAGTGTTGGGACGAGTTACTCGGTGAAGTGGATGAGGACCCCTGGGGCAGACCATACAAGGTGGTCATGTCACGACTCAAAAGCATACCGATGCCAACACCCACGTGCCCTGAATTACTACAGAGGATTGTCACGATACTGTTCCCGCAACGAACTGAGCACGTCTACCAAGTGGCCACGGACGAGATCGAGAATATACCATGGGTCACCGTAGAAGAACTGGAGAAAGCCTGCAGGAAGCTGGGTACGAGCAAAGCACCGGGCCTCGACGGCATTCCGAACATCGCCCTCAAGACGGCGATGAAGGTATCACCGGAGCTGTTTATCGACATGTACGATGCGTGCCTGAGGGAAGGGACTTTTCCGGACCAATGGAAAACCCAGAGGCTGGTACTCCTCCCGAAAGGGAAGAAGCCCCCTGACGAACCATCATCCTATCGTCCGCTCTGCATGCTCGATTCGGCAGGGAAGGCATTGGAACGGATTATCCACGACAGAATGGAATTAGCTATTGGGGATGCCCTAGCTGACACTCAGTACGGGTTTAGGAAAGCGCGCTCGACACTCGACGCAGTAAGTCTGGTTGTGAACATTGCCAAGGAGGCGACTTCAGGACGACGATGGAAAAGGGGTGGTAAACAGTATTGCCTTGTGGCAACACTTGATATCAAGAACGCATTTAATTCAGCAAGGTGGGACTGCATTTGGACGGCACTGAACAACTTCAGAATCCCGCAATACCTGCGTAAAATGGTGATGGCCTACCTTAGCAACAGATCACTAAAGTACGACACAGACGATGGCCGCAGGGAATACAGAGTCACGGGGGGAGTTCCCCAAGGCTCGGTACTGGGGCCTCTTCTTTGGAACATCATGTACGATGGACTCTTAAAGCTGAGAACACGAGAAGAGGTGAAACGAGTGGCCTTTGCAGACGATGTTGCCATCGTCATCACAGCAAAGCAGCTAGAAGAAATTAATTGCATCTTCGACGAAACCTTTGGACAAATTCAGGACTGGATGAATTCAGTGGGACTGAAATTGGCTGGGCAAAAGACAGAAGCGGTCCTCATCACGAGTAGGAAGAGGGTCGAGAACATCACATTGTCGGTTGGCGAGCACACCATCGTCTCGCAGCCATTCATCAGGTATCTGGGCGTGATGATTGACACGAGGCTGAACTTCAGACCACACGTGGAGTACGCGAGCAATAAGGCGGCTACCGTCGGAACAGTACTGTCGAGACTGATGCCAAATATCGGTGGCCCAAAGCAAAAACGGAGAACACTGCTAGCGACCGTGATCATGTCGGTGCTCACATACGGCATAGCCATCTGGGCGAAGGCTATGGAAACCGAGACGTACAGGAAGAAGGCAGCAGCAGCTATTCGTCTGAGCGCCCTGAGAGTCGCGAGTGCTTTTCGCACGGTCTCTGAGGATGCCGCGTGCGTGATTGCGGGAATAACACCCATCGAAATCCTCGCTGAGGAACGGCGATCCCTGTATGAGCAGCGATCGGCAGAGGCACCGACGCAAGGAGAAATTCGAACGCGAGCGAGGAGCAACAGCCTGGTGCTCTGGCAGACAAAATGGGACTCGTCTTCAAAGGGAAGATGGACCCATAGGCTGATACCGAACATTAACGATTGGCTGAACCGAAGACACGGGGAAGTCAATTACTACATGACACAAATCCTGTCAGGACACGGGTGCTTCCGAGCATACCTGTTCAAGTACAAGCACGAAGAGTCCCCAGACTGCACGAACTGCAAGGATGTGCCTGAAGATGCGGAACACGTCCTCTTCCACTGCCCGCGCTTCAACACGAAACGAAACGAGCTGGAAACAGTACTGGGGTACCGGATAACAGTAGAAAATCTCGTCACCAACGCAATGCTCGCGTCACCCGAAGGTTGGGAGGCAACGAGTACGTTCGCTGCAGAGGTCATGAAAGAGCTTCGACGAGAAGAGCGTAGGAGAAAGGACGCAGCTCGTGTAGCTGAGTAGTGAATTTAAGAGGAAGAGCTGCGGCTCACGGCAACCTTCCCGACGGATTACTTAACGGTGGTACCGGGGAGGTTTTAACATGCCAGAGAAGTGAGGGGGGGTTTTTAGTCAGTAAAAATCTGACAGTACCCAGAACACCCGGGTCTCTTTTGAAGATTTTCCCCTCCTCCAGCACAAAAAAAAAAAAAAAAAAAAAAACACACACACACACACACACACACACACACACACACACACACACACACACACACACACACACACACACACACACACACACACACACACACGGAGGACGGAGGCGGTGCTCATCTCTCGGACGAAGAAGAGGGCATACGCTACATTCACGGTCGGTCTTAGCAAGATCAAGACCGCAGACACGTTGAAATATCTCGGTGTCATCCTGGATGCGCGGCTGTCGTTCAGAGAACATCTTCTGAACGCGGGCTCGAAGGCATCACGGGTCGCGCGAGCGCTAGCGGGCATCATGCCCAACATCGGGGGACCGAAGGAGCCGCGACGTTTCCTTCTTTCCTCCGTTGTGAGCTCCGTAATTCTCTACGGGGCTCCGATTTGGGCTGATGCCTTGAACACCCATCCGAGTTACGGAGCCACGTGCCGACGGGCCTACCGGACTGTCGCGCTAAGGGTGGCCCGAGCGTATCGAACCGTGTCTGACATAGCTCTCTCGGTGATCGCAGGATTGCCCCCTATTGATCTACTGGCAGCCGAGAGGGCCAGGATGTACCGTGAGCGTAGGCGTACTGATGCTGATGGCATCGATCAAGAGCGTGGGGATGATCGATGGTCCAGCATCACCTTCGAAGAATGGCAGCGGAGATGGGATTCAGCAGGCGAGGGTCGGTGGACCCACCGTGTGATTCCTAATGTGAGAGCGTGGGCGAGCAGGCAGGGTGGACTTACAACTTTCCACCTGACCCAGGTACTCACCGGGCACGGGTGCTTCCGCAGCTATCTACATCGCATTCGCGTGTACGATGGCGCGGAATGTCCGGTGTGTCCTGGGATCGACGAGGACGTGGAACACGTGCTCTTCCATTGCCCGAGATTTGCCGAGGACCGGGAGCGATTCCGAGCGTCATGGGGAGGATCCATGACACCGGAAGGCATGGGAAGGTGCCTGCTCGGCTCACAGGATGGTTGGGACGCGGTGGTTACCCTCGCCACGTCCATTGTGGAGAAGCTGAATTCCATCAGGAAGATGGAAGAGCGAAGAGCCAGACGCGCTTAAATTCCGAGTGCGTGCCAGAAGGGCCGTCTGAGGCGTAGACTGCCCCTCGCGAAGTAAAGCCTTTTGGGCGGTTTCCGCGGGGGGGATTACAGTCGAGAGGAGGAATGTTTTAGTGGGTATTGCCAGGAATGGCCGAGTCCCACATAACCCACTCGGGTATGCGTAAATGCATTTTCAAACCTCCTCAATAAAATAAAAAAAAAAAAAAAACACACACACACACACACACACACACACACACAATCCGGCCCGGCCAGCTGAAGCCAGTCAGCAGCCAGTGGCCCAGCCGAAAGGCCCCGACTGGGTAACAGTCGTCAAACGGGGCAAGAAGAAACGGCAACAGCAGCCGTTATCAATAGAAGAGGCCGGCAGGCGCGACCAAAGGCAGGCAAAGCCCAAGGTCTTGCTTAGACCCCCCCGTCCTGATGCGATCCACATCAAGGCCACGGGTGAGGTGTCGTATGCCGCAATACTCCGGCAAGTACGAGCCGCACCGGATCTCAAAGCTCTGGGCGATAGGGTAACCCGCATCAGGCGGACCCGAGGGGGGGAATTACTCCTGGAGCTGGGGAAGCCTGGTGTAGAGACCCCAGTGCTACAGGCTGTGGTCTCGGCCACCCTAGTAGAGTCGGCGGCTGTTCAGACGCTGACTCATAGGGAAGTCCTGGTCATCAAGGATATGGACGAGGCCACAACCATAGAAGAGGTGGCACAGGCCATCACTGCGGCGATTGGGCCAGGAGCGGTGACCCCTGAGGATATTAAACTCAGGGACTCCTACAGAGGCACCCAGGCGGCTAGCGTCCTGCTTCCCGCTGCAGCAGCAAAAGAGTTGTTGCAAAGCGGAAGGCTCAGGATTGGATGGGTGAATTGCCGGGTTCGGCCGCGCCAAACATCCTCCCGTTGCTTCAGGTGTCACAACAATGGACATCTGGCGAGGGACTGTGAGAGCGAGGTCGACCGGTCGTCGCAGTGCTTCCGGTGTGGCAAAGAGGGTCACAGGGCTGTGGACTGCACAGTCAAGCGACAGGCAGTGCAGGAGGTTGGGGCATCGACCAGCAATGGCTAAGGTGCTTCAAATAAACCTGAACCACTGTGCTGTGGCCCAGGACCTGCTGTTCCAGCTGGTCAGGGAAGAGAAGGCCGACGTAGTCATCGTCAACGAGGAGTACAGGGATCTCAGTGAACCAAACTGGGTACGGGACTCGACCGGCAAGGCGGCCATCTGGGTATGTGGAAACCTCCATATATCCAAAAAGATATCCGCCCCTCGGCCCGGTTTCACTTGGGTGGAGGTGGCTGGTATAAGAATATACAGCTGCTACCTTCCACCCAGTGCTACCACCGACGAATACCTGAGATCCCTGGATGCCATCGTCGACAGTGCAAGGACCTCCAGATTGCCGGTCGTCATCGGAGGGGACTTTAACGCATGGGCGACGGAATGGGGCAGCGCGAGTACCAACCACCGCGGTCGCGCCCTCCTCGAGGCCTTCGCGATACTGGAGCTGGAGATCGCTAACACGGGGTCCAAACCAACCTTCTCGAAGGGTGGCAGGACCTCCGTTATCGACCTGACCTTCATCGATCCTAGATTGATGAGGGAAGGGCTCGACTGGAAAGTTAGCGATCGGTACACGGGCAGCGACCACCACGCCCTGGTATACCAGCTCCAGCTGACCAGCAGGAAAGCAGGGGCGTCGTGCAGACGCAAAAAAGAGAGATGGGCACCCGCCACCTTCGACCGGGATATGTTCCTCTGCATGCTAGAGGGAGCGACAGTGCAGGGAACGCCCGAGGAACGAGCTCGAAGCCTCTCGCAAACCATCACAGCGGCCTGCGATGCCTCCATGGCCGCGAAGTCCAACCCTCGCGGCCGTCCACCAGTATATTGGTGGAACGAGGACATCGTAGAGATTCGCCGAGAGTGCTTCCGAGCTCGTAGGCTGCACCAAAGAGCTGTGAATAGACCGCAATACCAGGAACTGGCTGCGGCCTATGAAGCAGTGCGGAAACGCCTCAAGGCTGCCATCAAGGCCGCCAAGCGAAAGTGCTGGCTGGACTTCTGCGAGGAAGTGGACAGTGACCCCTGGGGCCGACCGTACAAAACGGTCATGAACAAGATCAAGCCCAGGGGTGCCACCGCTCCAACTTGTCCAACCCTCCTCGACAGGGTCGTCCGACACCTGTTCCCGGAACACCAGAAACGGCGTGCCGAGACTGGCCTGATGGCAGACGATGGTGCAGCCGAGACGCCAGACGTTACGGAAGACGAACTGAAGATGGCTGCCAGCAAGATCACCATCCGCAAGGCCCCAGGGTTGGATGGGGTCCCTGGCCTGGCCGTAAAGACCGCTGCGCTGAATGCTCCCGATATTTTCGGGAATACATTCAGCGGATGTCTTCGCGAAGGATGCTTCCCAGCACAGTGGAAGGTACAGAGGTTGGTCCTTCTGTCCAAGGGAAACAAACCCCCGGACGAACCTTCCTCGTACCGACCGCTGTGCATGCTAGACATAACCGGGAAGCTATTCGAACGAGTCATATGTGCCAGGCTAGAGGCAGCCATACAGGGAGCTGGAGACCTGTCTGAAAACCAGTTCGGCTTTCGTAAGGGTCGCTCAACAGTGGACGCTATTGGCCGGGTTGTGGCGCTAGCCACGGACGCCATCAGTGGCAGCCGGTGTACAAAGCGCATGTGTGCCATCATCGCTTTGGACATCCGGAACGCATTCAACTCGGCCAGGTGGGACAAGATCTTGCTGGCCCTGCAAGATCTCAAGGTGCCGCTCTACCTGCGAAGAGTCATCTCGAGCTACCTGACGGACCGGACCCTGCTTTACGACACCGACGACGGCACGCATTCCTATAACATCACAGGAGGCGTGCCACAGGGTTCGGTCCTAGGGCCCCTCCTCTGGAACGTCTTGTACGATGGCCTGCTTCGGCAGCCGCTTCCAGACGGGGTATCGATGGTGGCCTTTGCGGACGACGTCGCCCTCGTCGTCGTTGGGAAAACCATCGATGAGGTGCAACACCTCGGAGATGACTCAATCGAGGTAGTAGCCGACTGGTTGAGCGACCATGGGCTGAGTCTGGCGGACGAGAAGACGGAGGCGGTGCTCATCTCTCGGACGAAGAAGAGGGCATACGCTACATTCACGGTCGGTCTTAGCAAGATCAAGACTGCAGACACGTTGAAATATCTCGGTGTCATCCTGGATGCGCGGCTGTCGTTCAGAGAACATCTTCTGAACGCGGGCTCGAAGGCATCACGGGTCGCGCGAGCGCTAGCGGGCATCATGCCCAACATCGGGGGACCGAAGGAGCCGCGACGTTTCCTTCTTTCCTCCGTTGTGAGCTCCGTAATTCTCTACGGGGCTCCGATTTGGGCTGATGCCTTGAACACCCATCCGAGTTACGGAGCCACGTGCCGACGGGCCTACCGGACTGTCGCGCTAAGGGTGGCCCGAGCGTATCGAACCGTGTCTGACATAGCTCTCTCGGTGATCGCAGGATTGCCCCCTATTGATCTACTGGCAGCCGAGAGGGCCAGGATGTACCGTGAGCGTAGGCGTACTGATGCTGATGGCATCGATCAAGAGCGTGGGGATGATCGATGGTCCAGCATCACCTTCGAAGAATGGCAGCGGAGATGGGATTCAGCAGGCGAGGGTCGGTGGACCCACCGTGTGATTCCTAATGTGAGAGCGTGGGCGAGCAGGCAGGGTGGACTTACAACTTTCCACCCGACCCAGGTACTCACCGGGCACGGGTGCTTCCGCAGCTATCTACATCGCATTCGCGTGTACGATGGCGCGGAATGTCCGGTGTGTCCTGGGATCGACGAGGACGTGGAACACGTGCTCTTCCATTGCCCGAGATTCGCCGAGGACCGGGAGCGATTCCGAGCGTCATGGGGAGGATCCATGACACCGGAAGGCATGGGAAGGTGCCTGCTCGGCTCACAGGATGGTTGGGACGCGGTGGTTACCCTCGCCACGTCCATTGTGGAGAAGCTGAATTCCATCAGGAAGATGGAAGAGCGAAGAGCCAGACGCGCTTAAATTCCGAGTGCGTGCCAGAAGGGCCGTCTGAGGCGTAGACTGCCCCTCGCGAAGTAAAGCCTTTTGGGCGGTTTCCGCGGGGGGGATTACAGTCGAGAGGAGGAATGTTTTAGTGGGTATTGCCAGGAATGGCCGAGTCCCACATAACCCACTCGGGTATGCGTAAATGCATTTTCAAACCTCCTCAATAAAATAAAAAAAAAAAAAAAAACACACACACACACACGCACGCACGCACGCACGCACGCACGCACGCACGCACGCACGCACGCACGCACGCACGCACGCACGCACGCACGCACGCACGCACGCACGCACGCACGCACGCACGCACGCACGCACGCACGCACGCACGCACGCACGCACGCACGCACGCACGCACGCACGCACGCACGCACGCACGCACGCACGCACGCACGCACGCACGCACGCACGCACGCACGCACGCACGCACGCACGCACGCACGCACGCACGCACGCACGCACGCACGCACGCACGCACGCACGCACGCACGCACGCACGCACGCACGCACGCACGCACGCACGCACGCACGCACGCACGCACGCACGCACGCACGCACGCACGCACGCACGCACGCACGCACGCACGCACGCACGCACGCACGCACGCACGCACACACACACACACACACACACACACACACACACACACACACACACACACACACACACACACACAGGGGGAGGCTGAAACCCCTACGTGGCGCGTCCCCAGGTGGCGGATAGGGGAACGCCCTCTACATATAGAGGGTAGGAGGGACTTAAAAACACCTCCCGCGGACCAACAGCAGGGGAGTAAACCCCGTCAACAAATCACGATGGAGAGCAGAAAAGAAAAAACGATTACGGTGCAGGGGTTCGGATCCCCAGTACCGGCGTCTGCCAGGGGTGTGCAAGCGGGCCCCGGGACGTCGTCATGAAGCGACCGCAGTACTACGGGAGTGGGCTACTTGGCTCCCGCAGTAGGAACAGCTACAAGACCAGAGGAAGAACTGGAGCGGATTACCAGCAATGGTAGAGGTGAAGCTGCCTTCGAACGACTCGGAGACAAGATCGAACATCTGGCTGCGTTTATCAAGGGCAAAAACAATGTCCACATGGAGATCAGGAGACTCGTGGCAGCGATTAAATCAAGCTACGATACCGCCAGCTGCTCGGACAGTCACAAGCCGGTCGCCACAAAGCAAAGCAGTTCTCGGGTGAAAGAAACCCAGACTTCCCCGGTATGGCCGGGGAAGCCAACCCCAAAGAGGCGGATGACTCCATCCCCGCCCAAAGAAGAGCGCGCTTCGAAGAAAAAAAAGGGGACAAATGTTAAGCACCCAGCGGAGACAGCGGCCAGAACACCGCGTGGGCGATCGCCTCTAATGCAGCAGGACCCAACACGGTGGGAAACTGTCGACAAGGCGAGGGCGAGAAATCGGCGACCCAGACCTACACGACCAGACGCGTTGGTCATCAAGGCAACCGGAGATAAATCATATGCCGACATCCTTCGGCAAATGAAGCGCGACCCAGCGATGAAGAAGCTGGGAGAAAGCGTCACGAAAATTCGAAAGATCGCATCCGGAGATATGCTGCTGGAACTTGATCGGTCAGCATCCCAGAGAGCGCCGCAGCTCAAAGAGGCGGTGGAAAACTGCCTAGGCGAGACGGCCGAGGTCAGGACGCTGGCACATGAGATACAATTAGAACTCAAGGACCTGGACGAACTCACGACGGAAGTAGAACTCACGTCGTAGTCGCGAACAGTCGCAGTAAGAGAAGGAGCCGTTGCCATCCACCCCCTCGCGAAGTAATGCCTGACGGCGGTGCCGCGGGGAGGAGTTGAAGAATGCGGAGGTGGTTTTTTAGTGGGTAGGGCCTGCAAAGGAGGAGTCCCACACTACCAGCTGTTTTCTGCTGGTGTGCGTAAATGCATCTTTCCACCTCCAGAAAAAAAAAAAAAAAAACACACACACACACACACACACACAACCACCACCACCACCACCACCACCACTACAGAGCGAAACTGACCCCTACGTAGCGCGTCCCCAGGTGGCGGATAGGAGAATGCTCTCTAGATATAGAGGGTAGGAGGCAATTAAAATACCTCCCGCGGACCAACAGTGGGGAGTAAACCTCGTCAACAAATCAGGACGACAGGAAAAAACGATTACGGCGCACGGGTTCGGAACCACAGAACCGGCGTCCGTCGAGGGTGAGCAAGCGGGCCCCAGGACGTCGTCATCTAACGACCGCAGTACTTACAGAGGTTGGTCACTCAGCCTCTGTAGTATTTGATGCAACAAGTGACGCAGGTGGCGAGAGCGTGACGCTGAAGGCTTCAGAGGCTTTTCAGCGCCTAACAAAGGCACTTGAGTCCCTGGCGGTGTTCATCTTGGAGAAGATGAACCTCCAAACAGAGCTCAAGGTCAAGGCACGGGGCACCCTAAGGGTGCTGAAAGAGCTTGCGGCAGCGCGGCCCGCGGCAACCCCAGCCCGTCAGCCGTTGTCAATGTCAGCAACATTGTCAAGCAACAACAACTGTCAGCTGCCGTTGTCAATGGAAGATGCCAGCAGGCGCGACCAAAGGCAAGCAAAGCCCAAAGTCTCGCTTAGACGCCCCCGTCCCGACGCGATCCAAATCAAGGCAACAGGTGAGGTGTCGTATGTCGACATACTTGGAAAAGTACGAGCCGCACCGGATCTCAAAGCTCTGGGGGATAGGGTTTCCCGCATCAGGCGGACCCGAGCTGGAGAATTACTTCTGGAGCTGGGGAAGCATGGTGTAGAGACCCCAGTGCTACAGGCAGTGGTCTCGGCCACCTTAGTAGAGTCGGCGGCTGTTCAGACGCTGACTCATAGGGAAGTCCTGGTCGTCAAGGACATGGACGAGGCCACAACCGTAGAAGCGGTGGCACAAGCCATCACTGCGGCGATTGGGCCAGGAGCGGTAACCCCTGAGGATATTAAGCTCAGGGACTCCTACAGTGGCACCCAGGCAGCTAGCGTCCTGCTTCCCGCTGCAGCAGCAAAAGAGTTGTTGCACAGCGGAAGGCACAGGATTAGATGGGTGAATTGCCGGGTTCGGCCGCGCCAAACATCCTCCCGTTGCTACAGGTGTCACAACACTGGGCACCTGGCGAAGGACTGCGAGAGCGAGGTCGACCGGTCGGCGCAGTGCTTCCGGTGTGGCGAAGACGGTCACGGGCTGTGGACTGCGCAGTCAGGCGACAGGCAGTGCAGGAGGTTGGGGCATCAACCAGCAATGGCTAAGGTGCTCCAAATAAACCTGAACCACTATGCTGTGGCTCAGGACCTGTTGTTTCAGCTGGTCAGGGAAGAGAAGGCCGACGTAGTCATCGTCAACGAGGAGTACAGAGATCTCAGTGAACCGAACTGGGTAGGGGACTCGACCGGCAAGGTGGCCATCTGGGTATGCGGAAACCTTCATATATCCTACAAGATGGCCGCCCCTCGACCCGGTTTCACTTGGGTGGAGGTAGCTGGTATAAGATTATACAGTTGCTACCTTCCACCCAGTGATGCTACCGACGAATATCTGAGATCCCTGGATGCCATCGTCGACAGTGCTAGGACCTCCCGATTGCCGGTCGTCATCGGAAGGGACTTTAACGCATGGGCGACGGAGTGGGGCAGCGCGAGTACCAACCACCGCGGTCGCGCCCTCCTCAAGGCCTTCGCGATACTGGAGCTGGAGATCGCTAACACGGGGTCCAAGCCAACCTTCTCAAAGGGTTGTTCTGGCCAGCTCCAGCTGACCAGCAGGACAGCAGGGGCGTCGTGCAGACGCAAAAAACCTCTCGCAAACCATCACAGCGGCCTGCGATGCCTCCATGGCCGCGAAGTCCAACCCGCGCGGCCGTCCACCAGTATACTGGTGGAACGGGGACATCGCAGAGATACGCCGAGAGTGCTACCGAGCTCGTAGGATGCACCAAAGAGCTGTTAATAGGCCACAATACCAGGATCTGGCTGCGGCCTATGAAATAATGCGGAAACGCCTCAAGGCTGCCATCAAGGCCGCCAAGCGAAAGTGCTGGCTGGATTTCTGCGGGGAAGTGGACAGTGACCCCTGGGGCCGACCGTACAAAACGGTTATGAACAAGATCAAGCCCAGGGGTGCCAATGCTCCAACTTGTCCAATCTTTCTCAGAGTAGTCCGACCGCTGTGCATGCTAGACACAACCGAGAAGCTATTCGAGATATGTGCCAGGCTAGAGGCAGCCATACATGGAGCTGGAGACCTGTCTGAAAACCAGTTCGGCTTTCGTAAGTGTCGCTTAACAGTGGATGCCATCGGCCGGGTAGTGGCGCTAGCCACGGACGCCAATAGTGGTAGCCGGTGCACAAAGCGCATGTGCGCTATCATCGCTTTGGACATCCGGAACGCATTCAACTCGGCCAGGTGGATCAAGATCTTACTGGCGCTGCAAGATCTCAAGGTGCCGCTCTACCTGCGAAGAGTCATTTCGAGCTACCTGACGGACCGGACCTTGCTTTACGACACCGACGACGGCACGCATTCCTATAAATCACAGTGCCACAGGATTCGGTCCTAGGGCCCCTCCTCTGGAACGTCTTGTACGATGGCCTGCTTCGACAGCCGCTTCCAGACGGGGTGTCGATGGTGGCGTTTGCGGACGACGTCCCCCTCGTCGTCGTCGCGAAAACCATCGATGAGGTGCAACACCTCGGAGATAAATCAATCGAGGTAGTAGCTGGCTGGTTGAGCGACCATGGGCTGAGTCTAGTGGCCGACAAGACTGAGGCGGTGCTCATCTCTCGGACGAAGAAGAGGGCGTACGCCACATTCACGGTCGGTCATAGCAAGATGAAGACCGCAGACACGTTGAATTATCTCGGTGTCATCCTGGATGCGCGGCTATCGTTCAGAGAACATCTTCTGAACGCGGGCTCGACGGCATCACGGGTCGCGCGAGCGCTAACGGGCATCATGCCCAACATCGGGGGACCGAAGGAGCCGCGACGGTTCCTTCTTTCCTCCGTTGTGATCTCCGTAATTCTCTATGGGGCTCCGATTTGGGCCGGTGACATGAACACGAATGCGAATTACGGAGCCACGTGTCGACGGGCCTGCCGGTCTGTCGCGCTAAGGGTGGCCTGAGCGTATCGAGCCGTGTCTGACATCGCTCTCTCGGTTATCGCAGGACTGCCCCCTGTTGATCTACTGGCAGCCGAGAGGGCCAGGTTGTACCGTGAGCGTAGGTGTACTGATGCTGATGGCGACGGTCAAGAGCGTGGTGATGATCGATGGTCCAGCACAACCTTCGAAGAATGGCAGCGGAGATGGGATTCAGCAGGCGAGGGTCGGTGGACCCACCGTATGATTCCTAATGTGAGAGCGTGAGCGAGCAGGCACGGTGGACTTACAACTTTCCACCTGACCCAGGTACTCACCGGGCATGGCTGCTTCCGCAGCTATCTACATCGTGTTTGCGTGTACGATGGCGCGGAATGCCCAGTGTGCCCTGGGATCGACGAGGACGTGGAACACATCCTCTTCCATTGCCCGAGATTCGCCGATGACCGGGAGCGATTCCGAACGTCATGGGGAGGATCCATGACGTCTGAAGGCATGGGCAGGTGCCTGCTCAGCTCACCGGATGGTTTGGACGTGGTGGTAACCCTCACCACGTCCATTGTGGAGAAGCTGAATTCCATCAGGAAGATGGAAGAGCGGAGAGGCAGACGTGTTGAGCCTAACGTTTAACTTTACTTTCGGATTCATAGAATAATTCTCACAATACCATATTCATAAGCAATAAGAATTTTTTCGGGAAACGCGACTCGGAGAGTTTTGTCTACCGGCGGTGTGGTGTTGCGCTGCGCTGCCGCGGATCTATTCCAAAGGACATAGAATATCCTTCGTTGACCTATAGTTACCTCGCTGCATCCGGTCAGAGACGCTGCAAATTATATATGCACTGCCTCATCCGCTTGCGATGAGATATCGCCTCGCGGAGGAGAAATTACGATTAGTCACCCGTCTTGCGAGGTGCTACCCCTTATTTCCCCGCTTGCATGCTGCAGCGAGTTGCATCACGAATCAAACAACGATCATCATAAGACGTTGTAATGCGGTCGAGTGCGGAGCTCCTCTTTGCTGCAACTAACCGTTACCTTAGTTGCAATGTATTTGTAACGTGATAACGGACTCTAACTTATAACGCGGAGTGTTCACTAATAATATTCCATGAAGTGTTCAATTAGAAAAAACGTTATGTGTATCCGATAATAAGTGTTAATCGACGTGAATAAAAGAAAATCATTGTCTACTTATAAATCGTGATCTTCTCCTTTGCGTAAAGCCTAAAGACATCTTCCTAAGTTCCTAGAAAGCTCTGATTCTTCGCCTGCTTCGCATCGTACTTACCGAGGTTCGTTACTCACTCTCCAAGGACATCGCCTGTTTGCTGCAACGGGAGTTCAAGGAAACGAGGCCTTTGATCAACATTTAGATAAGTAAAATAATACGCAACACGTTCTGTTCACTTCTCATATTGGTCCTGATTCTGACGATCGAAGGAAGACTAGTTGGATTCGAGTCATTTTCTGAGCCATATGCGTAACAGACGCGCCTAAATTTCGAGCGCGTGCCAGAAGGGCCGTCTGAGACGTCGACTGCCCCTCGCGAAGTAAAGCCTTTCGGGCGGTTTCCGCGGGGAGGAATACAGTCGAGAGAAGGAACGTTTTAGTGGGTATTGCCAGGAATGGCCGAGTCCCACATAACCCACTCGGGTATGCGTAAATGCATTTTCAAACTTGTATGCGTAAATGCATTTTCAAACCTCCTCTATAAAAATGGAAATAAATAAAAACACACACACACACACACACGCGCACGCACGCACGCACGCACTTGAGGGAGTAAAACTCGGGAAAGCGAAAAAATTGAATGTCCCCCATCCGAGTGTAAACGCATCGATGCAAAACGCCTCTGGCTCTTTGTGCCAGGAACAAAAATATTTACACTTCGAGTTTTCTCTCGACGCGAACAAAAGATTTTAGTCCGTTAAACGCCGCTAATAATTCGAGACAATTTATATGAAACCATTGCTCTCTCGAGGACCATGGCCCGAATACGACCTTTCCGTCGCATGACGCTCCCCATCCCGACATCGACACGTCGGAGTTCATAGTCAAGCTATAATTCGATTGTCGGATTGGATTTTTCGAGGTCTTGATCGTCTCTTGCCACCACTCGAACTCTCTGCATAGCAAACATTCTAACTGCATGCTCGCATCGTAATCTCCTCTCGATCTCAATAACGCTAGATATCGTTCGTGCTCAAACTGTTTCTAGTGAAACCAACCATAATTGATGGCTCGACACGCTGCCGTGATATTACCGATAAACTGCGAAAATTTTCTGATTGAGCAGGCCCTCAATTCCTTAAATTAAAAAAATAATTCGAGATTACTATTCCTTTTTTTTCCGTAAGTTCCAGCGTCATTGACGATGAATTCAAAACAAATCCGAAAAATTGACACGCTACAGACGGGACGAGATTGCTTTTCTTGTAATTGGCAAGAAAACCCAAAGATTCTAAAAGATTCAACGTCACAGTGACATTCTCGTTACAACGCTCGCGAGATTTGGCTACCAGTAGCTAATCATCTATATACACTGTAACGAAACATTCGTTAAATTGAATGCATTTTGCCCCGTTTTCGACTGACTCCCGCGAACTCGATCAGAGGCTCCACTCACCACGGAGCCTAAGCCTTCGCAACGCGTAGCACAGCCCCCCGCCCCATCCTCCCACGCATACCCCCCCGCGAAGACCGAGGTAACGCTCCTGAAGACCTACGAAACGAACAGCAGTAGCCGAGACAACGCACGAGATAGAGGGAGAGAAAGGGAAACAGCGAAGGAAGATCCTCGCTCGACGGCGAGAGCCCTCGCTGCTGCCCGTTCTCCGACGTTGCCGTGCCGTCGCGTCTCCCACCGACAACGCTGTCCGCCGCCCGCTGCTCGCGATCGTCGCTCAATGCCTCGAGCGACGATCCATCGATATCGCTGCCGCCATCTGACACCTCGCCCGTCGATCGAGCGAGTTATTGACCACCGCCGAGTACCTGTCTCTCTCTCCCACCACCGACATCCGCAGCGCTGAGAGACAAGGAAACTCCCGAGAAGACGGAGAGCGTTACCGTCGACGTCAGCCTCGTTCGAGCCGTTAACCGAATAGCACGTGTATAAGCGATTCTCCCAGCCCACGCGATTTTGTAAGGGAAATCGCGAGCGAAAGTGTGACTGTGATAACCGCCCGTTTGAGAGAGTTTTCCTCCCGCGAATTATTAAAATCTCCCCTCGACCCTGCCCTGACATTTTGAGAGTCAATTATCGTGTTTAATTGACGGATTTTCCCTCCCGACATTCGAGTTTAGTAATCGCCATTTTCCGGCGACTTTATCGTGCACGTGGTGAGTGGCGCGATAGTGAATAAGAATATTCGATCTTGTTTATTGTGTGTCCGCCCCGTGAATTGCATTGACGTCCCTTACAAAGCCCCTAATTAGCCGAAGGCATTAAATTGCGAGCCGACAGATCGGTTGACCCTCCCTGAGCCCTCTGCCCTCCCGCTGAACTTGCCGGCCATTCTGCGAACATTGTAACGAGAACATTCGACGCCTCGTGGCGTGTGTTAACCGGTGTTACCCCGTAAAAGGTAACTGGCGCCCAAGTGAAGAGATCTCGTGATAGTTTTTCCCCCCCGAGTTATTGTGAGCCTTTTCTGTATTCCCCCCCCCCCCCCCCCCCCCCCCCCCCCCCCCGATTTTGTTAACATTTATTCGCATTATTTTTACCCGACATTCTGTCAATTGCCAGTGAAAATCCCTCGTCCCTTCACTGTGCATTCAGACCGTCTCATCAGCCATTGTTCTGTCGTCGCGAGGCACGCACGCCTGTGGATCGCCTCGTGGCCGACCGATCATAATTCAAGTATTTTCCCCATTCGCCCCCTTGTATTCGAGCCTAGTATATTATTTTGCAAAATTGTATTACAATTTTGGTCCGACGATTGCGTTTCGTCTCGTTAGGAATTATTCTTTAATTTTGTCATTTTATTGCTTTTTCGTCGTAGCATCTCCCCCACCCCCCGTCGCACTGCCGATCGACGAACGCGTCGATCGACGACATTTTGTATTATTTCCTCCCCGTTAAGATTATTGTTTTGTATTATTTGCCACCCGTTATTTGCGATTATTATTTTGTATCGAGTTTTCACCGCTTTCTTTGATCAATTATATTTTTCTGTTATTTCTTCCAAGTCCACAGCGTTTATTTTTGAATCCCCTTTTTCCCCGCTTTCCCCCTGACTTGTCGAGACCCCCGTTTTCGTGAAATTGGATTCTGAAACTGACCCCCCTATCACAACACTACCGAAGTCCATCCCGAATTTCTCAAGAACGCGACGACTGGCTTCAAGATCTTAGTTAAAACCCATGGGGCCGTGTTCAAGCCAAAGGGCATGCGTATGAATTCGTATACTTGACCCTTCCAACGGAACCTGAGAAACTTTCGAAACTCTCTATGAATTCGAATCGTGAAGTACGCGTCCTGCAAGTCTACATGGGTCATGTAATAGTCCTTCGATATCAACTTCATCGCAGTTCTAACGTCGTCCATTTTGAAATGTTCCATCTCGAAAAAAGTATTGAACTGTTTAAGATTCAGAATGTACCTCATTTTCCCGTTACTTTTCGGGGCGAGAAAAAAACTCGATACAAACTCACCTTGAACATCTTTGCATCTAACTATTGAGACGGAAAACGAGATCGATCTCCGCCTCAATTTCATCAGAAATTCATCGTCGACAATTTTCTCTCGATAAAATTTGAATTTTGTCGCATTTTCCTATTTTTTGTATTTTTCGCGATTCAAATATTCGCGCGCGTGAAAATCGACCCGTTCATCGATTTTCACGCAGAGCGGCGCGCAGGTACTGCCGCAGTGGCTCCGATTGGCCGCGAAAATTTTCTTGAGCGCTGACTGGCCGAAGGGAAAAATACCGCAATGCGGCATTTTTCGGCCAATCAGCCAGGGGCCGGTTTTTGTATAAAAGGGCGTGCAGAACGCAGAAAAATCAGCAGTCGGCTGAAGGAGCTCCACCAAGGTACTTCTTTAGTTCAATTTGTTCAACTAAGCCCAGGGGCTAGGACAACTCGGTGTCAGACACCGGTTATCGTAGTTCTCTGGAGGATTGTAGGTTAGTTTACCCGGCGGAGGTGAGCTTGCACCCCGGGAGATTTGATCGCGGCCCCGCTTTTAAAATCTCTCCGGGCGAATACCGAGCCTCTCGCAGAGGGCCCTGAGGAGGTTAACCACGCACGGGGTAGCGGTTCGAGCTCGTTTCCGAGCTCGATCCCCGATCCTCCTCTACGGGCACCTTCCTCACGGCAGATGCTAAATGCAAATTAGAAAATTCTTTAGATTTTAAGGTTAAGTTAAGCCAGCGGGGAATCTAACCTCGAAATTACGTTTTCGAGACATAACCTCGAACATTTCTGTCGCGACATAACCTCAACATTTTTCGAGGAACACGCGACACCGTGCCGAGAAGGACGACTCGGACGGTAAACAGCTCGGTCGGTAAATTGTTTCGATCGGTAAATTCCGGAAAAAAATTTATTGCATCGAATTTTTGTTTCTCTCGCGTTTCAAGTATCATCATTCGCGTTTTTTTGAGTTTCTCATATAACCCGCAACGACAATCGGAAAGGGCCGCAAAATTGACTCGGTCGGTAATTCAAAAACAGAAGTTCATTTAAATCTCGTTTAATTTCGCGTTTGAGTTTCATTCTTGACGAACGTCGAACAATTCATCGGTAAAATAATTTCCTTTACGAATCACTGACTCTCGGTCGGTAAAACAGATCGTAATTTTTCCTTTTTTTTTTAAGAAATGAGATTTTGAATTGTATTTTGAGTTTGGCAACGCAATCGCGATCATAATACGAAACATTTGGCGTTTTCATCGTTTTTTACGATTAATTAACTAATTAATTAACAATTAACAATTAATCATTTTCTTTTGCCGAACAACTCGAGTGTGTTTCGTCACGCGATTTTAATACAGGAATCATCGGAAGGAGCAAACTTCGACACGAAATAATTGTGATATTGTATTTCGTTTTATTTATGTGTTTTTGAATAAATAACCATTCATTTCACCGAATTTGACCGCATCTAACGATTTTTTGCTCGCCCCGAATCCCTAACGATCGCGCAGTAGCCGACAGACGCGTCGGTGAAAGAGTCGACCGTTACACTATCGCACCCAGAGCTAAGATTTGATCAATGGCTTCTTGCATTGTTGAATCGCTCCCATTAGACGCCAATGGCTCTCGAGGTTCCATCGATTGGATAGGGGTGGATGTAAAGGGTATTTTATACCCCGAAATTGTAGCGTGAGCGAACTATCTGACGTGATCCACGATCAAGCTTGCGTGTCAAAACGTAAGCGACCCGCGACTACATTAACCTCTACTTGCTGCTCGAGTTGCTCGACCGAGCCTGTCGACCCTGCGTCTTAGCCGTGTGCGATGTCATGTGATGCCCTCTGTTCGAATGGGCGAACCTCTGATACGGCCTCGGGTGGTACTGATTGTAGCTCGTCTGTGCGTGACCGCCCCGTGTGTTCGACGAGCTCTTCCAGTTTAAAAACTGGCGTGGTTTCGTACCGGGTTTTTTTTTCTGCTGCTGTCTTCAAGGTTAGACCAACCTTCTCAACCGCTGAGGCGGCCTTGATGCGTTTTCCCAAATCCTCGCCGAAAAGAAAGTCGTCCGTCTTGGACTCTTGGAGGACGGATTTACGTATCTCATTGACGTGTTGGTAAACGTGGAATTTCAGCGTTTTGGCCAACTCAAACATCACGTCGCAGAACAAGCTGTTGGCGTCGCACATCCATTCCAAGAGACTGTCCTTGTCGACAGGCTCTTCCTTGTCGTTGAAAATCGCGCAGATGGAGTTTCCCAGAGCCACCAAGCCACGACCACACAAATCTTGGCTGGCCGATAAGTATTTATCCCTGCTCTTCGCTGTCTTATGTAACAGCAGGGGCAACTCAGCGTTGAGTTCGGGTGGCTTCAGCGGGCAATTACATTTATTTGGATATTTTTCTTCCAAGCTCTTTTTCGTCTTCGACTCGATGCTTTCGGAAATGATTTCCTTCCAACAGTCGGCTAGCTCAGGATGAAACGCGAAAGACTGGTCTTTTTGCAGACGTTTCTCGACGCCGAGTAGTTGTCGAGTTTTGTCGCTGAGCTTGGGGGTTATAAACTTCCGAGCGCGGGTCTTGTCAGTCTCCACTGATGCCGAAACAACATTTATCGTGTTGCGATTATTTTCATTGTCAGAGCTTATAGCGTCTGACTGGTCATCAGTATCGGAGTCTGTAAAAGCCGAGAAAAAAAAAGAACTATTTTTCGTTTTTTTTTTATCGCATATATTCATGGCGTCATGGTGCGATTCTGTTTTGTATAACTAGATCGCCCAATATTTATATTACAAAGCGTGACGTTTGACTTAGTCAAATGGTACAATCGGCGGAGTCATGAGAACGAACAACCCGACCGCCTGAAGTTGTGAGACATGTAACGGCGTGTGAGGGACGGGTCCAGTTTTGCGTATAAGTAGACAGCAAGAATGATAAAATCATATGGGTGACATTAGCGCAGTGGTCAGCGCTCTTAATTAGGAACTAATCAACCCGGGTTCGAATCCCGGGGTCACCATATTTTTTTATCATTATTGCTGGACCTGCCCGTCGCATCACCGACCATCATCTTTCTCCTGCGAAGATTCGGCCGATCCTGAAAGACAAGACAATATACTCTACCTTTGTCCGTCTCGTGGCGGTCGCCGCCATTATCGTCCGGGTACGACGAAGATGCTTCGTCGATCAGCTTTTTATACTTCTTGAGCTTCTTCTGGTAAATCTCCAACTCATCGGACCTGTCATCCTTACGTTTACTTATTTCGCGACGCGAAGACAAGAACGAACGTATTGTGAAAAACGAAGTGGTTGCCAAAAATAATGCTTTTCGACCGAACAACAAGAAAACACGTCTTGAATCAATGCGCGCAAAAAACGTTATGAAGTGGCAAGGATAGCGTGGCCAGGATTACCAACTTAATCTTTATTTTTAGCTGAAATTTGTGGTGTCATCTAGCGTACGGAAACGGTACTACTTAGTGATCTCGAGAACGAAACATGAGATATAATTTCCCGGCAACCAGGGAAAGTGACGCCCGTAGCGCATAATGTTGTCTGCAATTATCGATTAATAAATCATTTTCGGGTTGGAACCGAATCGGTTCTGAGACAAGTAGTCTATTAAATAACGGGTACCATGATTGCGTTGGCCAAGAGGGTACAATTAAAACTCCTTCTGCATTGTCAGAAATTATTTTCCGAATTGTTCGCAAAATAATCGCAAACGGCGGAAACGCGTAAAAATATAAATTGGTCCACGGCACCTTTAACGCATCTACCGCCCACGCCTCGGGATCCCTGTGCCATGATATAAATCTTTTGCATTTCGTATTCGCGTCTGACGCGAACAAATCTATATCGAATCTCCCGAATGTCAATTCTACTTCTTCGTACGCCCAAGTGGCTAATTCCCACTCGGTTTCTCTTTGTACGACTCTCGATTCCGAGTCGGCTTCCTTATTATCGCGTGAGCTAATGTACGACGCGAAAATCAATAAATTACGTGCTTCACACCATTGCCATATTTCCTGTGCTAATTTCGATAGTTTCGGAAACTGAATACTACCCATTCGGTTTATATATGATAATGCTGTTGTAATATCGATACGAAGTAATATTTCACACGCGCGTTTGTCTTTCGCGAAGCATTTTAGCCTATAAAATACGGCCTTTAATTCGAGAAAATTAATATGCTCTACACGTTCCTCATTATTCCAGAACCCGTGGGTTCGTTCTTCGTCACATGCAACCCCCCAGCCACTGAGGGATGCATCACTAAAAATTTCCATTTCGAAATGATCTTCTCTTATCGGGTTCATACACGTCTCGATAACCTCTGCCAACCATTTTAAATCCGGAATTAATTTCCCCGAAATCGTCTTGTCCTTATCGTAATCACCGTTCGTATTTTCCAACGCTAAGAATTTGTCTCTTTCAACATTTTTCGTGTACAGTAACCCGTATCGGATCGCGGGGCACGCGGCCACCAACACTCCGATATTGATTTGTTGGAATTTCATTGCCAGCTCGTATATTTGCATTTTTTTTTCTCTCGTTAATTTCAAGCAAACTCGTCTTGAATCGAACAGAAAACTGAGAAATATTATTTCTTTCGTAGGTACGAGATTGCATTTTTCCAGATTAAGTGCTAAGCCTGCCGATTCCAACAATTCTCTAGTTTTCCTCACGTTTCTTTGGCACTTGCGTGCCGATTCCTCGAACAAGAGGATATCGTCTAAGTAGAATACCGACAAAAAACCTATCGACCTCAAAAATTTAGCTATCAGTTTCATTAACTTGGTAAAAACGAACGAAGCCGTGCACAAGCCAACCGGCATACAGTTAAATTCATATAGCTGATTTTTATAGCTAAATCTGAGGTATTTCCGATACGATTGTTCCACGGGAATAAAAAAAAAAACGAATCCTTAAGATTGATGGACGGCATGAACGAATCTCTACGCATAAGACGCATAGCCGTCTTTTCCTCCTCTATTTTGAATCGCGGCGCCAAAATTTGCTTATTTAAATCCTTTGAATTGAGAATAAACCACATCTCGCTATTAGACTTCGGAGTTGAAAAGTACGGTCAGATGAACTGATATATACTCGGACTACATTTAGAAATTGCACCTTTTTTGAGCAAATTACCAATTTCGATATCACAAGCGAGCTTTTCTTCTAACGATAATCTCGGCTCTATACTTTTTAATCGCTCTGCGGTTGACTCTCGAACGGGATAATATAACCTCGTATACATTGTAAAATGAACGGGTCACTCGTTAATTTTTCCCACTCCGAGAAAAAATATCTTACACTCCCTGCAATTCTTACCGAGTCTAATCCTTGCATTGACGATTGTCCTTGGGCCGGTAGTCTCTCGCCTTCTGTCCCTTCCGTTGAGTGCCCCGGAGACTCATTCCGGAGGGACGACGCCAATTTGACGCCAGCTGATTCGAATATCCACGCGACCTTGGGCGCGACGATTGACCGCGGCGATTGTCTTCTCGGGATTCCGTGCCAAAAGTCTTCCAATATCCGCTACCCTGCTTGACCAAATCTTTCGACGATTTTTCCATAGCCTTGGCGATCTTGAGATTATCGGCAAATTTCACTCCGAACAAAAGCGTGTCGATCGAGCTTTCATCGGCGATATGTTTCACGATCGGGTTTAACCGCGGAACGATGAACGATTTTCTTCTCTTCGACATGCCGTGATGTAAATCCGACAAAATTCGACCCGCATCGCCAAACGCTCGATAAATTTTGACGCATCGAGCGTCTGTTTGTTGCTGTTTTCGGCTTTAAGGACTTCCGTTAATGCCGCCCTGATAGCGTTGATACCGGCTCCCAATTGATTTTGGGCGAGATATTGATATGTATCCTTCTTTATCGCCGTTGCCGCCAACGCCCTTTTAAATTCGAGATTAATCTTTGGTGCCTTGGTGAGACGACAATTACCAATAGTTGGATACTTTTCTTGTAGATCTTTCTTTTGTTCTTTCGGCAAACCGTCTCGCAATATTTTTGTCTAACGTTCCGCTACTGCGAGATGAATATCGGGGCCCGTTTGATCGTATTTGGACGGATCCTCACCGAGTAAGCCCAGCGTTGATTCATTGAGCTCTGTTGAGGCTTCTTGTTCCTCGGCAGGCTTCTGTTTTACCGGCTTCTCCGACGGTGAAGGCCTCGAGCGTGACGGGTCTCGCCGACTGCTCGCTGCTCTCATTGCCAGACTCGCACACCGAGCTAAGCGATGCTCGATCACTCGACTTTTCTAGACTGGAACGTGACATTTCTCGCGAAGCACCCTCGCCGCTCGTTTCGTCGGATTCACTCAACGAGTGGGTTCTTCTTCGCTTCTTCGAAGTTAAACGAATTCGACTAGAATGTGACGGTCGTCTGATGTTATCAGCGAAATGCTCGCCATTGTCTTCGTCCGAATTGTCTCTCGACGTGCGTCTACCATGACGCGATCTCGAACGTCCTCGTCGGGATTTCGACCGCGCGTCCCGAGAACGCGATCTCGAACATTCTCGTCGAGACCGTGACTGCGCGTCCCGGGGCCGCGATCGCTTGTACTCTTCTTCCAGGCACCGTAACTTTTCCAAAAAAGCGTCCCGCGATGACCTTCGTCGTTTTCTTGAATGCCTTGCTATTTCTGCTGATGGTCAACTCATTTTTTCCTTGTTTATTACAATTAACCACACAAATTTAATAAAATAATCACTTCGATTTTTTATTACGACTGTCTCGGATCGCACAGAAAGCCGTAATGGCGTCGTGAAGGAACAGGGGCGCGCTCTACAGCCGAGAGCGCGAAGTTTGAGATGGATTTCAAACTGTAAGGATCGAGCAACTGGCGTTACTTCCTATTAATCTCTTCGGGCAAGACGACGCAGCATAATTATATAATTACAATGCTCATTATAAAAAAATTGTATGATAACCTAAAAATAAAATTTTTAAAATACTTGGCGCGTCATTGGAATTCCAATAGATTGAATTGCTAGTTGGAAACAAAAAGGCGTGCCAGTATTTCTTAAATTTTATCTTTAGGTTATCGTACAATTTTTTTTATAATGAACATTGTATATATATAAATATCTGTATAATTTTAGAGCTCAACTTTCCTTGGGAACATTTTTTCGCTGACAGGGGCGTAAATAGGGATCGTTCTCTTCAGCCAGTTGTCTCTAAACTGAAATGGAAACCCGAACTGGTAGAAACCTTCAAAACGGAATTCCAACAATCGAATAGAATTTCGTTTGATTTTAAAACCTCTACCGGGAGTGAACAATGAGACAACTTTTTAACTGCTATCTCAGAAGCCGCGAAACAATCTCGGATGGTCTCGGTCAGCTCGAGTCGCCGTTTGCTTAGAGGGAAACATCGCGAAAAACTGTAGGTGGACGAAGAAGTCAAGCAGGCCAAAGCTGATGCCAGAAAACGCTTTAAAGATTTGCGAGCTAACAAGCTTTAATATATCTTTAGATCTTTCAAAAGGAAATCTTTCAGAGCGACAGTGTCGTCGTTCAATGTTTCTTGCATTCTGAAAATGGACGCTACAAAGTGACCGTGTGTGTTGAGCGCAATGAAGAGCGCAACGATAGACAAATATTTATATTATATGGCATTAAAGGGGCTGAGTCACCTAAATAATCAATATACTTAGCTACTTTTTTGCATTTTTTTAGAGCCATTCAGCGGGTGGTTTCGCGTGTGACCAAATTTAAAAAAATCACTTGTCGTAGCTTTCGGGCCACGAAAGTCAACGGATCTTGGCTTTTAAGGTCTCATTTTGTTCGCACCGATAGCCATTCCGGTCCGAATGTGGGATTTTTTTTACATGCTCTCTGGCTGAAACGACAAGCTATAATCTGAGAAAAAAAACAATGTTTTTTGGATTCTTGGGAGAAAAGTTCAAAAACAGGTAACGACAACTTGACTTTACCTCGTATCCTAAATTCCCACATTCGGACCGGAATGACTATTGTTGCGAACAAAATGACACGTCAAACGTCAAGATCCGTTGACTCGTCTGGTCCGAAAGCTACGACAAGCGAAGAGAAAAATACTTGTCGGGAAATGAATTTCAAAGTTTGATAAAGGTAGTCAACTTTCGTGACTCAAAAAAAAATTGCTTTGTCGCATGAAAAACTGAATTTTTATTTTCATTGACACAAAAAAAATTGTTTAAATAAAAATTAATTAATTCACCAATAAATTATTTTATCACAAAAAAAAATCGTAAAAATAATTAGTGAAAAAAAACTGTCGAGGCGAATGACGTTTAATGAAAAGATATCGAGAAATTCGGAAAAATACTGTCGCGCCTTTGACGTTTCAAAAATATGTTATCGATTCAAGATTTGGTGCTTTTCGACACTGTCACGGCACAAATATTATTTTCACTATTTCACTGATAAATAGTTGCAATTTCCGGATGACGGTTTTTTACGGGTTTGACACATCGAGTAAAAACAATCATGGCTGTTGCCGGACGTCGGCGCCGACAGCCGTCGGCGGATTCGACGGAGCGCAGTAGCGGCGGTGATCTAACTCGCATCGATTGGTAGTAATGACCGCAGGGTCGGTAAATCATTACCGATCAACCGCATTTTCATAAAACACAACAAATTTCCCGAGAACCCAACTTTTTCTTTTTATGAAAATGATCCGTTTATTTTTACTGAATGCTTATGAATTTTTTCAAAATTATAAATTGAGTTTGATTTTTTTCTTATTGTTGAAAACCATAAAATTCAAAGTGAGTTTAAAAATCTGAAAAAATTCATACATATTAAAAAAAAAAGAATGAATCATTTTTATGAAAAAAAAAAAAAGATGGCTTGCCAGAAAATTTGTTAAACTATTTTTTTTTTCATGAATTTGTTAGTAACATTTTGGAATCATAATTCTGCAAAATTAATCTTTTGAGTACCTTTAATATGCATGATTTTTTAAAGATTTTTGTAACATCGAGAAAACATAATTTTGCAATAATTCACGCAATAATTATTTGTTAACTTACTAAAATACTTTTAACATCGGTAATTTTTGGAATTTCGGTCTGAAATTTGGTGTGTAGGTAGTATACATTATGTACTTTAAGAATTTTTTTTGTACAAATCGATTTTTTAGAATTTCTAGGTGACTCAGCCCCTTTAAAGGCTTTTCATGGAAGCTTATCGAGACGTGCTCCCAAGTGCCCAATTTTTTTCTTGACAAGGAGACATCGGAACGAAATTTAAAATACAGTTACACCATATGAATCGAATATAAGTTCTGAAACGAGCCTAAAATCAAGCCGATCGATGCACGCAATACAGAGATATGGAGATATTGCACCAAAAATTCCTCACTTTCACGATAAAAATAAAATGTTCAGTATGTCCCGTTTGTCCGACGTCCCGTTTTGTCAGTGTGTTGCGTCCTTGCGTCCATGCGTGAGCCGTGGATGCGCAATAGTATACGGGGAAACCAACGATCAGTTGTTTTCGATTTCCAAATGTCATTTCGTGAATTCTAAGTGACAGTTCGTGAATATCCGCGAATATTTCACTCAACTGAGTGAACGAAATTCTCATTCAATAGTAATAAGGTTATGTATTTCAGTTTTTTCGTGAAAATTTATTAAATATACTTCGCGCGGTTAAAAAAATGTGTCGTGCGCGTGATAGAATGATGTTTTTTTTCATCGCGGGCGCATACTAATTATAATTTGAAAAATCTCGCGCGCTAAGAAAAAACCTGTCGTGCTGTTACGTCACGCACTTTCGGGATCTCTTTACGGATTTTCACGCGGCTCCTCGACCGAACCGAGAAAGGAGCTCAGCTGCACACTCGCGGAGAGGAAAAAGAAGACTGAGGAAAAATGTCTCATAATGCTGTGTGGGCGGGGGAAATTTCGAAGGAGACTCGAATATCGAGAATTGTTTAAAATTCTTCGAGACCCGCCCCACCGAAGCCATTAAAATAATTCTGTCATCGTTCGACAAGACCGAGAAAAATCAACAACATCCACCCGCTCGCGTTGCTCGCGTTGCTCGAGCATTCCAAGAGGCCCTTATCTGAGAGCGAGAAACCACGGCTCGATCATGAACACCGAGCGCGTGGCAGTAACGCAAAGAAAGAAAGGCACCAACACTATCAAGAAGTGCCGGCTCACGTACAAGGGGCCAGCCGACTACCAAGGGATGTGACTGTTGCTAAGGCTCGGCGCGGTTGTGTCCGCCGGAGCTCACCAATACTACGAGGCGTCGACGCTCATATACACGAGCGCCCGATGACTTCACAGCAAGAAAATCAACACCCCGAGCGACGATACCGACGCCTCGGGTCAACTATATGCTTCAGGCCCATTGATGCCGAAAAACTTCCGACTTCCTCCGACGAGTGCAGCACCTCCTGGACAACCCTTACAGCCCCGAAAAACGTCCGTTTGAAATGATTCCCGATAGCTCGCGAATTAACTGATTAACGTAAAATCACGTATATACAAAAATCTTGGGTCAGGTCATCCTTTACATTATTTTTGATTATATTTTTTATATTTTTCCGCGTAATTTCCCATTTTTGCGATTTATAGCCAAAAATGCCCGGTACCTGCGAACTACCTGGATATTATCCGAGAACCCTTCTGGTCTATTCCCGTCATAAAAATTACAATTCGAAAAATCGAATCGCAAGGCATATTGTTCCTTAAAAATTTATCTTCGTATTACTCATAGACTAAACATCTAGCCAAAAGATCTCACGCCTCGAAAGATTCGATTTCTTTGAAACATTGAGCTCCAAGAAGTCATTGAGCAGTTAGGATAAACAGGATATGATAAAATTTTAGCGTTCAAAATAATATCGCATTGCACAGGAAATGTTCAACCAAACTAGCTCGGAGAGACTCTTCTAAACATTTGAGTTGGAATAAATAAAGTCAAGTGGTCTCCGGGTCGAAACAGAGAGAGATCGTATTGCGTCGCCGATTCATGGCTGACGAAATCGGTACGCTGAGAAAAAGAACAGAGGAGTACACGTGGTTGCTATTCAGCAACGACGGAGGGAACCTTTGTATCAGCATAGTCTTCTTGGTAAAAAGAAAGAGAAAAAGACAGAGAAAGGCGATCGTGTGCGTGTGGCCCACGAGAACAAGGAACGCCAAGAGTCACCCCTGGAGGGGTAGCGGATGGCTTGTGCTCGCGGGTCAGCGTTGCGCACGTGATCACGCCAGGCGAGTAGGAAAGGGACCCGCCACCCACTTGACGCCCGAGGCGACCGGGAAGGCCCACCCTATGGCAATAAATGAATTATCTAGACCAATAGGAGGCAAGCCGAAAAAAACCAAGAGGCACGAAGATACTCTCCCAGCTAGGGTAGGGACAGAGAAAGAACAAAGCTCGAACAATTAAAAATTATTAAATAATCCGGAAATTATTATAAAATCAGTAACGACAATACTAAAACGTTATGAATGTTGAAAAACTATAGCTCGAAGTTTGATAGTTCTCTGTCAAATGGAAAGGCTTGTATAAATTAATTAATTAATTAATTAATTAAATTCGGAAATTATCAGGAAAGATTTAAAAACATCAACAAAAAAACAATTATGAAAGGAATCGGTGAATTTTCTGTTCTTTTATGCGAAATTTAAATTCATTTATATATCGATCTGTCAAGATCGACAGCAATCAAGAATCAATAATTATGTTGAAAAATTAGTTGGAAATGCAAGAATGGGAACGTTAATATATAGTACAATAATGATAAGATTATTTTTATAATTATTTTTGGTTTTGTTAATTAATTACTATTTTTCCGGGAATATTTTCACTAATTAAAATTCTAATTTGCGTAAATTTGCACTTAGAGACTTCATTCAAATTCGAGACACCTTAGTATTGATCCAGGAAGCAAATTATTAACTAACAAACCAAAAAAATCCGCACCGAGATCGTTAAATAAAAATTGTAACGAAAAATCGATGGATCGATAGAGAGAACAAGGGAGGCGGGGAAAATCACGTCTAGACTAAGACGGTGCTGGGAATACACACAGTACTCAACATTTTTTCCGGTCAGGGTTATTACCTCTCCGGAGTTCGCCGACGACGAACCTTTGACAGTTTTTTCTGATTTTTCCTAAAAAGTTTGTCTTCGAAAAAGTTATTTTTGTGAAGTTGAACTTTTGTTCAGTTGTTTGAAAATTGTAATGTGCTTTGGAGTTTTGCGTTTGTGCTTCTAAAATAAAAGCCAACTATTGTGAAAGTTTGTGTGTTCTTCGAAAATTATTCGAAAAAACCCTTCGACCGCTCGGCAATTTCCTCGTCACGCCGAGGGTAGTATCGACCAGCGATCCACCGACCAGCCGCAACACCAGCAACCTCTTCAGTTCTTATATTCTCCGGATACTTATTTCTTTTTCGGTAAGTCAAATATTTTGTTTTTCCGCCTTATTTGCAATTTCCTTCCCTTGTGCAAGTGATCCCTATCCTATTTTGACATGTACGGATATCTCTTTATCCTTTTCACTCTCGTGTTCGGTATAATTTTCTCCATATTCGTTAGTCGAGTTACGCGTTCCCTCCAATCGATTCGGATTATCGCAAGTGTCCAAGCTATCGACAGCCTAACTCGGTGTGAGCTATGCCGTCGATCCCATTAATTTTTCCCGGGGTAAAATTTAATTAATCGTGATCAAGCTATTTCCCGTGTTTTATTAATTTTCCCGTGTGTGTTAATGAAAATGTTCGAGTCACCCGATTCAAGCAAAATAGTTGCTATCATCGTGTTTTTCAATTTTCGTTTTTTCGCGATTATTGTAATCCTTTTTATTCGGATTTCGGAATATCACATGCGGACGTTGAACAATAGATCGATCTCGGTAGTCCCGAATATCGTAACGCGCGTCGAACTACCCCTTTCGCGTTCGGGACCCCGACGAGTATAAATAGATTACAATCGGCTTAAAAATGAATAGTCTTATGATCGTTTTGTTCTTTCTCGTGTTTTGTCTCATAGTCTGTTTGGTAGTTGCTACCATTTTATACATTCAATTCTTGAACTTTTTCCGTCGTGTAACCCTTCCGTCGATTCCTGAGCTCGAATCCGAAAGTCCAATCGAGCCAACGGAATATTTTTGTCCCTATTGTCAAGACACCCACCCCCTCGGTGAGGTTGCGTGAACTTATATAAATTTCAATACGCGAATGTGCTCTAGCCTCTTCCCGAGCAGTTTCCGCGAGGTTAGGCTCAAAACGAGGCATCCGCGAATCGTAGCTGCTTCGATAACGAGTAAATTCATTAAATTGATTGACCGAGATGAGGCGGCTCCTCATATAAATTCACGATTCGCGACGTAACAGTGCGAGTAATGAAATTATTTATTGAAATAATTCCGCACATTGTAGCTTCATTGAACCCAGGGCAACGAAACACTCTCCTACAAGCGCGAATTTTCAAGAACCCTATTGCAGATCCACAAATGCGGGATACTACATCACTCATTAAGTAACTGAACAAATTTCAAAAAGGAGTGAAATAGAAATAAGAAAAAAAGTGTTGTCAAAAATGTAGAAAAGGACGCCAAGTAGTTTGAAAATAGTTTGAAAATCATTTTTTAACAATTAAAACAAGAAAAAAATCATATGAGCCAAGTAAAGTTTAAAAAAAATCTTGGCGCGTCCTTAGAACCAAATAAACACAGGTGCATCAACAAAAAGGACGAGCAAGGTTTTTTTCAAAGTTTACTTGGCTCATATGATTTTTTTCTTGTTTTAATTGTTAAATAATGTCAGATATACTCGTCGAAGTATAACGTGAAATTAGAGAAATATGCACCAATCATGTGTATGTAATTTACGAATAAATGTTTGCAGATGCAAATAAATGAGATCTACATATAATTCATGATTAAAATGATTATTCTTATCCTTATAAACCTATCGTAAAACTTATTATATTGACACAGAAGCTAACAGTATTCGCGATCGAAGCATACATAACGTCCGGTCAAGTTTTATCTACATAAAGAAAAAACGAAGGACGGCAGAATAGCGGTCGGATTCATCATACGAGCTATGCCGTCTCTGCAATTGAAATAGAAATAAAAGTAGCAATTTTTGTGGATGGAACGTACGGGAACATAGATTATTCAAGAACAAATGCTATACAAAAGCCCCTTCAACTGCATACTTATTACAGGTATTGGGCCTCTATTACCATCGATATACGTCTATAAAGAAAGTTTTATACCTTAGTGCACGCACGGTTCGACAATAGTATAAAGTAAAACTCTTCTCAAAAATGCCCGGCGATAAAATACAAGTAAGGGCGATATGAGATTTCACTCGTACATTAAAGACTAACAGGATGGACGCGCTCTTTCTGCTGCTTCATCAATTACATTTCGAATATTCATCTGTTTTGATTCATCGAATACCTTCCTCTAAAATTCGTGTTCAATGGGAGAGTGCGGTCGTTAATACGTTGTCACATTAAATTAATTCCCTACTAACCAGATCGCCCTCTTCGCGGCCGAACCAGATATCAAGAGACACGGTAGCGTCTCGACGGCAAGTAGTTTAAGAAGTAAAAAGTGCGCGTGGCGAGCCCGCGCGCGTCGAGCGTTACCGTATCCTTATACGCCAATTTCGTGCTTCCCTAAACTTTGACAATTTTTTTCTCGGAAACGAGACATCGGAATGAAATTTTTTAAATAGTTCCACCATATAAATTGAATACAAGCTTTAAAATGAGCCCAAAATTAAGCTAATCGGTGCACGCAACACAGAGATATGAGGATATTGCACCAAAAATCCAGTATGTCCCGTTTGGTCAGTGTGTTGTGTCCGTGCGACATGCGACAGCTGTGGATGCGCAATAGTATACGCGGAAACCAACGCTCGAGTTGTGTTCGATTTCCAAATGTCATTTCGTGAGTTTTAAGTGACAGCTTGTGATTATCCGCGAATATTTCACTCAACTGACTGAACGAAATACTCATTAAATAGTAATAAGGTTATGTATTTCATTTTTTTGTGAAAACTAATTGAATGATCCTCGCGTGGTTCAAAAAATATGTCGCGTGCGTCATAGAATGATGTATTTTTTTAAATCACAGGCGCATAATAACTACAATTTTTTAAATCTCGCGCGGTAAAAAAAAATTTAGTAATGAAATTATTTATTGAAATAATTGCGAATATTGTAGCTTCATCGAATCCAGAGCAACGAAACACTCCTTTACGAACGCTAATTTTCAAGAACCCTATCACAGTTTCATAAGTGCGGAATACTACATCACACATTAAGTAATATGAAACAAATTTCAAAACAGATTGAAATAAAAATGAAAAAACATTTTTTTGTAAAACAATGTGAAAAAAGACGCCGAGTAGCATGAAAATAGTTTGGAAATTATGTTTTCATCATTAAAACAAGAGAAAATTATATGAGCAAAGTAAAGTTTAAAAAAATCTTGTTGAGTCCTTAGAACACAATTAAATACAGGTACATCAAAAGAGAGGACGAGCATGGGTTTTTTAAAAGTTTACTTGGCTCATATAAGATTTTTTCTTGTTTTAATGATTAAAAAATGATTTGCAAACTATTTCTGAACTATCTATATTTCTTCAAAACTCTTCAGTTATTATTTCTAGCCGGGCTGGCTTCGGAATTGCGTTCATAGTATAATACATAGTCCTAAATATAACGATATTCTAAAGACATAAATTGTGAACTATGGTAACGATTGTCAATGTTCCCAAAATATATATTGTGACGTTTGTTTCGCAAAACGAAAACGCGGAACTCTAAACTGTATTCTGGAACAAAAAAACAAAATCGAAAACTCCAACCGAACGGGACAGGAGGAAATCCCAAAAATTACCAAGGTTAGAAGCATTTTAGTAAGATAACAAAAAATTAATGCAAAATTATGTTTTCTCGATAGTATAAAAATATGAAAAAATTATACATATTAAAAGCGGTGAAATGATTAATTTTCCACAATAATAATTTCAAAATGTGATTAACAAATTGAAGAAAAAAAAATTACTTCAACAAATCTAGCAATCCAACTTTTTTTTTTATGTAAATGATTGTTACGTCGCGAATCGTGAATCTATCTGAGGAGGCGGCCTCATCTCGGTCATTCAATTTAATGCATTTACACGTTATCGAAACGGCTACGATTCGCGGGTGCCTCGTTTCGAGCCTAACCTTGCGGAAACTGCTCGGGAAAAGGCTAGAGCCCATTCGCGCATAAAAATTATTGAAATTTCACTCAACCTCACCGAGTGGGTGCGTGTCTTGACAAGCGCGACAGAAATACTCCGCTGGCTCGACTGGAGTTTCCGATTCGTGCTCTGAAGTCGAAAGCCGGAAGGGTTTCGCGGCGGAAAAATTCCAAAAATTTAATATAAAGAATCGTAACGATTACAAAACAGACTACGAGACAAGCCACAAGGAAAATCAAAATGATCATTAGGTTATTTATCTTTAAACAATTCGTATTCTATTTCTACCCGTCGGGGTCCCGAACACGATAGAGGTACTTCAACTCGCGTTACGATATTTGGCACTACCGAGACCGTTCTAGTATTTATTGTTCGGACGTGACACTCCGAAAGCCGAACGAAAAGAATCGGAAGGATACTAAACAGGCAAAAGTGAAAAAATACAATAATCACCGATATTCTATTTGAGTCCAGTGACTCGAACATTTTAAATAATACACACGAAAAGAAAAAGTTTACCGAACACGAAAACAAGCTAACACGGCAATCGAACTTTTTACGATAAATTGAATGTGAAGGACGACAGAAACTACAACGGATTGGTCGGGCAACGGTTTGCACACTCGCGTTAAGACAGACGGATCGAATATAACGCGTAAACTGGCGGAGTACTATGCAAAAGACCAACCCGGAAATGAAGGTAAAAAGAGACAGGAAATAATTATACATTTTTATGAAAGAATAGGAATCACTCAAAGGAGAAGGATTTCTCACAGAATTAAAGAAAATGAAATATTTAAAAACTTAACAAAAAAAATTAATATCCGGAGAAATAAAACTAACCGGCGGTTAGTTTAGTCGTTTAGTAGACCGGCGGAGAACTATGCAACAGACAAACCCGAAACTAAAAGTAAAAAGCGTTAGGAAATATTCGTACATTTTCACGAAGGATAGGAGTCACTCAAAAAGGAAGGATTTTTCACAAGAAGTAAGAAAAATGAAATATTTTTGAAACTTACAAAAAAAAAAAAAAGCAAATATCCAGGGCCAATCAAATGTGAGAAGGTCGACGGTGGTGCGGCTGGTCGTGGACCGCTGGATCGATGCTACCCTCGCCTGGACAAGGAGAAGTGCTGAGCGGTAGCCAGGACTTTTTTCGAATAATTTCGAAAAAAGAAACACCAAAACTTTCACAAGATTGTCTCCTTTATTTCACAACACGAACTCAAAATTGTTTACAAATCGCGAAGTTGATGGTTGAACAAAAATTTCGAAGTCCACAAAGACAATTTTCGAAGTCACAAACACAAAAAAAATTGTCGCGAAATAAACTGTCAAAGTTTCGACGTCGGTAGATTTCGGAGAGCTAATTAGCCGGAGCATAAGAGTGATTGAGTACATGACCTGCACCGAGAGGGCTCCTTTTCATACCCTTGACTTAAGATGACACATGGGTCATTGGAGTAGGCAGCGTCTTAGCCTAGGCGAGATTTTCCCTGCCGCCCTTGATCTCCCTATCGATCCATCGAATTATCATTACATTTTTTTATTTAACGATTTCAGTGCGGATTTTTGGTTTGTTAATTAATCATTGATTTTCTTGATTAATCTTTGAGGTTTCTCAAATTTGAATGGACTCTCTAAGTAAAAATTTGGGCAAATTACAATTTTAATTAATGAAAATATTCTTGGAAAATTGTAATTAATTAACAAAACCAAAAATAATTATAAAATTAATCTTATCATTATTGTACTTTATATTGACGTTCCTATTCTTGTGTTTTCATTCGATTTTTCAAGATAATTATTGATAATCCATCGCTATCTATTTTGACAGGTCGATATATAAATGAGTTTAAATTTGGCATAAAATAACAGAACATTTTCCGGTTTCTTATATGATTAATTTTTGTTGATATTCTCAAACCTTTACTGATGATTTCTAAATTTAATTAATTAATTAATTAATTATATGGTTGTCATATACTCGACGACAATAGCAAGACGGCGTGCGGGACGGCGAGCGGCCGATGAATCAGTGGGCTACCGGCTCCCGAACGGTAAATGTCTCGGAGCACAATACTGTTGATTGTATCAATACAGTGATTACTCTTTCCAACGCGGTACAGTTATTATTCAATACCATTCGTTGGTGACGAGGACTAAAGAAATCACGTGTGTATGCGGAAAATACTAGGTGCATTGAGTGATGAGGGAGTCGCTCGAAGAGATTGAGAGACTGGTTGAAGAAGAGAAAACATCATGGATTTATACAGTGATGCGGCTTATTCCGAAATACCGATAACCGCCGGAGAGGGAAGGGACGAACAAAATAGTGCAAAATACGGTAATATTGACTTTAATGAACAATACGAGAAAATGCAGGATGGCTCGATACAATGAAAGAAAATAAATGTGGGGAGAAAATGGAGAAAATAAAAATAATACAAAAATAATAATTATACATAAGTAAATACATACATACATTTTATTATTTTGCTCTTCAAGGGATTACAAAATTGACCTTATAGCAAAAGAGGGGAGGGGGTGTACATGTTTCGAGTGCGATTACTCATTTATGATAAAGGACCTTAGTTTCAGAGCAGCCGAGACGTACATAAAAATGGCTCGCGTTTTAGCTTTTTCGGAGCAGCTTAGTATTTCCGTCAATTGTTCTTCGAGCGTGGGCCTTGTTTGCCATAAGCTTAGTAGCTTGCTTCTTAGGTGTTTATAAATAGGGCAAGTCAGCATGAAGTGGAGAACCGTTTCATTTTCTTGCAGGTTACATAGACTGCACTTTTCAGTAGGGTCGATCTTGTACGCAATTTTATTAATCGTTACATTTAAGCCTCTGACGCTCGCTAGCCTGAGCTGTATTTGGACCCTGGTCATTGACAGAGCACTGCGGTTTTTTAGGTACAGGGCCGTCGAATCTTCCACTGTACGTGGGAAGAAGATTTGTCATGAAAGCGAATTTGAATACGCTTCCATGTCTTGCATTTTTAGATGTTGTTTATAGCGACTAAACACGACAGTTTCTTTTCTCTGCCAGTAGCCAGCGTCCAAATGATCCCATAGGTGCTCATGATCGACTATACGTATTATACTATTTACCTGCCCAACCCAGTTATATTCTGACTCGCAGTTTCTGTTAAGTCTGAGCAATTGAATTTGGCGGCGGAAACAGATCTTGGGGAGTCGCGAGTTTTCCATTTTCAACAGTTTTATAAGCCAGCTCCATGTGAGCGTTAACACTTTATACGCGATTCTCGGAATTCCTAGCTCAAGACGTATAATCGCGTGAGAAGTCCCCTTCGGTAATTGTAAAAGCCTCTTAAAATATTCCATTTGAGCCTTTTCGATGAGATCTAGGTATCGCAAAGCCCTTATCGGTGCGGCATACAGCAGAGTCGCAGTCACAATGCTGTCGTACAGTTTCGTACTGCTTTCCCATGCATTGGCGCGAGCTTTCGCCAATATCGAAAGCGTAGTTCCAGTAGCGATCTTACATTTACTAATAGCTGTTTCTGCCGCGCGCAACCCGATAGATGAGCTAGTGAACGGTACCCCGAGGTAAACATAGGACCCAACTACTTCAATTTTAGTCTCTCCATACAGGAAAGTTGTTACTTGTGGCCTTCCGCTTTTTTTGAAAATTATTATTTTCGTTTTGTCCGTGTTGACCTTGAGACCGTTCATGTCACAGTAACACTTGAGGGATTGGAGTTTTTTCTTCATATCAGAGGGGGAGTCACTAAAGATTATCAGGTCATCCGCATAAAGAAGCATTAGAATGTCATTTAGGCCGTCAATGTTAAGCCCAGTGAGCTCTTCCTCTCTAAAAAACTTTTTTAAGTCCGCAATAAAAAGGACAAATAAAAGAGGACTTAGCATTTCCCCTTGTAGGACCCCTTCTGTAACATCGGTTGCATCTGTTAGTGACTCTCCCACCTTGACCTGAACTGTGGCTCTACTGTACAAATTTCTTAAGATTCTTATCATCTTCGCACTAATACCTTGCTGGAAGAGTTTAAGCCACAGCTTGCTGTGGTCGACCGAGTCGAACGCTCGTTTGAAATCAACGAAGAGACCAAATACTTTACGACCTCGGAGCCTCAAGTGTAACTGAATTATTGCTTGTAACGAGTATATGTTATCGAGACAACCTCTGTTAGCTCTAAAACCCGCTTGACATTCTGGATTATCCCTGCACGCTCTACCCAAGTTTCTAGCCGGTGTTTTAATATACTTGTAAATAGCTTCGTAATACAATTTACAAGTGCAATGCCTCTGTAATTTTGCGGGTCTAATTTATTTCCTTTTTTGTATAACATAGTGAGAAGCATATTTGACCAGCCTGCGGGGGTCGTCTCCCTTCCCAAGACTTTATTGAGTAGAACCTGCAGGTACAATAACCAATTCCCTGGTAGATGTTTGTAAAATTCGTTAGAGATTAGATCCACTCCTGGAGCTTTGCCCGTTTTAGATTTTTTCAGTGCTGCGGTTAATTCGTTAGCTGTTATTTCGCCATCCAGTAGTGGGTCCCCGACGCTGAAGAAATTTGTTTCGTCAATTGTTCTAGGCGGATATATTGCTGTGTAAAATTCGTTCCACTCTTTAACTGTCAAGGGTGCGGGGCTTCGAGCTTTGATTCTGCAATTTTTTACTATTTGCCAGAAACCCTTCGAGTCTTTGACGTTTGCAAATTTGCTACTCAGCTCGACGAAGTACTCTTTCTCTTTACCGGATATTAAAGTTTTATAATTTTCTTTCTTTGCGACATAGTCGGCTTTGTCGGCACTAAGAAAGTTTGAGGCTTTACAGGCTTTCAGCTGTTGCTCTGTTTCTTTTTTAAGTTGACGACATTGTTCATCGAACCATGGTTACGCGCCATTATGCTTCATTGATTGACCTTTTCTAGTTTTCATCATGCCCGTTTTTTGGGCCGCTTCCACGATTGCTAGCCTCAATCTTTCGTACTGTTCACAGGTATTTGAACGATTGAAGTCGAAGCCGATCTTGTCCGACCATCTCATGACCCCAACAAACTCATTTTCTTTAGATGGGTTCCATCTCAGAGTCATTTTGTTCGGGCTACCGGGGATATTTGTGTCCTTCTTAATCCGAGCACAGGAATCCATTTGAGGTTTCGCGATAGTTAAGGTAACGGGAAAATGGTCGGACATGTTGACTTCGAAATTCACCCTTAAATCTACAATTACATCTAGGTTAGACATGTTTGCCCAAAATTGGTCGATTGAGCTTTTGCCCACTGAGCTGCAGAAAATGAACTGAGCAGGACGGTCACCGTTCGTTCGGCCATTTAAAAGCAAAAATCCATTCGTTTCCATGAAGTCTGTGAGTGTACGACCATTCGTGTTTGTCTCAAGATCACAGGAAAGTCTCTGGCTGAATAAATTTGTCCCTTCCAAGGCTTCAGCAGGTACTTCGTTGCCTTCTCCAACTCTACTATTAAAGTCTCCTGCGATTATTAATGGTACGTTACCGAGTTCATTGTACACGTCATCTATTACTACTCGCAGCAGCTCAAGGGCAATGTTAAGCTCACATCCTGGCTTAAAATATACAAAACCAACAACAAAGGACGAATTATTTACACGTATATTAACAAAAATCCAATATTCACATATGTCTATTATTTTAACATATTTCTCACTTTGCTTGTACATGAAGACCAGACCACCACTCACCCTCCCCATTCTTTTCTCTTTAATTGCACTTGCCCACTCACAATTATACCCTTTCCACTGTGTTGGGAGATTTCCTGTTTGGCCGGTGAGCCATGTTTCGCACATTCCGATGATGTCAGCTTCCAATAGGGCTTTGCAGTCATTGGCATTTTTGAACCCACGGACATTCCAGAAGCAGATTTTCAGGCAGTCCATCAGTTTTTTTTCCTCTGCGTAAACTTCTTTTTTCAAGGCTGTTCCTGTCCTATGCTATGAGATTGGCTCAGAACCTGGATGGCATTGACGTCTTCACGATGTTCTTGCGCCAGTGTGGTGTGGCGCTCGGGTGGTCGATTATAACTCGGTTCCAACTTCTCTTTCGTCTCATTCCAGTTTTTCCTGACCCCATCGATGAAGACTTTTTGATGCCCAAACTTGACTTGCTTTCCTTTTGCTCTTTCTGTTCGTGCCAAATCCCTTAGCTTCTTTGCAGTGATTCTCTCTTTTCGTGTAAGATCGTCGTTGATATATATCTCCCTGTTGCCAAGTATAGCTTTTTTGCTTCTCATGATACCGAGTTTCGTGTCCCAGTTTACGATCTTTGCGACAATCAGGGTATTGCTTGCCTTAATCAAGTTTGCATCCAGTACCGCATTTACAGTACAAAATTCTGTACTGAGGAATTCTTCAACTGATTCCCTGATGCTTCCTTTAGTGACATCAAGGCCCCTTATAACTATATTATTTTTTCTGCCAGCTCTGTCCTGCGCTTCCAATCTCGACGCAAAATTTTTTAGGTGAGCCGAGTCAGGGCCCTCACTCCTTTGAGAGAGATTTTCCTTTAGTTTTTTCTCCAGTAATGTGATGCGGTCTTCAAGATGCTTGGAGTTCCCTGCTATCTTAATACTGTTGTTTTTATTTTCCAGTGCTGTCAATCTTTCTTTCACACTTTGCCACTCAGCCTCACTTTTGTTCACTTTCTCCCGGATTTCATGAAGTTCTTTCTTCATCATCTTTCTGTCCTTCTTCAATTGAGTTCTCAGTTTTCCCAGTTCTTTCTTATTGTCTCTTGTCGTGGCCAGAACTTCCTTCAGTAGATCTTGTAGAGATTTACCAGACTGTTAGAATAGAATAGAATAATATTTATTGGGTCCTGGGATTAAATCCCCTAAGAACCGTGAGTACATTGATAGCACAAATGTTATAGTAAAAACCTTAAAAACTATCATGATACATAATTACAATAATCAAATGATCATAGCATATAAATCGATGTCAAACTAAGTCTAGCGGAGACTAGAATAATCTTAAAATAATCTTAAAATAGCCTCTAAAAATTAGCCTAGGAATAACAATTTTGTTATTCATCGCGAATAACCGGGGTGTCCGCAGTGTCAGGGGGCAGAGATTCAGCTTGGACCCTTTCTTGCTCGATAAGATAAGATAGCAGTTTACGTTTAAACGCCTCTATCGATGTAGACCCGGTTATGATTGCTGGCAACTCATTTCACAAGTAGGTGCCCGCAACTTGAAAAGATTTGCGGAATTTTGAAGTCCTGAAAGTCGGCACGCGGAGTGTTTCCGTACGCCCCCCCAGAATCCGCGGGTTCTCTCTATCCCGAAAGATGAGAAGATCCGCAAGATATGAGGGGACCCCAGAATGCACCATGGTATAGAATAGACAGCCCATGTGGTAGCAGCGCCGGCTCCCAATCGATAGCCATCCAAGCGACCTACGACCCCCTGACACTCGATCAAAACGCCCTGACTGCAGGACGAAGCGTACAGCCGCATTAAGCGCCCGCTGGAGCTTACAGTTTTGCTCGCCGGTGGCATCGCTCAACACCACCGGACAGTATTCGAGGTGAGGAAGAACGATAGTTCTTACCAACCACCTCCGCGTGACAAAGTCGAGCAAATGTCCCATACGATAGAGTGGAGCTAGACTTCCAAAGACCCGCCGACGCATCGCCGAGACCTGTCTATCCCACCCCAGTGTACTAGTGATTTCTACGCCAAGATAGCGGGTATGAGTGACATATTCCACGGGATTGTTGAGTGCCCGAAGAGGTGGGAGGATATCCAGGCGAACACGGCTGACGAGTCCAGAGGAGCCCAGAACCATAGCCTTAGTTTTGGCGCTGTTCAGAGATAAAGAGTTCTGGGTCGGCCAGGCGTAGATAGCCGAAATATCATCGTTGACTTACGCAATAGAGGTGAGTAAATCGTTGGGGGAGAACTGGTGGTATATCACAAGATCATCAGCATACAGCAAGTAGGAGCATGAGCGGAGAGTCGCAGGCAGATCGCCAAGGTAAAGACTAAATAATAACGGTCCAAGTACGCTCCCTTGGGGAACGCCTGAGGCTACAACTGACCACTCCGATAAAGTACCATCAGCAAGTCGAATCGCCTGCGACCTTCCACACAGATAGGAAGTTAACCATTTTAATGCGGAGCCAGATAATCCTAGATTGCCGAGCTTGCGAGGCAAAGTGAGATGACAGACAGTATCAAAAGCCTTGCTAAAATCGAAAAACACAGCAATAGATAGCATGTGCTTGTCAATACCTGCCCTGACGTCCTCTGTGAATTTTAACAGAGCCGTTTGTGTGCTGTGCCCTTTACGGAACCCGGTTTGTAGAGGGTCAAGAATGTTATGCCGTTGAAGCCATGTGCTGAACTGATTGTAAACAAGCTTCTCCACGGCTTTCGAAAGAGCACAGAGGATAGATATAGGACGATAATCGGAGGGAGAAGAGGGTGAAGGAACCTTGTTAATGGGGGTGATAAGAGCTTTGCGCCAAACAGCTGGGAAGGTAGAAGATGAGAAGGAGAGATTAATGAGCTCGGCCAATTGCGGTAGAAGGAGGGTAGACGATAATTGAAGGTAACTGGCTGGAAGACGATCAGTGCCTGTGGAGTTTGAAGAGTTGCGTGACAGTGCGGCCGAGACATCGACATGAGAGACTGGAGATAATGAGAAGCGTGGGTAGTCAAGATCAGGCAGGGAAGAGGGGATATCTGAGATAAGCGTGGCGGAGAGAGGAGGAGGTGTAGAGAAAACCGCGGAGAAGGCTTGGTTCAGTTCGTCTGCCGAAAATTCGATGCTCATGTCCGAGCGCTTTGGCTTTACTAATTTGAGTCTTCTTAGCTCTTGCCATGCGCTACGCGAATCTCGGCACGACGTTATGCGCGTGTTAATAAATTCTTTTTTCGCATTATCTAACAATAACTTGACCTCGTTGCGAAGTTTCCGAAAAGCATCAAGTAATGAAGGATTACCTTGACCGTTAATTTTACTTTTTTTGAAGCGTCGGTACGCTTGGTCTCTCTGCTTCATCATTCTTCGCAAGCCCGCGTCAATCCAGGGAGCTGGCGGGCACGAGACAGTGACGGACTGTAGAGGCGCGAGAGTATTAATAGCCTCTGTGACGTTAGCGCAGAGTAAATCTAACTTGATGTCTATGTTATCAGAATTAAGAAAGGCAGACTAGTCCAGGCTCGACAGTTGCGCGGAGAGAGAGGCTTGCGTGATATTGCGAAGCTGGCGAAATTCGAAGGACTCTGGCTTAGATCGCTGAATCGCAATGTCGTAAGTGACAGGGATTAAGTCGTGGCCTGAAAGGAATGGGACCTCCGATTGTCCGTGTGAAATAACTTTAGTTCCATCCCGAACCGCGCAAATGTCTAGCCATGTGTCTGCTGAGCGCGTGTGGTGGGTCGCTCGATATGGAATAACAAAGAATCCATGCACTCTGAGGAAAGTCCTAAGAGGCTCCGCTTCATGCGAATTGCCGAGAAGGTCTGCGTTAAAATCGCCCATTATAATGATGTTATCGTAGGATGGAAGTAAACTACATATCTCGTCCTCGAAATGACGCAAGTGGCCTAGGCGGGGTGGGCGGTAGACGACAGCAATGAGCGCTTTCGCGCCACCAGAACTCACTGTTTCGCAAACAAGATATTCTGGCTTAGCCTCATACTGGAGTGGCGAGGAAGCGATGAATTTAAATTTAAGTGACGCGTGAAAATAAATCGCAACCCCACCCCCCCTTCTGCCAATTCGGTCTTTTCTTATGAGCCTAAACGAGTCAATTGAGACGAAGTCATCTGTTATATTTCCATGCAGCCAAGTTTCAGTGATACAAAGAATATGGTAATCATTAGCGTACACAAAGTCACGGAGTTCATCTATATGCGCGCAGATAGATTGGGCTTTAAAATGACACACCCGTAGAGGCGCGGTGGTATTAACGTCTTCTCTGTGTCGTGTGCATGTTGAAGTAGATGCCCTCGAAGAAAGTCAGGCAGTGTGGTAAGTCGCACTCGTGCCTGTGTGCGTCTCTGCTGCGTGCGTGTTGAGCCCAGTCTGGAGTGCCGAGAAGCCGCCGGTGTGTGTGCCCATCGGTGCTGAGTAACTCGACGAAGCAGCAAGAGAGAGACGCCCGCCTCCCACCCCGGGAAAGCCAGTAGAGGACGGAGGACGTGGATATTGTGTTGTGGCTACAGTAGCGGGAATGTATCCGATGGGAGTGGGGAGACGGTAGAGAGAGGCCGAGGCTGCGCCTAGGTTAGTGAGGGGGGTACCGTAAGGAGAGAGCGACGCGCTGGTAGTCGGTGCGTGATTTTGTCCTACTGGTAGACTCCCACTCTCTTGGCTTCTAGAGGTGAGCTGTTGCTGCTGAGGCTGTGAGAGTGGGTAGGTGTGGAGAGTATCGTGCTGAGGCTGTTGCGGCGGGAGAGAGTAGTGGTTTTGCTGGTGTGAGTGTTGAAGAGGTTGCGTCTGTGGGAGTGAATCGATGAGGCTCGTGCGATGCTGCTGTACCTGTGGCTGTGTCTGTGTTAGCGGCTGCTGATGCCCCTGTGGCTGTGTGAGCGGGTTTGCTTGTTGAGAGCTTGACGGTAGACCAGCATGAGTATGTGGCTGCGAGACGATAGTGGGGGCACCATTGCGCGTGACGATTCTTAGTCCCTGCTCCCCACGTTCAGACCGGCTTTTTAATTCCTCCCGTAGATTTTTATAAGCTGCGTCTTGCGCAGGGGTTTTATCCGAACGTATGCCAACTCCAGAGAAGCGAGGATGCTGACGAAGCGTGTATGCTGACCGGAATACCGCGAAGACAGCGTCAACCGACGGGAGCACCACTTTCACTGCCCTGGGCCTCTGCCGTCCACCCCCCAGAACGCCGATACGCGAGATATGCACGTGTGATTGCGTAATACCCGGTAGGAACAATGATAGTAGCTCGATGATTGCCGCATTGTCAGCGACGATGTTCGTGAGTACTTGTAGCCCGAAGATCATTATATTCTTTTTACGTTTTTCGCGCTCGTAAAGTTCGCGTGTCACTGCATCGATATCGAGGGTGGCGCTTGGGACAGGCGGCACAATGGGAGGTAATGAGCCACTTATAGCGCTAATTCGATCAGGTAGTTCGGCGTTGATTGCGTCGATGCGTTGTGAGAGCACGGTGAAATTGCTGTCAACTTTAGCTGCAAGTGTGGTGTTATCAGTTCGTATCGATGGAATTTGTTCCTCAGTGCGATCAAGACGCGAGAGCACATTATCAACCTTCGTTGAAAGTCGTCCTATAAACCCACCCAGGCAACTCTCGAGGCGACTCTCAAGGCTACCGACAACCGAATCGAGGTGAGAGACTGTAACGAGTCTTTGATCTCCAGCGGAGGGTGCTTCACGTCCCCCCGTTGCCTTCCCTACGGCCTCAGGATCATACTCGTCGAGCAGCGGAGTAATCTGAGGACTAAGAAGCGCAGCACCATCTCGTGCATCCGAAGGCCCTGCAGGGATGTCTAGTAGAGGCAGCTTCCTCTGTGCTCCAGTATTTTTCTTGTCTATACAGGCCTTGCACTCAATGAGCCTGTTAGCCGGAGGCTCTCCAATGCCTATTGCCTTTAAACATTTCCCATGATAATACCGACCACACTCCGCGGTGCACTGATAGCCTGTGGACACTCGACAGGTGGTTTTGCAGTGCCCACATGGTTCTGAAGAATCGCGTTCCATCATCATTTTCGTTATCGTCCCGCTGTAAGTGATGGTAGCGAAATTCGATTCCCACTCGACGTCGGACGTTGAACCTGGCTAATACACGAAGCTGCTGCGAGTGAGTGAGAGAGAGCTCACAAAGTAGCGAGAAGGCAACACACTACAGCCGACCGTGACAGCTAGCGAGAGCGAGACTTGCGAGAGGTAGAGAAAGCACCAAGCTCAGGTGTGCGAGAGTGAGCAAGTAGGCAGTGCGGGCAAGGCGAGACAAGATCAGAGAAGCCAGAAGGCAAGTAGAGCAGAGACCGGGAGAGAGAGCGAGACACAAGCACAACACAGCTGACCGTGACAGAAGCAGTTAATATAGCACTTGGCACGAAGAGTGAGCGACTAGGCTCCAAGACGCTGGATATGAGCTGTTAAGGCACTCTTTCTATACTAAGTTCTTTATAATTAATCAGCTTCACCTCCCTTCAAAAACACCACACTGAATAAAAAATTTGTGTAATAATTCCCACGTTTAAGGCGGTCACTTTGACGTCTTTCACAATTTAATAGCCCGTTTTCGTACTCAGAAAAATCACGAGTTAATAAAAGAAGTCAGGAAGCGAGAAGAAACGCGTGCGCTCGCGTCAACCGTCTAGACTGAACTGACTGTTCATCATCGTTATTATTACTAATGCACTTTTTGTTAGCCCTTGCCACCGATTCTTGGCCTGCAGGGTTCTCAGAGCTTTCCGAGTCTCCCGTTTCAGAGTCTGGATCGGCATCACTTCCTGTGCTCTCGCCCTCGGTACAGGGACTGATTCTCATGTCGATGTTGTTCTTTTTTGACGGGTTAGGACTTTCCTGTGACTCGTCAGAATCTCTTTTGCGTTTGTCGGCTGCCCAAAGCGCAGTGAGTGCGCTCCGAGACATGCCGCTCGCTTTATTGAAGTTCTGAGCCTGATAGAAATTTTTTTTTTTCGGTCTTCCCCTGCCTCTCTTTCCTTGAGTCGGAGAGGGCATCGGATTGGAGAATTCCTCATTCTCTTTCGGCAAATCCTCAAGAATACTCTTGTCTTCGGTGCTATTTTTTATTACCGTCTCCATTTTTCATTCCAGAGTTATCAAGGGTTGTAGAACCGCTCTAACACGAAAGAAACGTAGGTACACCGAGGGGGTTTACGGTTACAATTGACCGGTCATATAACCGGGACACTCGGATCCACAGGTTGAGTGTCGCTGCTCGCGCACGGATCCGCGCACTGCGTGTCACTGGCGAAAAGCAATGTGGCCGACAGCTCAACTGTCATTCTCGCGTCAAAACATAGGAACGGTTTTCGCCTATTTCACCGCTTTACTTCACGTGCACCCACACCCGATAGCTTAAAATTTACAGCGGATCGGAGCAGATCACCCAGTATAAAAAACCTAATTACCCATAAACTCTATCCAACTAATTCGTATGCTAATATACGGAGATGCTCGACACCCGTCCGTTCGCACCAAGGGTTACACCCACTCTCTCAAAAAAGAATAATTATAACGGGAAGACTCGATATAAAAGAAAAATATTAACTGAGGAAAATAAAACGAGAGGAAAAATAAAGAATGAAAAATAAACTAAATCGCACTAACTAAATAATAATCAGGAAAATAAACAACGCGAAAATAATAATAAAGGAGAAAGGAAAACGCAAAAATAATAATAACCAAAATCTCAACAATATCCGGCTCTCGGTGGCACGGAAAAATTACAAAATAAAGGAACAAAAACGGTATCAGGGACGCGGGGTAACGTGGGCGAAAATGGCGGCGACTCGGGGAAAACGGGACTCACGAGCGACCGAAATGTCGAAGGGGAAAGGGAGCGAATAATTCACGGGGCAAGGGCGAGCGACTGGGCGGTTATCACACTCAGAACCGTTAAACTAAAAATGATGCAAAATGAAATAATAATTGGGCGCCAGTTAAGAGTCGGCGTAACACCGTTGCGTGGGAAATAAAAGAAAAGAAAACCAAAAGAAAACCACACTCGGACTATGACACGCGTCTTTACTACGGTGGGCCGGCTAGTCGCGGGAGAGAGGAGAGGGCTCAGGGGAGGGTGAAAATTCCGATACTTTCGGCCCACAAATTAATCGCGGTTCACAAACAATAATTTCGCAGGGAAACAATATTCGGGGAGAAGGTTGTTTTCAACGCGGGGGAGGCTCGGGAATCTCACTGGATAATTATTGACTAACACCACTCACCGCGTGCTCGCTACCTGTACGGGCGAGTGTCGATGCCGTGAAAATTTCCTCGCGATCTATTGCGCCAAAACTTCGCAAAATCCTTCAGAACGGGGCCGGGACGGAGGGGGGAAACACTCGTACACTCTTACAATGTCACTCACAAAACCATGCGATCGATCTTTCGCGACTCGACTTACAGGAAAATAATTATTCAAAAATATTACGTTCGCACACGTGCACACGGGGTATCGCTCGGGCCAAAGGTGAATACTTTTCACCGGTTTCCGCTTTCTTTGTGGCGGGTTAGTCGCCAAATAGTTGTATATATATAGACAGGGTTATACTTCTGAACAATTATCTTTATTATATTTAAACTTAGTAACGTATGAACAAAGGATCGTGTCGATCGCGTGAGTCTTCGAATCTCTCTCTTTTCTCACTCGCTGGTCACGCGCCTGCGAGATATCGAATTAAGTCGCTGTAAGGCCCAGTTCGAAGTGCTGGCCACAGCTGTAGCCGGTCGGACTCTCGTCTCCTGCCGCGAGAGTCGCTGCCGTCGCCGGAACGTGCGAGGTCCCGCTGAGGCGAGTCTGTGTCCCCACAGTACTCCCCCCCCCCCCCCAGCGAAGGCGTTATGATTTGAACTTTTTTCTTCCTGGCGTATGTTTTTCAACGCCCTCGATGGTCCCGCAGGTGCTTCTGATGCGTTTGCTGCGGTATCGGCTTCTGGATTTACGAGATATGCAGGCTTCAAACGTTCGGTCGTGACTGTCATTTCTTTTCCTTTTACCAGGATGACAAAATCGTACTCGTTCGTTCTCTTGATGATTTTGTAGGGGCCCGTGTACGGCGATTCCAACGGTGGGTGGACAGCGTCTTCACGTAGAAAAACCTGTGAGCATGTGTACAAGTCTTTATGCACGAACATGCTTTTTTTGTTATGATGTGCTGTCGGCGTTGCCCGCAGCTTTTGCATGTGGACTCGAAACTTCTCGACGAATATTTGAGGATCGTTCGGCATCTCGACGTTCGTGAAGAATTCTCCGGGCACTCTCAACGGTGTTCCGTAGACTAATTCAGCCGCCGAGGCTTTTAGATCTTCTTTGTAAGCTGTGCGGAGGCCGAGGAGCACTGTTGGTAGTAGCTCGACCCACGATGCCGAGGAAGCGTGGCACATTATCGCTGTTTTTAGGGAACGGTGCCAACGTTCGATGATCCGGTTTGTGGCGCGATGATACGCCGTGCTTCGTGTTTTTTCTGCTCTGACGACGCGCGATAATGCTTTGAATAGCGCCGCTTCGAATTGGGAACCTTGGTCCGTCGTAATCGTGCGAGGAGTTCCGAAACGTCCGATCCAATGCGTGTAGAAACACACTGCTACCGTGTCGGCCGTGATATCTTTTAGGGGAATTGCTTCCGGCCATCTCGTAAATCTGTCGATCATTGTTAAAATGTATCGATATTCTTGCTGCACCGGCAACGGCCCGACGATGTCCAAGTGAACGTGGTCGAATCGACCTTCCGGTGTCTCGAATCTTCCTGGAACGTTCTTCGTGTGTCGCTGAATTTTCGCTCTCTGGCATGGTACACACGTGCGCGCCCAGTGAATGATGTTTTTTCGCATGCCCGGCCATACGAATTTTTCTTTAATCATTTTGCTGGTCGTCCTACCGCTCGGATGTGCGAGTCCATGAACAGCGTTGAATATTCTCTTTCGCAGCTTCTCAGGGACGAAAGATCGCACGGTTCCTGTAGACGTATCGCAATACAACGATTCGTGTTCGTTGACTTCGAGTTTTTTTAGTTTTAAGGCCGTTTGCGAATTAAGAAGTTGTTGTAATTCTTCGTCGCTTTCTTGTTCGACGAGTAGCTCCTGAGTGGTAATTATTACCGGCATATCGATCTCTTCGACTCGTGAGAGCGCGTCTGCGATCGTATTTTCGTCGCCCGGAATATATACGATTTCCGTCGAAAATTGTGCGATGTAATCGAGATGTCGCAGTTGTCGAGGCGATGCCTTCTCCGGTCGTTGTCGGAAAGCGAAACTCAGCGGCTTATGATCCGTTTTGATGACGAAAAGGAAAAGGAAGTGTCTTCCCTCGACCATGTGCTCGAAGTGTTTTACTGTGCTGTAAATCGCGAGTAATTCTCTGTCGTAAGTACTATACCTCGTTTCCGTTTCACTTAGCTTTCTCGAAAAAAATCCCAAGGGTTGCCAGCCTTCGTTGTCCTTTTGCTCCAGCACGGCTCCGATGGCCACATCGGACGCGTCGCATGTGAGTGTAAGAGGTGCGTTGGCAATCGGGTGCGCGAGTAGCGCTGCTTGCGCGAGGCTGTTTCTGCATTCGTCGAACGCGCGCTCCGATCTCTCCGTCCAGGATATCGGTCGCTTGTCGTTCTTCTTCGATTCTTTCAAATACTCGTTCAGCGGTGCCTGGATATCGGCAGCTCGACGTATGAAACGGCGATAGAAATTTATCACGCCCAAAAATCTTCTCAACTCGACGATCGTTTCTGGTTTTTTATATTCGAGTACGGCTTGTACTCGCTCGACTGGAGGTTTCGTTCCTTCCTCTGTGATCGTGTATCCGAGGTACGATACTTCTGGAGCGCCGAGAGTACACTTCGCGAGATTCACGTTCAATCCGTAATCTGCGAGGCGTTTGAGAACTTCTCGTAGATGTTCGGCGTGCTCTTCGTCGCTCGTCGAAGCGATCAATATATCGTCTATATAGCAATAAACGTAGTCCAAGTCTCGAAAAATTTCGTCGATGAATCGCTGGAATGTTTGGGCTGCGTTGCAGAGTCCGAATGGCATCGCTGTGAACTCAAAAGATCCGAACGGTGTCGTAACGGCTGTCTTCTGTATGTCCTCTTCCGCCACCGGAATATTATGGTACGCTCTAACGAAATCGAGCGTCGTGAAAATCGTTTTCCCGTGTAGCTTGTTCACGAAGTCTTCAATATGTGCGATGGGATATCGATCCGGTACGGTTTTCGCGTTCAATTGACGGTAGTCACCGCACGGTCTCCAATCGCCCGATTTTTTCTGTGCCATGTGTAATGGACTTTGCCATGGGCTGCTCGAAGGTCGACACCATCCTTGCTCCACCATGTATTTGAATTCGTTCTCCGCCGCTATGAGTTTTTCTCCTCCTAGGCGACGGGGACGAGCGGCTATCGGTGGTCCTTCGGTGATGATGTGGTGGACGACCGAATGTTCAGCAGCAGGTTTAGCTTTGGACGGCGTGACGACTTCGAGGAACTCGTCGAGAATGCTTTTCAGTCGCGAATCTGTGTCGACGGTAGATATTCCGTATTGGCTCGTTTGGACGATTTCACCTTGCGACGAGAGTTTCGTCGCGTTGTCGATGAGCTGTTTACGTTTCAAATCGATGTGGAGATCGTATCAGACAAGGAAATCGGCTCCTATTATTGCTCCTTCGACGTCGGCGACGATGAAAGGCCATTTGAAGTCGCGGCGGAGGCCGAGATCGACGCAGCACAGTTTACTGCCGTACGTGGAGATTTCCGTATTATTCGCCGCGTACAGTTTTAACTGCAGTGCCTTGAGTTTGTCCTTGACCGCTCGTCGCGGAATGATGGATACTTCTGATCCCGAGTCGACGAGAAACGTGAGGTTTGACATTGCGTCTCTGATGTGTAGCCGGTACTTCAGCGGAATGCCGTCGCTGACCGCGCTGACTGACGGCGGCATTTCTAGTTTCCCGACTGCGTTGTGTCCGACGTCACGTTCGACGTCGTTTTCGGTGTTAGGGATTCCAGTGCACACGGTGCCTGGCATCTCCTTGCTGCCAGTCCGAATCGTCGGTGGAAATGGCACATCGGTAGATCTTTGGAACGACTTTTCGAGCGTGGGCGGCCTCTCGTTTGCTGATTTTTCGGCGTCGTATTTCCGGACATATCGACATTTTCTTTTAATGTCATCTCGATCTCTGCTACTAATTTCTCGAGGTTGGACAGTCGATTGTCGAATTCTGAGGAGTTTCCTCCTGCAGTTTTTTTGTTGCTCGCTGCGACTGCGAAAACTTGTCTGCGAGACTTCGCTGTGGTTTCCATCATTCGATCTGCGATGGCAGCCAGTTTCGACAGCTCGACGTCTTCGCTCGCAGTTAGGACGCAGGCGATGCTCTCCGGCATGTGTTCCATCCACAGCGTTCGCAAGGCTTCGTCTGTGATGCTGTTCTTTGCAAGAGTTTTCATCTCCCCGTACAGCTGCGACGGTGTTTTGTCGTCCAGTCGCATCTCGTTCAACAACCTGTGTAGTAGTTTTTCTTTTGAGTCGGAGAACCGTTCGATAAGCGTTTTTTTAATAAGATTATACTTATCCGCAGCCGGAGGATTTTCGACGATGTCCGCTATCATGTCGAGGACGTCTGGATGTAACTTTCCTAAGACGGCGTAGTACTTCGACGTGTCGGACTGTACTCGTTCGCTGTGGAATTGTGCCTCCACTGCTGTGAACCACATTGCGGGTCTTCGTACGCAGAAGTCTGGTAGTCGGACGCTGCGGACGTCCATGACCTGCATCGGCCAATTTTGTTGATTTTGCTGTGGCAGATCTGCTGGATTTCCCTCGAAATCGATGAGACACTGGTTGAGTTGTCCGTCTGCACCGTCCGCACCTTCGTTTGGTAGAAGGTGGCCGCCGTCGCCTTGATTTGGCGGACCTTTCGGCGAGTGTATGACCATCGTGTCCGATGTTCTTTGTTAACGGTCGCCGCGAGGTTATGTTTCTTCGGCGCGTGCCGGCCGGCGTTTTTATTTCGTGCGTTTACGGATTTTCGCACTTTCTATTTTGTAGTCGGGGTCACCAATGTGGCGGGTTAGTCGCCAAATAGTTGTATATATATAGACAGGGTTATACTTCTGAACAATTATCTTTATTATATTTAAACTTTAGTAACGTACTCACGCGATCGATACGATCCTTTGTTCATACGTTACTAAAGTTTAAATATAATAAAGATAATTGTTCAGAAGTATAACCCTGTCTATATATATACAACTATTTGGCGACTAACCCGCCACATCTTCTTGATCCTTGCGCCGCGGGGGGGTCTTGGTGGCGAGTGAGAGAGTTTGCAACGCAACTTTGGTCGATAATTGGGCTCACCGGCGGGTGTGGCGTTAGATGGCGACGGGAGGCTCGTAGATCGCCGATCGATATAGTTTGGCGGTGCGAGGCGAGACGGCTGAGGCGGCGGTGGGGACGAGTCACCTGAGCGAGGCGAGACAATCGTGGGCCAGGGACTTCGCGTCCCCTCGCCGGGCTCTTCTATCTCCCTCGGCTTTGCCGCGCGCTCTCTCACTCGTGCTGGCTCGGCGTGCGTTGTCGTGTTGCTGGGTCTCGCGCGGCGGGGAGGACGGGGGGGGGGATCGCGCTATAGCTAATTCGCACCTATTCTACGCGTTGTGTTCGGCCGTGGTGAGCGGTGGACTCGGGCCGAGTATTGGGGAAAATTGTGACGCTTTTTCGCTTAGGAAAATCGTTACAATACATTGAATAAAACCGCGTTGCTGATAGTTCGTGAGAATTATATAATACCGGTTACCGAAGAGACTACCGTGGAAGATCTACGAAAGTTGTTAGCGGAGTTCACAAAATAAAAAACTCGGTTGGACGGAACAGGGACTGAAATCAACGAGCAGAGCGTGAGTAAGCAAGCCGAGACTATATACATTATGCCGGCGATCGGTAAACTGACGGAATTCGCTCAGGAACAGCAAAGCTGGGAAGAATACATCGAGCAAGTCGAGCTTTATTTGGACGCGAATAATATCACCGAGGAGGCAAAAAAACGTTCGACGTTTCTAACTGCCGTAGGTACCGCCGCCGCCGCTGCGTAGGTAAGCAATAAAAAAAATACCGACACCAAAAAATAAGCGAGCACTCCAGATTTTTCTGGGTGGCGTGAACTTTTATGCGAGATTCATAAAAGACCGTGCGCGTATTGCAGAACATCTTCATCGACTGTTAGACGACAATACTGAATGGAAATGAAAAGGAACAGAAATCGTTCGATAGTCTAAAGAAGAAACTCACGGGATCGGAAGTCCTGATACATTTCAATGACGCTCTGCCATTAGTATTGTCAGCCGACGCATCTCCGCACAGAATCGGCGCTGTGCTGGCCCACGAGATGCCGGATCACCAAGAACGAGCAATCGCGTTTTCGTCGAAATCCTTGAGCAAAACACAGCGAGGCTATGCGCAATTGGACAGTGAAGCACTGGCCCTCGTAGGAGCGGTCAAGCATTTTCACCAATACATCGCGGCACGAAGGCTGAAGTTGATCACCGATCACAAACCTCTGTTGGGGATTTTCGATCACAAAAAAAAAATCAAGAATACATATCACCGAAATTAAACAGGTATAAGATTACGCTGTCAGCGTATGATTATGAGCTGATTTATCGACCAGCGAAAAATCAAGGAAACGCAGATTTACTCTCGCGTTTCCCCTTACAGGACGAAGCCACAGAAGAGGAAAAGATCGGGGACATACTGATGCTAGAAGACGTCATGAGGAACCCGATAAAACCAGAAGGAATAGCCGAAGAAATAAAAAAAGATGAAGAACTACGAACAGTAAAGAAATAGCGACAAAAACAATGGACGAGGAAAATACCTCCGGAATTTAAAGTTTTCTGCCCGAAAAGAAACGAATTGTCGATTGTAGACGAATGCATAATCTGGGGAACGAGAGTTGTGGTGCCGAGAGCTTTGCAACCGGAGGTATTGAACTATTTACATGCCAATCACCCCGGAATAGTGACTACAAAAGCGTACGCGCGGTCCTACGTTTGGTGGTCAGGGATCAACAGTGACATCGAGTTGAAAAAAAATAGCAGTAAATGCCAAGAGGTGCGTAATAGTCTACCTAGAGCTCCTGTTCAAGCCTGGAAATCACCGAACGAGCCATGGAAGCGACTACACGTAGATTTTGCCGGACCGTTTCAAGGACAAACATTTTTAATAATCGTGGACGCCTACTCAAAATGGACGGAGGTAAAACGCGTTCCGTCTACAGCGTCGAGCAACGTAATCCGGGAATCCCGAAAAATATTCGCTACTTCGGGACTGCCTCAGATGATCGTATGAGACAACGATACTGCGTTCAGATCGACGGAGATAGAAAAAAGTCTACCGAATAAACGGTACCGAATTCGTATTCATAGCTCCGTATCACCCATCATCCAACGGCCAGACCGAGAGGGCGGTTCAGATAACAAAAAAATCTCTCAAGATCTTACAGGAGGGTGATTCGGAAGTAAATCTCAGCACGTTCCTATTGAAACAACATTTAACACCAGCGGCTGCAACGGGTGTAACGCCAGCGGAACTGATGCTGAAAAGGAAACTACGAACGCCATTAGATGTTTTTTGCCAAAGAAAAGAACAAAATCAAAGGAAGAAATAATAGAAAAACACCGGAAGGTGCCAGAGAACTGGCGTTAAACGACTGAGTACAAATGCAAACTCACCGATCAAAGGGATCAAAATGGACAAGAGGGACGATAAAAAAAACCGGACCGCTGTCTTACGTGGTACGGGAAGAAAACACAGGAACTTTACACCGACAGCATATTGATCATTTACTGAAAGTACCCAAACTGACTACAAACGGAACAATCAAAGGTATCCAACGACTAATCCAGGGATGAGGGATGTCATATATACTCGACGGCAACACCACGTGCGGGACGGCGAGTGGCCGATGAGTCGGTGGTGTGACCTGCGGGGGCGTCTCGTACGGACACACGCTAACCCTCACGAGAATCACGAGGTTTATTCTTATTACTGGATCCGTTCTTTAACTCCGTTCTCTACAGGCACGGTCCTTTAAAATCACGAGGATTGGGTTTTGATGAAGGAGTTGGAATTAATAGAATTTGAGGTCCCTTGGAACATGAATGATATATTGTTACAATCTTTGTTTGTCAGAATTTACCGAATTAAATGTTCCTTGATTATTATAAATTTAATGATTAATTAATACACAGCAAAGTCAGACTGTACTGTGCGGCCGGTGGATTTTTCGCAGAGGTGCTCGGCTGCTATCAGCGTGTGCTCGAGTTACAAGATACTAGAGCCACGCTTCTGCCGGCACAGTCACAGCTGTTTCGAATGTTCACCTTTTTGATTGCCTTGTACACTACACAAGCGCTTCGCTTGTGGCGAGAATGTACTTAATGTTTCTATAATTTCGCACACACAAACTTCACAGGCTACTCTACTCCCTGGTGGATTTACTAACGACGACCCTTTCCTGGAAACTGAACGAACCCAAAGATTCACCGCGATGCTTATGCGCGAGTGCGCGAGTTGTTTATTAAATAACCCTGAATCTAATATTAATTGAACTAATAATAACATGCGACCCGATTGACACTACAATTATTGTCCCGCAAACATGCGGAGATTAGATAACTTGGCAGACACGTATCGCGGAGTTCTAACCCGATTTGTACCGATGCTGAATGGATTAGAGACTGCCCGCGAATCGAATGACTTGAGTATTTATGGTCAATTGATCGCCGTGCGTGCATCGAGGAGCGGTGGTGGAATCGGCAGGGTCAGCAATTGTCGTTGAAGGATTTTGTGCGCACCGTGAGATCAGCGTCGCGCGATTTATCGCGTGCCTCCGTAGGTGCGTTGAGCGTTGCTGACGCTGCAGATTCCGGCACGTGGTGCGTGGCGCGAGGCTCGTTGCGATGCGAGACATTTTGCTAAAACTTTACGGGACGTAACAGCATCCCCCCCTTAAGTATCGGTGTCCTCGTCGATTAAAATTAGCTGTAGTGTCGAGTGAGCCGAGTGGTTAACGGAAAAAGAAATATCAAGAGACTCGGCAGAGTCTCGCGCCAAGTACATTTGCGCGTAACTCGTCACAGAGTCTATATACGCGAGACCTCGCGCTGCGCGTATACGCTTTTTCTACGACACGCTCTAATTCTTAAAATAAAATGAGAAACAAAAAAATAAAAAGCCTTTCATTACACAATTATGCTTCTAGCTTGAAATTAAACCTAATTTCAAGACGATCGATGCCCTCGTTGTTGAGATACATCGATTTTGGTTTTCTAAACACTGATATCGGGTAGATTCAAGATCAAGACCCGAGTCGTCGCTCCGGCGATCGTCGCACCGGCGGACGAGCCCGAAGTTAACCGAACTCGCCCGACCGAACGCTCCACGCGTTAGCAGAGTCGGTGACGTATATATATAGGTTCTAGGCTTGCGGAGTGCCTAAGAAAGGCGAGTAGAAAGGTTTCCCGCGACCGCGTCTATGCCCCACGGTACACGTAATAAACATTAATTAATTGACACATGAAGATTCCTTACTTTTCGGATATATATTGTGACGGGCCCTTTTGAGCAAATTTCGGAAAACTCTCGAGAGCCTCCGGTCAACAAATATAATGACGCCCCTTTATTAATACTCCTGTTATTACCTCTCGGTTGGGCGCCAGGTAATCTTTACGAACCCGATTACCAGGGTTTTCTCAAACTGTACTTTCTCTTCTATCACCGACTAGCAAATGGGGTGTGGCTCGGCGTGCCTCACACGTCTATTCTCGAAATAATTCACGACGCAACATTCGAGTTAAAAAGTATAAAATAACACACGACTTTATTCCTTTCTCTTCGAGAGTTCCAATACAATATCGTTCTTCATATTCTGTTCGCACAATGACAATCTCGTGTTCTCATGCACACTCATTCGTACGCGCGGCGATTCGGTCCTTTTCGACTCGAGTCTAATTATCGCGGCGTGGCTGGTTCGGTTCTCACCGATTACCCCACTGCGCTCGTGCGATATCAGACACCGGGGAAGCCGGTCGCGACCGAGGATACCCACGATCTCAAGACAATTAAATACGGGTGCACCGCGTGTGCCTACTTGCCGATATTCTATCGTCCTTCGTCGGGTTCCTCCTCCAGATCGGTAAACTCGGCTCTCGAATCCCGGGAACGTCTCGATAGCTTTTCCGACAGTGCGTCGCCCCGTCCTTGATCGCTCGTCGCCCTCGCGGTACCGACCAGTGTTCCGACGATCTTCGGATTCCTTTTCCCTACGCTATCGAACGCCCTCGACGTCTACTTTTCCCTACGCTACTTAGAGATTTTGACTTCTTCCTTCCAAGTCTCGGACCGAATGCCTCGAGGCTTCGCGACGCTCGCGGTTCGTTCGCCTTCCCCTCTTCCCCTCGCGTTCGTCTCTTCGAGAGGGTGGGACACGGCCGAAAACCACGCACGAGTCGCCGATTCGCTGATTTGCTTCGCTGGCTGTCGATCCTCCTGCCGCTCTCGTCTCTCGCGACTCCCGAAACCTGGAAGTGTAACGTCGCGGCAGTTACTCGCCCTTCTACCACTGAGATGCGACCGATCGACCCGAGCAGCGATCCATCCGACGTTGTCTCGCGAGTACGTTGCTGCGAGTGCCTACAGCGCCTCGTCACAATATATAAGTATTTTTCTCATGTATTGCATCTTTGCAAAAACTTGTGAAATATCGTAAAAAAACATCTTCGATGTAAAAGTTGCGCCAAGTACATTTGTAGGTATCACTTGTTTCTTTCAGAATCTTAAAAAAAAAAAGTATGTGAAACTAGTTAAAGGTCGCCAAGCTCACTATCAACTGTTGTTCAAAAAAATTATAATACTTGGCACGCCCACAATTTTTAAAACGACAGCCACATACTTTTTATTAACTCAAAAAACAGGCGTGCTAAGTATTATAATTTCTTTGAACAACAGTCGGTAGTGAGCTTGGCGACCTTTAACTAATTTCACATACTTTTTTTTTAAAGATTCTGAAAGAAACAACTGATACCTACAAATGTACTTGACGCAACTTTTACATCGAAGATGTTTTTTATGATATATATATACGGTTTCCCCTTATGATTCCCTGAATATTGTATTGTTGATTATTTTATGGCTGGAATGCGGTGCGATGTTCCTTCGACTGCTTCTTTTCCTGATTTATTCTTCTTCGCTGCTGCTACCCCCGATGTCGAGGTGTTCAAGGTATGAGGCGATGAGAAGCCGATTTGCCTGTTCCCAATATTCGTCGCGGCATCACAAGGCGTGCATCGAGAACTCGAGATGAATCCTTAGCGTTTCGTTGCACAGTGGACACCGCACTTACGTGTTTACCCCGTACGTCACGCACATCAAGATATGGCAAAGCTCCCAGGCCCGTTCGTGTCTTGTCTCGCGAACGGGGCATATGTCGCGGAGCGTAGTTCTTCGGATCAACCCATCTCGATAGTCATCAATTGCTGGCGTTCCTTCTTCTTCTGACGACGGCTCTTCTCCTGACGTCACAGTTGGTATATCGTCTTCTGATAGCGGCTCGAATTTCCTTAATTGCCCGTGGCATATCGTGGGGTTGTTGCCGGCTCGGAATTTACTTAAATACTGGAAGATTCCGACTTGAATTGGCCGATCGCGATAGAGGTGTTCTCTTCTTAGTAGTAGTGTACGGTTATAGGGAGACAGGATTTACCACCTCCATGCGGACACTAACGCCATACCCCCTCCACGTCTACCCCCTCGCCCCTGTCTGGGACCCCCTAAGCCCCGCCCCCAGCGATTATAGGGACCAATGGGAGCAAGGGTGGGAGAATTCTCTGGGCTCTGATTGGTTGTGACATGTTCGCCGACGTCCAGCAGACTCCCTCTCCCCCCCCACTGACTGGGGGCCTCAAGTCTAGCGGCGCTGCATTATAGGGACCAATGAGAGAGAAGGTGGGAGAAATTCCTCGAGCTGTGATTGGTCGAATTATTTTTCCTTGGCGCCCTCTATAAATTTTCGTCGCCTTTTCAGTACTAATATTACTGTCCGATTTCCCTGCGATCTGATTGGCCCTGCTGGTTAGCGGTCAAGTTCTCATGGCGCCCTCTGTAAATTACCGATGTTTATTCTACAGTCGGTAATGAAGTTACCGTACCCTACATTAGAAACTTACTACGTACTCTACACAAGAAATATAGAAAATATAGGAAAGAAATTTTCGCCCAAATCGGGGATCGAACCCGGGCCGCCGAGAATGTTAAGCTTGCACGCTAACCACTTGACTACCGCCTCCGATTCATACTTGAAATATTCTGTACCTAATAAACCTGTTCGTATTCTATGCTACTTCGCTATTAATATCGTACAAATATTCGCAAGCCAAAAACTTTTCCTTTTATTTATTCGTCCTGCGTGTTGATGTGAATTTCTTTCTGTGAACATTTGTCCAATTCTCATTATTTCTTAAAAACAATTTATTTGTATAAATAATAAAATGTAATCGAAGGTAACATTTACTCTAATCATTCTTTATTAATTTTGTAATCGGTATAGAAAAATATTTGTGTTGAATTCATGTGATAAGGAGTCTGGAAACTTTTTCGTAAGAATAATAAATATGAAAAAGAAAGATTGAGGAACTTCTACGTGACTTTTTCGAAAGATTTTTCAAAAATATTGTTTCCAGAATCGCCAGAAAAAGGAAAAATAGAAAACTGAAAGACAATGCTAACGCGATTCATAAAATTTTCTCGTAAAAATAAAAAATTACAGTGTTAAAACCACATTGAAAATTTCCTATGTGTCGATTGTTCGAAAAAATTCCATGAACCTCGTATTTGTGATCGGCTACAATAAAGATGAGAACTTCAAAACGCTACGATGAAGTACCCCGAACGTCGCACCAGGGCCGTGGCACTCGGTGGTACTCGGTGGCGCCCGGTAGGATTAAATCCGACCGATCTCCTCCGACGGAGCGCTACGGGTGTGGGCCAAAATTCACAACGACTAAAATTCAGATGAGTGGAAATTACGAAAAAAAAAACGCAAGGTGCTTACTCGAAAAACCCAACTTACGAACGTTTCCAAAGTAATAAATGTACATTAAGAACGCAACGATGCCAAATCAAATTTTTATCGAAAACAAACATAATAAAAGGCAATAATCCAAAAGATAAAATATCGAATTGTCAAAATTTCGAACATTATCCAATCCGAATATTCACCTTCTGGGATTGCTCAAATTTAGAAAAGTTCGTAGTACGAACTTATTAAAGGGAAAAACCAATACGTTGAATGGTTACAATAGCGAAAGATCAAGAGGGTCAATGACAAAGAAGTTGAACGTCAAAATACCGAAAGATTAAAAAGCGACAAGAACATACTTCTCGGTCTTCGGACTAAGATAATGATAAACGGCGAAAAATTCTAATATCCTCAAAGGTTTTGCACTTTTCTCGTTTCGCTATTTCAATCGGACCAACGTACGAAAAACACATTGAAAATTTCCTATGTGTCGATTGTTCGAAAACATTCCATGAACCTCGTATTTTTGATCGGCTACAGTAAAGATGAATACTTCAAAATGCTACGAAGAAGTACACCAAACGTCGCACCAGGGCCGTGGCACTCGGTGGCACTCGGTAGCCCTCGGTAGAATTAAATTTGACCGTTTTTCTCCAACCGAGCGCTGCATTGAATGAGCCAATGATAGAGAATTTTTTCGTTCGTTTATTCGCCTTGCTTTCCATTTTAAATGAATTGTTTGATTTTTAGAAAAAATATACATTCTTTAAAATTTTCTGGCAATTCGAAAATCCTTTTCAAAATGTTAAAAATTGATATAAAATCATACATTTTGTATATGTTTTTGTAGAAACATTTTAAACAGCGCTCGTTAAAGCTTCGGCGCGTTTATACTAAAATTAAAGTAGCAATAGTGTAGAATTTATTAGAAAATGAATGTTCTTTCAATTTCTCACATTTATGACATTTTTCTGTATTTGTTTTCTGTATTCATCTTACGACCCCGTTCTGGCTTTTTCTCGCTTTTCCCCCCCAGTTTGGTTATGATGCTGGATGTCGCAAACAAATTCTGCATTATTCAATAGCGTTAATCTAGAAACCCTTATAATTTTACGCTACGTTTCTAATAACCTGAAAGTTAAAACTTTCAGGAGAATATTCCGAAAGAGGACAACTTTCGTGAAAAATTATCTGCCGAAATGCACGCGGATGTTGCTTGATATTTATTCGCATTTCTTATTTTTACAATGTATATTTATTTGTGCTGAGTGTAGCTAAGTACTTGAGAAATTTAAAGCCCACGTAGGATTGTAAATTTTGTCTTGCATTTAGCTTCATTCAAGAAGACATGAAATATTCCGTTTATCACTCGGTCCAAAAATGTTTCAATTGCGCAGGCACAGTTTTCTTCAGAAATAAGCATTTACAGTACAAAATAAAGAAGAATGTAATAATACGATATTGAAAGATTTTATCAAATTATTCGAGAACGAAATGTTTCAGAGATTGCAAAAGTATCAGTGGCGCGTGTCGATAATTAAAAACATGGCGCCAAGTATAAAGTTGTCCTTCAAGTGCACAGCAATAACTCTTACGGAAGTGAAGATTTTCAGTTCAGTACAGAGAATAGTTGCAAACAAAATCAAAATCGTTAAATAAATCAGCTGACCGCGTATCTATTTTTCATTTTTGATAAACTGTAGCTGAATATATGACAAACTGCTTAAATCGATTATCGTGTTTAACAATACGGTCATGCGTTAAGCTTTATTTAAATTTTTTCTATAAAGAGGCAAAGAATAATTTTTAAATCTTACTACTCGGTTGACTCCACTGGACCGTAAAGGCGGTCTTAACATTTTTGAAAACACTTCAATTAAACTGTCCTGTTTAATAATAATACTGTCTGATGAATAAATGGATACACGATGATATAGGAATAACGATGGCAAATAAATGAAGAAAACCACAAACGCATTCACAGACGATTTGTTTCAAATTTTCCAATGGAACGTATATTAAGAAAAGACAAAAAAATCTTTTGAAACTGCGGGTACATTTTGTGTAATAGATTAAATGTGAAAAAAAAAGGGAATCTATTACATTTTAACGTGGTATAATTATGACGGCACTTAAAACGACATATATATATATATATCTCCATATACTCAATCCTAAAAATATTCACGACCGTAAAAAATGGAAGCGCGTCGAACAAATAAATTTACAAAATTGTACACAAGTTGTGATGAATCGCATTCCACGACTTGTTGTCTTGTCCCATCGAGTTATTTCTTTTCTGATTGTTCGAAGGGCTTTGGCGGTTTTTCCGGTTACTGCTACAAACAAAGAACAAACAAGTGATACATTTTGTACAGTTAAAGCTTAAAAGAATGGACTAAAGCCATAGAAAAGCAATAATATAAAACTGTACTTACGACCCAATAAAGCTGAGGCGGTGACGGGTTCGGCAACGTCTAATTGGTCCGCACGTTTCTCTTCTGTCCGCTTTCAGTTCGGACGCGAAACGCTCCGCCAAATCCTCGAAGAGCTCTGGTTCCTCCTCTGCATCCCAGCTTGGCTCGTCGTGGAAACCCCAAAAATCAGTGGATGGTGGGATAACGCGTCTATTTCGATCCATCGAAGGACAATCGACAATTTTTTCTTTTTTCGTGGGATCTCGCCACGATGCTGAATTGAAGGTGACGATCTCGTTTTTGATTTGGCTGTAAAACACACCAAATAAATACAATGGAAAACACGAAGTTTCATAAAAATCGAAGGAAACATGAAAACAAAGTACACTAGAGAAAACACTGAAAACAAAACTCACTTCTCCATGACTATGGCTGAACGAACTATTTCAACTTGGCGACGATACGGTTCTGACGATTGACGAGAGGCAACGACAAGTGTCAGGCCCAAGCTCCCCACTACATTTCTCCCTCCTTCAAAGCTTCTGAAAGTTTTGCTTTCTTGTGCTACCCTGCGCTTCCTGTATTTGTAATCGACCCGCCCATGCGTAAAATGTTGAACGAAAATGAAGACGGAACACGAAGCTTTCGTTATTTCACGGAAAGGTCAAGAAATATTTTTATAAAAACACACCACAGGACATTTTTAAAATAGGATTTGATTCGAAACTCAAGAATGCAAGACATAAGTTCAAGAATTACGTGACGCGCCAGTGGCCGGATAGCTCTAAGGAATGAAAAGTAAAAAAATCATGTGACGCAGCACAGAGGGGTGACGGTTAGCTGATAGGATTGGCTGTTAATATCCGTTTCCATACGAATTTGAATACCTGTTAATTAGATTTGAAACGAATTTATACTTCTATGAGAAAAAATAACGCAAAATCTTATGTGCTCTTATCAGTAATGAGATTAACGCCGAAACATGTGTTCAGTTTACATATTTCAACAAATTACAGAATTTAATAAATAACGTGTTTGATACCTCATAAAACAAATACGATTTGGGAATTTACAAAAACATTTTTACAGTAACGCATTTTATTTAGAAAGCTCAAGGAGACGACAAGTACCGACGACGCGAACTGGCTGACGAATCACTCGGATGTCCTTGCAAAATTGAATTTCATAAAAAATTGCTTCTTTGTATCATCCTCATGTACAGTATCTCATTTATGAATATTCTATTGAGTGCTATTTCATTGAAAGAAAGTATTAAATATGTGTTAAAAGAATTGCTGGATATTAACGAACTGCGTTTCCAAAATGAAAATGTCGCGACATTTTGTACAGCCACTTCAAAAACTTGAACGCAAGCAGCGCCAGGGGTGGACCACGTGAAGTGTCACAAATACCTTAGTTTTGGTTTTAATATAAAATATTTGAATAGCACAAAGCTCTGCGGTGTTTAACTCTGATAAGGTGCGTTAGAAAGGAAATGTTTTAAAAGCATAAAAATAAGAACGTAATCTACACACATATAGTTAGTTATAATTTTGTCGTTTATCTTTCATTTGACGCGATTAATTTTCACATAAATAAGAATACGTGTAGGGAACCCTTGGAGAAAACTTTTAAATGTGTTGATGATTTCAACGACCACCGACACTGAATCCGGTTAGTTGTATGTAAAATCGTCTCGAAAGGCATCGGTCAGCGTAGAGGTATTCGCCCCTGTACACCATCTCCAGAAAGTGTGACATTGAAGTGGGCACAATTGGATAGGGAACCCGAGGGATTGTACAGCTGTGTTAATAGGAAAAAATATATGTATATATAAGATATAAAATCGTGTGATATATGGGTGGTAAATGAATTGTCTTAATTAGACGGTGCAACTTACACGTTAAAGGTACTGTGTACCTTTCCATTCTTGGCTCGTCTCCGCGCTCCCGCCTGCGTGTTCTTGGCCCGTCTCCGCGCTCCCGCCTGCGTGAGGATTTGGTATAATATCGTCCCTGTCCACATGGTGGAGGTACGGGGGTTCCTCATCGCGGTATACCTTGATGCGCGGGGTTTGCGTTGCGATGCTTCGCAACCCAATTCCCGGAGCAGTCTGGGTGATTCCGTTTCGGGTGGTCGGGGCCCGCGGTCGTTCTCGGGCGACCGGGTTTTTGCGGCGCCACTCGGCTTCTGCCCTGTGGCGGTTACGCTCGATCACTCGTTCATATCCGGCGATGCACGACCCGAGATGTCTGGCGTACGTGCCGGTGACACGTCAAAATAACCCCATGTTAAAATAACACTCGATAAAATAACATGCAAAAATAACACACTCCAAAATAACACAACGATAAAATAACACACTCTGAAATAACACAACGATAAAATAACACACTCCGAAATAACTCGCGACAAAATAACACTCGTAATATAATTTAATTTTTTGTACTCATTTTTACTACTTTTTTGTACACATAATTTTTATAAATGGAATAATGAACGCTCCCGGGTTCACGTAGCCTAGCTTAAATTTTAATATTATGAGCTACACCCCTTAAATAATCAACAAAGTCGCCGTTCACGTTAAAGTCTGCAACAACCATCTTCAATCATTCATCAAGATCCCGATATGTCTTGCGTTTTCTTGATGCTATCGGTCGATGTGCAACATGCTGCTCCCACAACAATTCTGTTGTTGCTTGTTCCTCCTTTATTGCCGTGACAAATTTTCCAATCATTGCATGCGTTTTTTCGACTCGCCCATTGAATGCGTGATGCCAGCCTTCTACCGCGTTGTTGGTACGTGGCTCATCATTAACTACGGCCGAATAACAATTCCATATTTCAATGGGAAACAATGGTGCGCGCAGTCGTCGGCGCAGCCTCACTCCAACCCATGTGTTCTCGAAGTATTCGACAATGCCTTTCAAATCCTCACTGTGCGTCTTGTAGTATCTGCTAGCTGTGAGGGCATCGAATGCAGTATGTACATTTTCAGCAGGAACGAATGATAGTGCAATCAGCATTTTGATATTCAATGCCAATTCATCGTCTGTTGAGTATCGGTGCTGCAGACCGCATTGTTGAACGTGACGATAAATGCATTGGCCGAAGTGAAAGTGGCATCCTCGGATTATGGCTTTCGGAAAGATCTTCTGGGCGGCTCTGCTCGAAGTCTGAGACAATAACTTCTGGATTTAACCGTGGCTCAGTCTCCTTTAGATGTGCCAGAACAGACGCGTATAATTTCGATTTCTCATTGGGAGCCAGTACGTAAACAAGTGGAATTGTTTTTCCGTCGACCATTCCATGGATCGTATACAATTGAAGGAAAATTGACGGGACCGAGCGGAAAGTTCCATCGCAATACCAGTTCGTGCACTGGGCCAAACATTGGAAATTTTGTTCCGTCGCAAAAATTAAAAATCGGTTCTTATCGCCGCCAGCATCGTAATGAAGAAAATTGTCTCCTTTTAGCGTTTTTGTAAATATTTCGCTCAGCTCTAATTCTCCACGAGTCAACGGTGTTGGCAGTTGTGGATTTATTGTTGCCCTTACCTAAATTCAGTTTAATTCAATCTATTAATCCATCTATTAAAATACGATACGAATACGAACGAAATAAATACATAATATTATAATCTAAATTACCCTCTGTACTGTACGCGCAAGCCCAGAAACGCTGGGAAGCTGCGCGGCCGTGGCAGCTGAAGTACTGGCGATACTCACCGTAATGATCTTCCGAGTGGATTCGACTGATTTTTCGGCATGTTTTTTTAACTTTTGTACAACTTTTCGAGCATTCACTGCACCGCAATCAGCTGCATGATTGTGCTCCTTTACTGTTAGGACTGTGCCTAGAATCAATTGTGCAACGTTAAAATCATTATTATTTAGTTGATAAATAATTGATCAGAATAATAACAGTATATCAGTTTATATTCACTCGGAATAATTATCACATCGATCGATACACTCGACAAAATAGCATATTCACTTATTACTTTTGTGTTATATGTACAGACACTTGCCGGTTTTCGTTTCGGACGTTGTTGTTATCGTAGCTTGGCACTTATTTTGTCTATGATATTCCACGCAGCGCCATGTCACATGAGCTTTGCACACACGATGATGCTGATAAATATATTTTTTGTGCACCAATAATGACTTTCCTTTTTGGCTCGAAATAAAATGTAGCGGCATTTTGACGTCTGGTTCGCTTTGATCTCCTTCAGCTGTCTATGAGTATTGCTTAAAATCTCATATACCATATGACTGACTGTATTCGTTGTAGGCAATCCGCTATGACGAGGTCTGTTTGTTTATGTTTACACACACACACACACACAGCGACGCTGTAATCGAGGTGTTCTCACAGCTGTAATCGATTCGACGGGCGTTCGATCGATGAGAGCACGTGATAGAACAATAATATTCCGAAAGTAAGTGTTGTCCAACTGTATCCGCGAGTACAGTGCGATTCGACTTATTCGTTGCGAATCAACCAGGGTTGTAAATCCTGATACCGAAAGCGTTTGTTTCGACACTGTGCTGACGCAGATTCCTGTCACCACAACTTAATGGGATGAAGGTGGTTAGTATTTAAGGGTGAACACTCGCGAATAAACTAAAACGTTAAATTTATTCACAAATATTTACACACAAAATGATGATTGACAAATGATTGAACTTCGCGTAAAATGACGAGAGTTCTTGTTAATGAAAGGAAAGTCTACGAGACTTCGAGTTGTGTGAGAAGTGCAAGAAACCGCGCTGGTTGGTTCTTGTTGTGCACTCTCTGCTGGTTAGTCGATAACTGATTTTCTCAAAGTTGATATGAAACTAGGTACGAAATGTGGGTGTGTCCGAGAATTCGTGGCTTTTGAGTTCTTCGCAAATGATTAAGCAATAAAACAGTAAAAGAACCCTTCGATGCGACGAGTACCCTTTCGATAATCCGTCAGACGTGACTGACTCGACTTATTACCGGATTAAATATTAAAAATGCGAAAATGCGCAGATTCATACTTTGTTTCCTTGTTTTCAAAAACCTCGAATTTCTGCGGACGTTCCCCGTGTAAAAAGATTAAACTAAGTGCCAGCAGCGTTAAGCAGCTGTCCGGCATTGAAACTAAAACTACGCGTTCCGTGCGCGACGGAACACCAACTGCTGTTGCTGATTTTGTGTTATTTTGGTGCGTGTTATTTTGGCGTGAGTCATTTTGGCGTGTGTTATTTTTTCGCGAGTTATTTTGACGTGTGTAATTTTGTCGCGAGTTATTTTGGCGTGAGTTATTTTGTCGCATGTTATTTTGACGTGATATTTAGACATGGTATCGTACGTGCCGGCTTTCCCGTGGGCACCGCAGATGCGGCAACGGTAACGCGATTCTCGCCTTGCACCCCGGGCATGACGCAGCGCGCACTCGCTCAGGTCTTCGCACTTATTCACTTTCGCGCAGCACACCGGGCACTTTAGGTTGAAGGTTTACTGCAACAAGTTCGGGACACGGGTTTCGCTTGGAGTAGCCATGGTCGTTCTTACTCCCCCTTTTTTTCTTGGACCGTTTCGCTTTGGAGGCACGGTAAGAATGAGCTCGGTCCTTTCTGTGTTCGCTCATCGTGCCTGGTCTTTATTCCTGGTGGGGATTTCTAATCAGTCCGGGCTGTCTGCATAGGCAACGTGTGCAGTACGCGGGCAGCTTGGCTACTTTGTTCCTTCGTTTGTTTAGTCTCTGGCCTGGGTATTTCTTCACTCCTGATGGTCTCTCGAGGAGAGTCGAGTGAGTTCGGCGTATTGGCGTCAGCATCGGGGCTCGGCCTTCGGCGTCGGTGTCGAGTCACGAGGATCCGTGATATACCGCCGATAAGCCGCGGTCGGCACAAGTATGCGATGCCGAGTATGACGATACTCCCTTGTATGGCGTAGCTCGCATATAGAAAAGTCCGCTGTTGTTCCCGCTCTCTCCGGTGTGTGCCTATTCCTTTTATTTTCCTTTCGATGTCGTGAAGTGAGGCTCCGTGTTCGAGTGCCTCTCAATCCTTCATGATGTCGCGTGCTTTTATCCCGGGGTTTTCTGACGATAATAATGTCTCTGTGTCTCCGTTTACTTCCTCGATCAGCGTTGGGGCGAGCACAGTTACGTTCAGGGCGATTTTTGGCCGGTATATGTATTTTTCAGGGTGGTCGAATGCCCGTATGCCAGTGAGTGTGACCGTTCGAGTTCTTGCGATTGTTGTACCCCGAGTACGCCGGTTGTTGTCGCAAGATGCATTGCGCAACAACCAAGGTATGCGAGCAGCGAGCGAGCCGAGCGCGAATATAATTACCGAAATCGAGCGCATCGCGGGCGATTGAGCAATCGACGCATCGAGCGATTCTCGATCGCGGATAAGTAGAGCAGCGCGTCAGCAGATTAAGTAGCGCGGAGCCTCCATATTCCGTGGACGTACGGAATCTGGAGCGACGGAAAATAAACAGTAAATAATGAAAAGCGGAGTTTTAAGAAATAATGTTTTGTCTAATAAATAATGCTGATGCTCTCGCTCGATATATAATGATACGCGAGCGAGCATTCGACAGTCTGGTTTGACTCGAGAAACTGTGCGTCTGGCCCAGGGATTCGGTATTGGAATCCAAAAGGTAACATAGAGTGTTCCGGGCAAGGGAACGTATTAAGTGGCACTGGCGGGTGAGGATCGGACCTGGATCCCGAGTGCGGAATTAAGTCTTAAAGTTGACTTGTGAAGTAACTTTGCAAAGTTGTGTGCAAAAGAGGTGAATTGTAAAGTGAAATTATTTAATACTCTGTTTTCTATTTTGTCAATAAATTGTTACTGTGCCTTCGAGTTGTAGTCCTCACTGGGGTTCTAACCCCTTACTGGTAACATCCCAAAATCTTCAGAGATAATATCTCACCCGCCGAGCACGGACGGGAGCAAAACACGAAAAACGAAACTTACTTCACCTTCGGCCGTTCCCCTCGCGGGTGCATCGGCGTCCCGGTGGGCGCTAGCTAATCTTTCATTTTGCCGGTAATTAGCGAACCGGACTAATCTGGAGATCGGTGAAACTCGACCTCCGCAGGGTAGATTTTTGTTTCGCCGGTAACACCGAACCGGACTAATCTGGAGGGGTAGCACGACTAAATATCTTCGTTTCAATATCTTCGACTAAATAACTCGGGCAAAATATCTTCCGACAAAATATCTTGTGACCATAGTAACTTGCGACAAAATATCTTGCGACAAAAATAACTTGCGAGAAAATATCTTTGCGGACGGAACGACGTACGGATCTTGCACGACTAAATATCTTCGTCAAAATATTTTGTGATGGAAATAACTTGCGCCAAAATATCTTGTGAGAAAAATAAAAAAATCTTCTTGCGAAGCCCCCCGACTGAACGCAAAACCAGGGGGTGCAGTCCCGGTGGGGGGTTTGGGGGGCGAAGGCCCCCGACTGAGAAAAAACGACTAGCGGGGTCCAGGGGCGCAGCCCCGGCAGGGGGTCCGGGAGGTGGAGCCCCCCGACTGAACAAAAAACGAATATTTTTTAAAGAAGAAAAGACAACTTTTTAAGTATGAGTTGTATGAAAAAATTGACACGGCATAATTGAAATAACAAAAAAGAATTTTAGCGAATTTCAGAATCGAATTAGTGAATGCGTTAATGAACTTTAAATAATGCCTATGAAGAATGATCTACAGTTCACGTTCGCTTGGTATCTTTACGTAGTTCGCTCGCTTTGTCTGGCCTGCTATTTAGATGTATTTCGACTGTATGGTTTGTATTGCTGTACAGCTGTGTTGTCTTGTTGTGACTTATACTTGCGATGTGGAAACTGTAATTTATTTTGGCTGAAGATTTTTTGTCGCCGGGATATTCCAGTGTGATTCTACTGTTAAATCGTTCATTGGAGATATTTTGTCACCCAGATATTATGTCGGGAAGACATTTTGGTGCTGGATATTTTGGCGGGAGTTATTTTGTCGAAGATAATTTGGCCAAGTTCTATTGTTACGTAACCTCTGGAGGTCGGTGGAACTCGACGTCCGCAGGGTAGATTTTTGTTTCGCCGGTATCACCAAACCGGACTAAACTGGAGGTCGGTGTAACAACGACCTCCGCAAGGACAAAACGAGAACATAACAGAAAACGAGAACTCAACGAGACGAGAACAAACACTAACGCACGCACGAGAGCGAACGGTTGCGGTATTGCACGGCTGCTCAGGATGCGGTTTTTGGTAGAAGGGTTGCGATTCGAGGCCGATAGAATAGCATACGAGAACACAATCGAGATGTCAAACGTCAAATAGCGAGATCAATTATTTATTTGGATCAGAAGCCACGAGATCGCACGCAAGTGCAGCGGGAAGCGCTCAGCCGATCGAACGATCGAGGCGAGCAGCGAGAACGAATTTCTATTCGCGAACGGGAAAATTATCGAAAACGATAAACTCACCGAAAAGCAGAGTTTAATCCATGAATTGGCGGGATCCGCATCTTTCGATGCCACGAGAACGTACTCACGAAAACTGCACTTCGAGAACATTCTTTCGAATGCATCTCGATCACAAGAATCGGAAATAATTCGTATCGGAATTATCGCGAACTGTCACTCTCAATCGTACGCTGAACGCAGGCGAACGAGAGAAGCGACATGTAGCACGAAACCCACGAACACGAGCGAGAGCACATTATCGGCACGGCAGCGAGAGCGGGACCCACGCTTCGCGCGACTCACGACGCACACCGGAGTTACCTCTAGGGCAGCGCTCGGCAGACTGCCTTGGCTACGCAAATAATCGTGACGCATTATCATAAATATTATTTCAGGAACTTGACCGATAACTACTGCCCTCTCATCTCATACTTTATCCATTCGAGAGCCAATAATATATTTCAGTAACTGGAACAAACCGTCGCGACCGTTTCCCCTAGTCAATGCGTGCGATAGGCTGTGACGCGTTTTTTTTTACGACGTCACAAACGGGGCGCGCAGGAGGATGGCCGAGGTGACGTGCTTCACCACGGCGAGGGTCCCAGGCAATTTCGAGAGGGAATTTCGGAGCGAAGCGATTTTTTTTTTATTTGTAGGATTTTTCTTTTATGTTTTTTTGGTCACGAGGAACGGAGGAAGCTGAGCCGAACGGAGAGAGAGAGGAGAGATTGTGGTCGTTGACGGTACCGACCCGGGCGCAAGATTGTAAGTCGCAGCTTGGCATGGTGTACCGAATTCTTCCTCAGCATTGTCCTGGGCCCAAGGGTGTAAGTCACAGCTTGACAAGTGCATCGTCCGGTACCAGCAGTCGTGGGTCTCTGCACGACAACTCGACTGTGGGAGAACATCTTGGCCTCGGGAGGCGAGCGTGCGAATTTGAACGCGAGCGCGCGCGCTCGCGTTTAGTACGAAAAGGGAGAGAAAGATAACGATGCGCCAGGTACCGAACACCTTTGACGAAAATTTACATGGGGTCGGGAGAGAGAGAGAAGCCTCGCGCTAGGCTGACGAGATCGGCTCAGGGACTCTCGTGGAAATCGTGGTGCCGTAAGCAAGTGTGCCTCGCTCTCTCTCCTGCGTGCCCGGAAGAATTTGCGATACCGTTACCGAGGGGAAAAAGACCTGATTTTTCAAGGAAGGAAGGAAGGAAGGAAGTCGGGTCGGTTTCCTCCGAAGTTTTGCGACATCAGAGACCGGTAAGGCTTTCGCCTCTTACTTCCGGATACGCGAGTTGCCTCTGCATTTGAATACTGTTGCCGAGCTCCACGCGGCTCGTGAGATCGTCGGGCACCGTCCCAGGCGCACCGGATAAGCTTCCCCTTATGTATTGTGTGTTCTCGTGACATAGAGTTTTCGTGTTGCATCGTTAAAGAAGGGGGAAGCAGGCCTGTCATAGTCGGACGGCCTCGCGATCGTAGAATCAATAGAGTTTCTCCAATTTTGCCCGAAACTCTCGTTCGGGATTGCCTGTCGGGATTTTCAATCGAAGTCGAGTTAATGAGAGAGAAAAGTTTTCCGAGAGATTCCACTCCGATAAGTGTGGCGAACGGTTCACGGGGCTTGGACGCGTGGGGGGTAATCGTGGGCTCGCGCGATGGCTGCGGCTGTTTGATCGGGCGTAGCGAACTCGAGAAATTAAACGAGCCAAGTGCCCGCTTCGCGCCGACGGATCACGCGGCATAGAATTTTTGTGTTTGTCCGATGTTAATTATCGTCGGTACCAGTGCGCGAGCTGTGCGTCGAGCGTCGAGAATTTAGTAGGGAATAATTGTTGCACGATTGATGTTAAAATATTTTTGGAGTAAAAATTCCGAACGGTGAACTGAGCAGCCGGGAAGCATTTTAGCAGGGACCGTCCTTGTTTTGTGTCGAGTCACCGGGTACCGAACCGCGCAAAAGAGTTGTTGTAAAGAGATAACTGTCGCTACGACAAATAAATCGAGCTGGGAATTTTGGATAAGATTTGGAGTGTGCCAGTTTTCTTCTGTTTTCCTTCCCTTCGGACCGCCCCTCTACCCTAGGAAGCTGCGGCTGGCCGGAACCATCTAATTCGTTCTTGTGTGTTGCACAAAAAATCATCTTACCCGATCGCGTCGAGCGCGTTGCTCGGCTGGCGTCCATAGAATAAAATAACGAAGCGATCGAGATGGATCTTTGTGGCCAATAGGGTACCTTTTGGTGTGTTGAATGAATATTTAAACTTTACCTTTTTTTTCTTCCCATTGTTCATTCTCTTCGGTTGTATCGATCGGAGGGCGCTCAAACAAATTTTGGGGTCACAAGACTCTACTCAACTTAAACACCACGCATAGCACTATTTCTCGAGGTGCCGGGTTTGAACCGCACTTTACCGTATTCGCACGAAATATCGTCAGATCTCTTCTTCATTTGGGCTTTTAGTTCAAACATACTCCACCAAATAAAGTCAAGAATACCGACCAAAGCGGAATTGAGCTGAACTGAATCTAAAATCTCGAGCAAAACTGACTAAACTGAACCTTGACTGAACCAAACTGAACGTGATACACAAAAATGAAACTGGAAAAATAAACGAAACTGCATCTAAAAGAGCTGAATCGAACCAGCAGTAGGCAGAGAGGCAGCAAATAAGATCTCTCAATCGGTAATTTGCGATATTTAATGGTTTTGTGGTTTTTGTGACGATGATTAAAAAAATCACGTCACAACCTTTCCAATGTCTTAAACACTACGCGAGCGCTTTGCTCGCAGAGAGAATGTTACTTATTGCGTTTTTCTTTCACACGCACGAACTTCACAGTTTTCTTTACTTCCCGGTCGATTTACGCACGAAGAGCTTTTCATGGAAAACTGAACGAACCTTGAAGATTTACCGCGATGTTTTTTCGCGACTACGCGAGTTTTTAGAGGGAATTAGATATTCCCGAACTTGATGTTAAATTGAACTAATAATAACACTAAATATTACGTTGCTCGATTGATACTACAGTGGACAGACTTTCGGAGTGTTGAGTATTACCGCGCGAGGTAGATACGAGCCACGGAGCTCTAATCTAATCTACCTCGATCGTTGGTTGATTAGAGACTAATCTGAGGATCGGATGAATCGGAAAAATATGGCGGTGCGTTCGTCGTTCGTCGAACAGAGGTAACGGTCGTGCAATGGTGGAATTGACAGGGTCAGCAATTAGATTAATATTCGTATTACTGTTAGTTTCTGTGCGCACCGTGAGTTCGGCGGCGTTTGCGGTTTGTCACCCGCCTCTGTGAGCGCGTTAAGCATTGCTGACGCTGCAGATTCCGACACGTGACACGAGTTGCGAGGCTCGTTCCGATGCGGAATATCTTTTTGAAATGTACGAGACGTAACAACGCCTAGATATCGCTCGTCAACGGACGAAGGTTCCGGCAACCCAGCTCCTCGGAAAAAAAAAATACCTGTACAGGAGACTTTCGACAACTCAGAAGGCAATCAAGCCACACATCAACAGAAACCGAACACAGAACGATCAGAAACTCCAGAACAACCGAAGACTGCTCCGATGGAGACTGATTCGCAAGAGACTTTGCAACAACCGGAAAAGACTACACGAAAAACCGAATAGGTATCAATAGACATGAAAATAAAGGGGAGCAAACCTTTAATTGACTCTTCCATCGATGACGATACACCGATATTAGAAACATGCGACAACGACATAGGGCAAGGGCTCAAAAGTTTTGTGAAACGCAAAAAACTAGAATTTTGGACGTGAAGATTGCGACTAAAGGAAAGGGCCAATAAGAACAGAGCAAAAGCTCATCCAAGAGCGATAAGACCAAGAAATGGACTTGGAAGACCGAGGGAATTACTGGCCGATATTTCCTAACGATAGAGGAAGATAGCTCGATGGAGCTAGAGGAAAAATAAAGATTGTTAAGGCCGAATTCATACATTCGCTGTTCGCCACACGCGGCAATACTGCAAAATTTAGAAAACGCGTAGTAAAGTATAATAGCCGCGAGTAATCCAGCAGTCTTTGTTCGCCTCTCGAGAGTAACGCTTCTATTCGAAGAGAGAGCAACAGTCCGTGTTCACAAAACGCTACCGTCGTGTGCCGAACGACGCGCACGCCGTATTCACGGTAGACTCGAGTCGCACGAGCAGTATTTTCGCCAGTCAATAAACGAAATTCAATATAAATAAAATATTCAACTGTTACTGCATTCTCGTCATCATTACTTCCCTTTCTACTGAGATCCGAACCCGCGTTCGCTTATGCGAAACCATCTGGTCCTTTGAGCCGGATCTCGGTAGCGAAGTGTACTACGGCAAGTGCAGTGCAGTTGAAAAAATAGTGAAGTGCCGACGAGCCGCATGAGCGAGTGCGTCGTCGACATATTGTTTGTGCAATCCTCCGGCATTCGCAATATTCAATATAATCGGAATCGGACTATATTTTCGGCATAGTGAGAAAGAGTGAGTTTGCTTAGCCAGCACAGCTCTCGCACCTTGTCTCGCTCTTCTCTCGCTCTCGCGTTGCGTTCTCCCTCGCCGGTTCTTGCGTTGTACCGAGGTGCCTGGCGTAGCTCTCTCTCTCTCTACCGTTCAGCGTAGCAGCAGAATTGCTTTGTCTCGCGCGCCGCGAAATATATCGTCGTAACGATAACAGTGACAAGGCTCGTGCCCTGTGAAGAGAGTGCTCTCTCTTACCGTTTTTGCGTTTTCGTTCGCGCTGTTTCGTGCTCGATTGCCGAACGTCGCGTTACGCGGTGTACTGAGGCTCCGACTGCCTCGGTTCTCTCTCTCTCGCCTTGAGATCGCTCGTCGCTCGTTAGAGTCTCGTCGCTCTCGCGTCGTATTCAATCGCCGTGAACATTACTCGAGTAAAAGCGCGTAGCTTCGCGTTAGGTGTCTCGATCCGCATTCGAACGCTCGTTTCGCAAAAAGTGAACTGAAGTGAATTGACAATATATGTGACGGGACGTTTTTTGCCCCAACTCGTCATCGAGTCGTAAGCGCGAACGTCCGTTATATCACTCGAGCGGAACGGTGTGAACAACAACCGATATAGCTCATGCGGTCAAGCCGACGCCGAGTGATATTGAATTAGGGCACGCCCTAGCGTCTAATCGCTCGCGCTAATCCCAGCGCGGGTTAAGAACAACTGTCCGTTGGGGTTCGAACGCCTGCCCACTCGCAGATCTGGGGATCTCCGGCGACGAACGATGATGCGACTTAAGAGCAGTTCATCGTTAAATGTTTTATGATTATTTAAAACTTTGAAAATATATTTCGGCCACGTGATGAATTCTCCCTTCCTCAAATTACATCACGTGACGAGAATCCTCGCGACTATAAAAGCTCAAACTCACTCTACTTACTCAACTTACTCCACTTACTACGTCGTTAGACATTTATTCGTGCTTAAGCACTTAGATTCGATTAGTCGTGCTTAGCACAAAAATCCTCTGTAAATACAGATCCACGAGTTTGTGACTTGCATACGGCATAGCGCTGTCCAAGCCACACTCTCTGCTAGGCAACCCCCGGCCTACTTTCTTTGCTAGGCAATCCCCGGCCTCTTCGAACATAGTTTCGTCGTTAATTAGTTCTAAATTAAATTTTCTGTATTAACGAGTATTATGCTAAGAAGCACTAACTCAAAATTGCCATTTCCATGAATTCCATTTGGATAAAGAAATCTACGCGTCGTGGATGCTCATAGAATCTTTTCATTTTCCAATTGTCTTTTTTTTTTCTCGAGTTATCGACTGCCATACGCAGCGATAACTAGTTCGCATTTCCGTATAAAAGTAAATACGAAGCCGAGGCAATCCTCAAACGTCGAGTTTCGTCTGTCGAACATTAATTAAGGTAGTATTTCAAATCACGGACAAGATCCCCTTTAAATACCATTTTGTATCGAGAAGTCCGCGACGACAATAGGCGGATTAACTTGGAGTCAAAAACGATAATCCCCTGCGACGCGGAACGCAGAAGAAATCACCGCATCGCGGTAATTAATAGACGATTTCGAGTGTCTGGACTCTATCAATTGTCAATTCTATTATTTTTGTGTAACCATATCGTAAACGAGTCCGGCTCGCTGTAAAAACATAAATTGATAAATTTCCTTTAGCAAACTAACGAGATAATCTCGAAATCCCGACAGCAACGTGAGCTTCGATTTCGAGATTCGCGTTTGACAACAAACGGCGCGATCCTCGATTAGACTCGGCATTTACAAGCGCACCTTGACAACAAAGCGCTTCGGTAGGCTCGAAACCTCGCGGTCCTCACTCACTCGAGCGGCTATTGCGTAACCAATTAGCTCGCACGTAAATTCGAGCAGTGCCGAAGCAAAGAAAGTTTAAATGGCCAGGGTAGGGAATTCCTTACCTCAGGAGTACATTTAAACTTCCTGGAAGGCAAGCCGGCTTTCCAGGAGACGTGGTCAATTTACAGAAGACGAGAGAATAAATCCCGCGACACACGTGCGATTGCCGCAGCTGAGTCTGAACGGATTATCTCACGTATTCGCACTTCCCGATTCGTTGTCGGCCAGTTGCTAAGCACAGCATCAAGCTAACGTGGCGCACACAGTCGCAACGAATACGGACGATAAACACCTACAAACTCCGATAAGAGGAAAGGAACGTTGACACGATTAACGTAACTAGCAGTTCTACAATAGGTTTCCGAAATAAATCCAATCATGCAAACAAGCTGGTGATGAAAAGACGCTCTCGGTCATCCACAACCATATGAGAACAGTAAATCTGAAGCTTTATTGGACAACTACAAGTTGCGCGTGCGGGCCCCGAGCCGAACCCCAGTCGGCAAAATAAAAGATTTCCACAAAAAGTAGCGATACCCCGTTGCGGTAACCAAAGCCACAATTTGGAAAATCACAATATAGACAGTTTCGAACCAACCGCGGTCGCGCATGGCTATCTATATTTCTCGCTCTCACGGAGAGGACTCTCGCGTTCTGAAAAGTGCTCAACGGACATTCAAAATGAAAGCTTTGTTAAATACGCTCACTACCTCTTCGGGGATAATCCTCAAATTCGAGCTGAATTTAAAGAAGACGGCACGTGACAAACGAACGCCTTCATTCGTGAAATAGCGTATGTCAGTGTTAGAAGAGTATTGGAGCCGTACGACTACCGTACGACTTATCTAAAATTTATCGATATGCCGGACGCGTCAATGACGCAGTACGAGCTCGACGATACGTTTTCGGCAGTGCAAGACTGTTATCTCGATGCGAAAGCACTCCTAATATCATGGATGCCTACGAGTCCTCAAGCCAGACCCAACGAGCAGACAGCATCGTCTTCCAATTTCACACCACTGACTGGGAAGCTTCCAAAATTGAAAATACCGAAATTTTCGGGAGAACTTTGCGAGTGGGAAAGCCTTCGAGACCTCTTCAGGGCAATGCTTCACGACCTTCCGAGTCTCAGCGGTGCGGTCAAATTGCAATACTTAAGATTGAGCCTCACCGACGAAGCTGCGCAGGTAGTTCGGAATATCTTGGTATCCGATGCGAATTATCAGGACGCGTGGCCATTGCTCATCGATCGGTACAACATTCCGCGGGTTCTCGTTCAAACGCACGTAAAAGCTCTCCTCTTTATTGCCGCTACAGGCAAAAAATCGCCGACAGGTTTAACACGTCTGCTCGACGCAACGAACGAATCCGTACGAGCGTAAAAAAATGTAAACCAACAAGTTCAGCGCTGGGATGCGTTTTTGGTCGATCCGACGTCTCAATGACTCGATCAACTCTCTCGACGAGATTGGGGAACGTCGCTAGGGGATTCACGGGAATTTCCTACGTGGAAAAAATTATCTTCATTTTTGGAAACACGTGTTCGTGCATTGGAGGCGGCTCGTCCAGTAACAACGACCTCCAATGAGCCGATTCAACCTTCCACCGGTAGCGCGAAGGTGCCGAAGCAAGGTCTTTCTTCACACACGGCGCTGGCATCCTCTGACGACGTTAAGAAGAAAACCGGACGGAAGTGCGGATTGTACCCGCAGTCACAATACATCGGAAGCTGTCCGAAATACAAGACTATGGAGCTTGCACAACGAGAGGAACAAGTTCGTCGCTTACGCCTCTGCCGTAACTGCTTGGGGTATAGTCATCTTGCTGCTGCGTGTCCGTCAACGAAGACGTGCGCGACATGCAGTCAAAATCATCATACGTCGCTGCACTCTCAAGCACGAAGTTCTACGGCAGTCTCGGCGAGTGCCTTGCCCCCTGCTGCGAACACGTCGACGAGCACTGAGACTCAAGCGAACCCTGTGCGACCCAACCATGCAACATCGACGCGGCATATTTTCCGAAATGTTCTGCTCGGTACTGCGCGTGTCTCGCTCATCTCCGAATCGGGTCGAAGCGTACCAGCTCGAGTTTTAATCGATCCAGGATCTGAAGGATCGTTCACGACCGAAGCCAAGGCTCAAGCTCTCCGCGCGACTCGTATTAGCGCGATTGTTCCAGTGAGTGCCATCGCCGGCTCGCGGACGGGTGTCTCAAACAGTATCATGTCGCTCAAAGTGTGTTCTCGGATAGATCCTTCGGTAAGGATCTCGGTCGTCGCGTGCGTGCTTCCACGAGTCACCGGCGACTTACCGTCGCGCTTCGTGCCGAAACGTAATTGGAATCATATCGCTGATCTCAATCTCGCGGATCCGGACTTCGACAAGCCGGGAAAAATAGACTTGATACTCTGAGCCGAAGTGTATCGTGAAAGACTCTTGAGCGGAGTTCTGCTCGGCCCTCCAGGCTCGCCACTGGGCCAAGAGACGGTCTTCGGATGGATTCTGACTGGACCGGTATCGCCGAATGTCTCGCCGCTTCACTTGCTCGAGCGTAATGTACTCGTCCACCATTGCCGTGTGGAAAACGATCTCTCAGAACTCGTGCGAAGTTTCTGGGAGCTCGAAGGGCTGCCAGCTCGCCCGCATCTGACCAAAGAGCAAGAAGATTGCGAAAATCTCTTCAAAACATCACATCGCCGTGACGACACGGGACGCTACGTTGTTCGGCTGCCGTTTCGCAAGGATCCCGACGAAAGCCTTGGAGAGTTTCGCGCTTTCGAGAGCCGCGCGCTCACTCGAGTGGAACGTCGTCACGAGGCGGATCCAGCAATTCAAGCAGAATATTCGAGGTTCTTTTCCGAATATCTTTCGCTCGAACACATGGAGCCAGCAACGGTCACGAGCGACGGCCGTCGCGCGTACTACTTGCCGCATCATACTGTCTCACGTGAAGTAAACGGAGTCTCGAAGCTACGCGCAGTGTTTAACGCATCTCACCCGACTTGTTCAGGAGTATCGTTGAACGACATTTTGCTTCCGGGACCAAAACTACAAACGGACATCGCGACGATCCTCATGCGTTGGAGACGTCACCGCGTGGTTTTTGCTGCAGACATGGTTAAAATGTTTCGGCAAATACTAGTCGCTCCCGAGGACTGCGACTATCAACGCATCGTCTACCGGGAGTCGTCTGCTGCTCCTGTGCAAGACATGCGCCTGCTCGCTCTTACCAACGGAACGGCATGCCCTCCGTATCTTGCAATTCGAACGCTTCAGCAGCTTGCCGACGACGAAGCGCATCGGTACCCCGAAGCTGCGAGCGTATTACGACGGGACGCATACGTAGACGACACACTCACAGGTGCTGATGATCTACAATCGGTGAAAGAGTTGAATGACTCTCTAACCACACTCCTGAGGAGCGATGGCTTCGAACCGAGCAAGTAGATGTCAAGCAGCCGCGAGCCGCTGCATGAAGCCAACAACGAGACAACGGCGTCGTCTTCTCGATGCTTCGACTCGAGCGAATGAGTGCGGACTCTCGGAGTTGTTTGGACGCCCAGCGATGACTCGTTTCGAGTCACACTACATCTGAGCAACAACGACACAACCGCCACCAAACGATCGCTTCTCTCGGAACTCGCTCGAACGTTTGATCCACTAGGATGGATCGCGTCGGTGATGGTACTCGCCAAAATCCTCTTCCAGGATTCTTGAATCGCAGGCATACACTGGGATGATCCTCTCCCGGCCGAGATCCTCGTCCCATGGCTTCAACTTCGAGCATCACTTCCGCGTTTAGAGGAACTCGCCATACCACGTTGGCTTGGTCCGTCACCTCAACTGCGTCGGTACGTACTACACGGATTTTTAGATGCTTCTGAAACGGCGTACGCCGCTGCCGTGTACGTACGGGTCGAGGCAGATGATGGTACTGTCACTATCTCGCTGTTGTGCGCGAAATCGAAGGTCGCGCCAGGACGATCGGTAAGCCTACCGAGGCTCGAGCTATGTGGCGCGGCATTACTCGCTCGATTGCTGATATACGTCGTGGACGCGCTCCAGGACGATATCTGAAAAGAAATCTTCGCTTGGTCAGATTCCACAGTGACACTGGCGTGGATTCATGGTCATCCCTCGCGCTGGGTGACGTTCGTAGAAAACCGAGTTGCCGAGATCAACACTCTGCTGCCGAACACAACGTAGCAGCACGTAAAATCAAGTGACAATCCCGCAGATCTCGCAACTCGCGGAATAGCTCCAAGTCAAATCTTGGACTTAAATCTCTGATGGCACGGCCCGGATTGGCTAACAAAATCAGCATCTGAGTGGTCACAGAGTTCGTCAGCTTCAGTAGCATTGACGGACCTTAAAGCGCGCGTGGAACGGAAAGTGCACGCTACTCTCCTCGAGGATAAGAACAAGAACGTCGTTCTTGCTCACTTTTCGTCTCTATAACGCCTCTTACGAATCACCGCGTGGCGCCTTCGTTTTCGTCAGCGTCGCGACTCGAGTCAACACGACGCAATTCGGCCCCTCAGCGCGACCGAAATCGCCGACACTAGACAGCGGTGGATACTTCTCACGCAGAGACACGCTTTCCACGAGGAAATCACCGCACTCAAAAGGAAACAGCCGCTATCGTCTCGCAGCTCTTTGAGACGACCCAACCCCTTCCTGGATGAAAAAGGAATACTCCGGATTGGCGAGCGGTTGCAAAACACCAGTCTTGCATACAAGGAACTCCATCCCGCGATACTGCCAGCTTCCGCAAAGTTCACGGAACTTCTCAATCGTCACGCTCGCACTACTACCGGTGAAGGATTCGACGATGTAAAGGATACCAAACGGTTTCACTACGCTCGCGCGTGCGCACGGCGGGCGGTGTTCAAGACATTACAAGGACTATTGATTAATTCGGTCAACTTTTCTTTTCATTTCGCTTACTTTCGTGTATCAACGAGGCAGGCGGTATGTTGTGGACGAATTCGTATATTCGGTGTTCGCCACACGTGGCAACACTGCAAGATTTCCAAAATGCGTAGTAAAGTATCATAGCCGCGAGTAATCCGTCAGTCTTTGTTCGCCTCTCGAGAGTAACGCTTCTATTCGCAAAGAGAGCAACAGCCCGTGTTTACAAAAGGCTACCGTCGTGTGTCGAACCACGTGCACGCCGAATTCACGGGAAACTCAAGTCGCGCGAGCAGTATTTTCGCAAATCAATAAACGAAACTATTCAATTGTTACTGCATTCTCGTCATCTTTTACTTCCCTTCCTATTGAGATCCAGACCCGCGTTCGCTTACGCGAAAACAATGCGCGTAAAGTCAAACGGAAAAGCGAGGTATATCGTAACTTTTATTGATGATTATTCTCGGTGGGGAGGAATACGTTTGCTCAAAAGGAAGGACGCGGTCTTCCATGCATTCAAGGAGTATAAATCTCTGGTTGAAAATCGACACGGATGTAAAATACAATTCCTTCAATCAAACAAAGAAAGGGAGTATTTGAACGAAAAGTTTGATACGTTCCTCAAGGAAAACGGTATTCGTCGAAGACTGACGGCCACCCACACACCCGAGCAAAATGGCGTCGCAGAAAGACGAAATCGGACATTGATGGACATGACGAGGTGTCTTCTGCTACAATCGCCGCTCCCTCCGTCGTTCTGGGGCGAGGCGATAAACACCGCGTATCATATACGCAACCGATGTCCGTCGAGGAGTCTTGGAGGAAAAACTGCCTACGAAAAATGAACGGGGAAAGTTCCGGACGTTCGCTACTTTCGGGAATTCGGATCTCAAGTGTTCGGATCAAGTGTTCATCCGAACACGTACGAAAGGAAATCTGGAACCTCGTTCGAAGAAAGGTTCGTTCGTCGGATATTCAGAAGAGTCGGAGGCGTACCGTATTTGGATCCCGCGTAAAAAAAAAGAATATGGGATTGATTCTCGCCGAGTATCTCGCCGAGTACTCGGCATATCTTGCCCAGTAGATCGCCGAGCATCGCGCCGTATCTCGCCGAGTAATGCGCTGTAACAGGTAGCCAGTTGCGGAAATAAATGAATACGTTTATTTATCGGGTTGAAAAAGAAGTTAAGTTTATTAGTCGCAGCAATTAGTTAATGAATTGACGGGGAGCGTACCGTCTTACAATCAGGGCTGGTGGTCGTAGACTAATCGTTCGGAGCGTCGAGGCAAAGGGTCTCGACGCTCTTTGTTACGCGCGCGAGGTAATCCTCCGCGCTGATAACGGCCACCGCGCGGATGCTGGGCGTGCGGCGGCTTGACCGTTGCCGTGAGACGACGGTAACATCGTCGCTCTCACGGCAAATTTTGCTGAATGTGCACAAGTTCTCAGAACGAGAACTTGATGCACAATAAAACATTGAAACATTAAAAAAAGCCTATGGGACCGTTACACTCCTCCCCTTGGAAAATTTGTCGATGCTCCTGCATCGTTTTACAAAAAATTTGTGTTTGTGTGTCTCTATACAATTAGCAAATTTTGAATTTTTTAAATACTGACATTTCGTGTAAATTTCAGTGTAGTGTATTTAAAATGTGCCGGTTTTTTCCAGGTTATTGATTCGGTTCGTTTTTCGTTTTTTAATTTTCGGATAGTGTGGATTCCTGTTACAGTCTAAAAAAAAACGTCAAGTTGTTCAGGTTAGTAGGGGTAGTTTTGTTATTTTGGATAGGTTAGGATGGATCGAAATAAAAAAAAAAAAAAATGTTTGAACCATTGTTGCCTTTTCTGCCTTTCGGTTGACATTATTCGGTTTTAGTTGTACTTCCATCCTCCCCGTTTTTTATACTCTTCTTCCTTTTGTTTGCTTCTCTTCTATTGGTTTTTTTTTATTATTATTATTTTTTTTTTTTTATTCCACATTTTTTCCTTTATAGCTTGTGTTGGCCTGAAACATTCTCGATTCTAATTAGTGTTAGGTTAGTGGATTGGACATGTTATTCAGGAGTTGGTTCGCTTGGTATAGCGTTTCTGGAAAAAAGAGAAGGGATGCATGATTAAAAAAAAGAGATTTTGTTTAAAAAACGAGTTTCGATTGTAATTCGATTGTGTTTCGAGTTTCGGTTGATTTGAATACCAAAAATTAGTAATGAACGGGGTGATCATGGAAGCGTCGTCTGGGGTTGCCCTCACGACCGTGGCGTGACATCTGCAACATATGCCATTTTGATCTTATCTACATGAACTGTCTTATGTTTTTTACCGATTTGCAGTATGACATTACGGTTGTTTTCATGTATATCTATGATTTTGTATGGGCCTAACCAGTCTTTATCGAATTTACCTTCTTTGTGCTCGTTTTGTATGAATACAAGCTGGCCTATCTCGTAAGTAGGTTCCGTAACCCGTTTATCGTAATATTTTTCGTTGCGTTCTTTCGCTTTTATAGCCTTTTCGAAAACTAGTTGACTTGCGTCTTTCATGTTTCGATTTAGATCGATCATGTAGTCATCGTATGTTATGGGTTTCTCGAGTGGTGGGAACTCTGATGGTGTGCGAGCTTTCCTACCAAAAACAAGTTCGTACGGAGTAAATCCTGTACTTTCGTGAACGCTTGTGTTGTATGAGAATGTTGCGAGAGCTATTACCTCGTCCCATTCTCGGTTTGTTGTTACGAAGTGTTTTATGTACTCTGTGCGACGTTTTTAATGGTATCTGACATAAAGTTAGTACCTTGATCCGTCAGTATAGCGCGCGGTGCACCGAATGTTGATATTAGTGATGATGTAAGCGCTTTAGCTACGTCTACGGATGTTTGATGTTTTAGCGGAACTGCGATACTGAATTTACTGAACAAATCGATCATTGTTAGTAAATATACGTTTTCGTTTTTCGTAGGATGCAGCGGTCCTACTACGTCGATAGCTACCTTGTCGAACGGCATCGCGGGTGTGTCCGTGATGACCATTAGTGCTTTGTTCCTTACTCTAACGAGTTTGTCCCTTTGACAAACGATACAGTACTTGATATGGTCTTTCACGTCGTTTCTCAATCCTCGCTAGAAGTATTGTGTTAATATGCGTTTGTATGTTTTTGTTACGCCCATGTGACCTCCTACTGCTGATCCGTGGAGTTCTTTTATGATCTGCTTTCGCTGATCGATTCGCGGGACTGTCACCGTACCTTCGCATAGAGTGATTGTTATATCGGAAGTGAATGTTAATGAACGTATGTATGTTTTGGTGCTGCTCCATTAGAGTGCATCGATGATTCCTGGATCCTTCGAGATCGTGCAGAATTTAATTTTCCGCTGTTGCAGAATTTTTATGAGTGCTTTCAAACACTTCGCGATCATGTTCGCATTTGTCGTGTCCGACTGTTTCTGTTTGCAAAACATGGTAATACAACATTCCGCTCCGATTTCGGATATTAATATGTTTCCGACACGCGGTTGTTGTTGCAGAAACATATTTTTGTTGATTTTATTCTGTTCGACCAGTATTTTGGCAGCCATTGTGTCCATAGCGCAGTCGGCTGACAAGAAATGTGCCAAAGTATCCTTCCTTGCCATGATGTTATCCTGTGTTACTGTGATGTTGTTTTCCGGTGATATGTCTTCTGTTATTATCGGGCCTCTACCTTTTGATGTTAACTGCTTCCTGTAATACCCTGATGGTTGATAGGCTGAATCGCTGTCAGATTCTGAATCGAAAGACTTTGACGAGTCGCTGCCTCGTACGTCTAAAGGTTGAGTATTTTGAGCAATCGGGGGGGGGGGGGGGGGGGGGGGGGGGGGGGGGGGGGGGGGGGGGCTGCGGTGCTGTTTACGAGTTGACACGCGTTATTGTGTGCTCCGGCTTCGAAGCTGTTTTGAGTGTTGTTCTGACTTGAACTTTATAACCGAATTCCGTGAATGGTGAACCTGTCGAGCCAGTGAACTGTTAAGTGTATTTTCTGCCTAATATACACGGTATTTGGCTGGTGAATCATGTCGCAAGAATCGATGGGTGGTCTGGAAGTCAATGTTGCCATAGTGGAAAGACCCGCTGCGAGCGCCGTCTCCGTCTCTCAGGGGAAAACGTCAATCATCGATCAGATAGATCACTACCCAGTCGATTACAAAGGTCTGTCGCACGCCAGTAAAGAGCAATCGGTCAGTTCAACGCCTGTTAAATCAGTTAAAGGTAGACCGTCAACAGTTTTAAAATTGTGTAGAGACCGTAGTAATTCCGAGTGTACATTAAAGGACTTCTACATTGCCAAGCGTAAGAGGGAGTTCGAGGCTTTATTGGGGGAGAAGCTCGCAGACGAATCAGCTAATCCCCTCAAAAGATCAAACAAAACACTCAGATCTCCCGTGACTCCTCCCGTTTCGCCTAGTAAGGGCGAGCCCGCATCTGAGATTATGACTGAGAATTTTCACACCCCTGGTGAAACTGTGGCACGCACTCCGGCCGCACAGAACGATACAGTACCTGGCGAAGTCGGCGATGACGATGTCTTCGATACCGATCAGCATAAGGCAAGTGGCATACCTTATATACCACCAGATCAACAATTTCTATGGTTGGCAAAGCAGCTTCTGGATATGAAAATGGATAATAAATCTCAATTCCAAGCTTTAAATGCGAATCTTACAGCTTCAGTCGTAGAAAGAAACGAAAAATTCAAGGAGCTACAGTCTACGATGAAATCCGACAAAGAAGAAACGAAGAAAAGGGAAGCTGCCTTGGAAAACCGACTAAATTCGAGGATGGACATACTGGAAGCCGAAATTCGCAAAATGAAAAATCTGCCTCAAGCCCCGTCGCCACAATCCGCAAATGCGACGGCAGCGGCCGATACAGAAGTTCACGCCAAAATCGATAAACTGTACAGAAAAATCGAAGCGCAAGATAAATCACTCAGAAAATATAACATCATCATTAAAGGGCTAGAATTCGATTCCTCGCGATACAGAGAAGAAATAAAACAGTTTCTTTCCACGAAATTTAATCTGGAGAACATCGATGCCAGTATTCGAGGGATTTGGCTTCTCGGAAAAGCCAGAAAAATTGTGCGTGTAATTTTCGATTCAGAGGAGACAAAAGCAGCCGTGATGAGAGATAAAAAAGAAAAGGCCGGGCAAAACGTTTTTATAGAAAACGATTTATCCTATGCCGAGAGAGATATTGCCTATAAAATTAGAGCACGCGCCAAAGCCGAGAGACAACTTGGGAAACAAGCGAAGATCGGGCATCACAAACTCCAAATCGACCGCAATGAATATTTCTGGAGCTACAAAGAAAATAAACTGGTCCCACCTGGCGACAAGGAACGAAAAACGAATGGAAAATTGGACGGATCTGAGGTTGCTCCGGCTTCAAAAAACGAAAGCTGAAAAAAATCTCTATATCATTCTGGAACGTGCATGGATTCAAGAATTTGGAGACTTCTGACCTCTCTAACAACACGCATATCATCTGCGCCTGTGAGACATGGCTGGAAAAACATCTGGAAAAACTACCTACTAATTTGGCGGAATACAATTGCTGCTGGGTGGACGCTAAGAGAGAATTCTGTACCGGAAGAGCAAGCGGAGGCCTGGCCACTTTGACAAATAAAAATTTGAATTGGACTATTATTGATACAAGCAACTGGTGGATTTTTGGACTCGTGAGCTTTCAAGATTTTAAGTTTATCGTCGGATCTGTGTACTTTAAGCCGAGTTTAAACATGGAAACAATGCTGGAGTTGCTGCAGATGACTCTACTGGATTTACAAGAGCGGCATGATGCCTCTCTTATCATCATCGGCGGCGATTTCAACGCTAGGATCGGCGAAGAGGACGACGGAATACCCGAAGAGCTTTTCGACGGCACAGTGCTCACGCCATCGAGACAGTCGTGTGACAAAATTGTAAACGAACGTGGTTGTAAATTAATGGATTTTATGAAATCTAACGGCTTTATTCTTATTAATGGCAGATCTCCGAACGATCTTCCTGGTCAATATACTTTTAGCAGCGAAGTCGGCCATAGCACAGTTGATTTAGTATGGGTAAATGCTCCGAGTATCGAAGCAGTTGCCGATCTTTGGGTGGTAAGCGAAATTTCCTGTTCTGACCATTTTCCGGTTAAATTGGACATTCTTCTCCCTGGGGATGATTTCGAGTTGGAAAGTAAGGATAATTTTGTACCTCAGCCGACAGGTGTTAGACTTAAATGGAAACCCGAGTTGGCCGAAACGTTTCAAGCCGCCCTCCTCGCCTCTGACAGAAGTGAGCTGGACTCCGATAATACAACAGTAAATGAACGAAATAAAAATGTTCTTTTGGCTATTTCAGAAGCTGCTAATCTCGCAAACATGGTTTCGGCCTACTCGGGTCGCGGCCGGTTTAATGCGAATAAACGTGACAAACGTTGGGTTGACGGCGAAGTTAAACAGGCCAAAGCTGAAGCTAAAGCTGCACTAAAGGCTTGTCAGCAAGCCAGCTTTAATGCGGTCGAGAAATCGATTTATTTAGCTAGTAAAACCAAATACGAGACACTGCTGCGCAATAAAAAGCACAAATTCGATAGTGGAGTCAAATAAAAGTTTGCAGATACTAAAAACAATACTGAGTTCTGGAAAGTGGTGAGAGAATGGCTATTTACAAGGAAACCTCGCGCTAGCTTGAGTGTCGAGCGATGGGAAAATTTCTACTCTAATATCTATCCGCCCAGAGCTATTGATCAGCAGATGATTTTTTCTGGAAACTGCGATCCTTTTCTTGACTCAGACATTTCTCTCGAGGAAATCTATAGAAGCATCAAAAAGTGTAAAACTGGAAAGGCACCTGGTCATGACCAAGTGCCAAACGATTTTTTGAAAAACTTGCCTCTTAAATGGGTATTATACATCAAGGACATGTTTAATAAAATCTTTGAATTAGGCTCGGTTCCGGACGACTGGGCTAAAGTGATGGTAACGATGCTCTACAAGAAAGGGGACAAAACCGACCCGGCATATTATCGCGGTATTGCTCTTGTCAATAGTACGACTAAATTATTTACACAAATAATATGTGATCGGTTAAATGCCTGGGTTGAACAAAACCACCTGCTGCCGGAAAGTCAATCGGGTTTTAGGAAAGGAAGAGGTTGCCTCGACAATATTTTTTCACTATTCGCGGTGGTCCAAATGCAGCTTAGGTTCGAAGGCAACAAGGTACACGCCCTTTTTGTCGACTTTAAACGCGCCTTCGACACTGTGCCTCATGTAAAGCTTTGGTTTGTCGTCACTGGGGATGAGCGCAAGGATAATAAATATCGTCAAGAGTTTGTACGATAAGGCTACTCTTCAAGTCAAAGTTTTCGATAATCTATCTCGCAGCTTTGAAGTGCCCGAAGGCGTATTACAAGGGGAAATTTTAAGCCCGTTACTATTTATTCTGTATATTGCGGACATGGAGACGTTTTTTGTGAAAAAAGGCCTCCACGGTTTGAATATAAACGGCTTAGACGACCTGTTGATGTTGCTTTACGCGGACGACGCCGTGCTTTTCGCTCACTCCCCTGTCGACTTGAAAAGAAAACTTCGTGCACTCGAAGAATACTGCGATACGAACGGATTGACTGTTAACATTCCGAAAACCAAAGTTATCACATTCCAACGCGGAGGCCGTTCTGAGTCAAATGTTTACAAGTATAAAGGCATACAACTTGAGTCAGTGTCCTCGTATAACTACTTGGGTATCCCGTGCTCTTGCTCTGCACTCGGCTTAAAGGCGGCAAATTCGGCAATTGAAAAAGCAAAACTCGCATCTGGTGTCGTGTTATCTGTGCTATCGAGAGCTAAATCAGATTCCTGGTCTAGCCAATCGAAGCTCTACAGCAGTATGGTCTCGTCGACGTTATTGTATGCGGCACCCGCGTGGGGCTTGGGCTACTTTGATTTATTAGAAAAAGCGCAACTGAGTTTTCTTAAAAGACTGTTTTTGTTACCCAAGAACACGCCGGGCTACGCTCTGAGAATGGAAACTGGTTTATTACATATATCCCATCAAGCCATGAGCCTGACTTGGGGATGGACTAAGAAAATTCTTTTAATGGGTAATGAAAGACTTCCAAAAAAGATCTTTTTAAGACTAGCAGACTTGACAAATAAAAACCTGGGCAATCCAAAATACAATTGGGTGTGGCAGTTGAAAAACATCCTCTCAGAGCTTGGCTTCGGCGAGCTTCTAGCTGCACCCAACGCGATCGAATGGGCTCGAGCTGAAACACCTTTTCTTAACGCGTATTAACAGTATTTGAGAGCTAAGGATTATGAAGACTATTGTAACTCTACATCTTTACAAATTTGGGTCCCGAAAGGCCCTAGCGAAGATACCGCATTCTTTCTGCAAGCGCGCTACCCTCTGGCCATGAAGCGAGTGATTGCCCAAATACGCTTAGCAAATTTTTACGTCCCCTCTGTTGCATTCAACAAATTATTGTATAAATTGGACTCTTATCAACCTTGCAAAATATGTAACTTGAATGAACAGGAAACATTGGAACATATTTTTATGCGTTGTCCGATCTACGAGCCATTCAGACGACAGTTTCTGGGACATCCGTTAACTCAGGAAAAGTTAGCCAATTTGCTGCTAGCGCAGAGAATCACCGACATTAAAAACATTTTTTATTTCATTACAAGGGCATTAATGCTACGTGCGTTCGCGCTTGACCTATAATAATAAGTAACTTAGCGAATTATGTATGTATGTTCATTAATTTTGTTTGTCTGTATAGAATCTTCACCCACCCCCACTTGCTATAAGAATCTTTGTATTCTAGTGAAAGCAATAAAATTATCTATCTATCTATTTTGAGCAATCGGCGGGCATCCGAAGTCGTAGAACTCCTGAGTATTGTCAGGCAAGGTTTGAGCGACGGGCGGTTGACTTACCGGAATCGTCGGCTCAATTACTTGCTCTGAAACGTCTACTGCAGGTGGTGGATGTTTTTGTTTGCAGATTTCTTGTCGTATTTTCGATTTTTTGTTTTGGCTTGCGCGTTGCTGTTTCGGACGTTTCGCAATTTTCGATTTATTACCTTCGGAGGTTGAAGCTAAACGTGGTTTTTTCGATTCGGACTTTGATGTTTTTACTACGGGATTTTGATCTGGAATTATTACGGTCTCGATCGGAGGATTTGTGACCGTTCTCGAAGTTTCCGAATCCGAAGTTACTAAGATTTCGGGTCCCGTTTTTTCCGATGTTTCTTCTGCAATCCTTTTGCTGCGTCTAGTTCGTTCGCAATGTACCTTCGGTTTCCTGGTACGTTTAACGATTTTTCGTGGAGTGTTTTTTGTTGGAGATCTGAACGTTGGAGTCACCTCGTCGTTTTTACTTGCTCTTCCTGCTATCTCCGATGTTTGCGGTTGAGCAACCTCGCGAAAACCCGATGTTGATGGTTGAGGACTTTGTTGTCGATCCTGTTGAGAACGTGAAGGTGATCTGAACGTTGGTTCCGGTGGCGGTTCACCATCGTCCTCGTTGTCGGTTGAGTTTTGAATGCTCATCGGCAACGGTTCAGCTTCACGTTCCATCGGAGTTTCGTCGTTTGTTTCCATTTCGATAATCAATTCGTTTTCCGTAATTTGTTCCATTTCGTTATCTTCTTTATCGAGATCGATGTGCCTTTCCGGGCTACCATCTTTATGTTGCCTGCTTGGGCTATTTTCCTTATGTTGCCTACTTGGGCTATCGCTAGCTTTGTGTCGCATACTTTGGCGGTCGCTAGCTTTTTCGTCCTCTTCTAGCTCCGTCGAGCTATCCTCTTCCACCGTTAGGAAATATCGGCCAGTTATTCCCTCGGTCTTCCAAGTGCGTTTTTTGGTCTTATCGCTCTTGGATGCACTTTTGGTCTGTTCTTTAGTGACCCTGTCCTTTGGTCGCAATCTTCGCGTCCAAAGTTCCAGTTTTTTGCGTTTTACAAAACTTTTGAGTCCTTGCCCTATGTCGTTGTCGGATGTTTCTGATGTTGGTGAGTCGTCATCGATGGATGAGTCAATTAAAGGTTCGCTCCCCTTATTTTTGTGTCTGTCGGTACTTGTTCGGTTTCCTGTGTAGTTTCTTCCGGTTGTTGCAAAGTCTCTTCCGGCTCAGTCTCCATCGGAACAGTTTTTGATTGTTCTGGAGTTTCTGACCGTTCTGTCTGTTGATGTGTGGCTTGATTGCCATCTGAGTTGTCTAAAGTCTCCTGTGTAGTTGTTTTTTTTTCGAGGAGCTGGATTGCCAGAACCGTCGTCCGTCGACGAACGATATCTCGGCTGATGTGTTTTGTGCGCTATGATCTTTGGTTTTTTCGAGTCAAGCTTTTCGCAGTCTTCCGACGAATTTTCACGAGGTCTGATCGGCATTATGTCAGTGGGGTTTCTCGACAATGCGTCGGCGACTACGTTTTGTTTGCCAGCTTTGTGACGAACTTCGAAGTCGTACCCACTGAGCCTGATCAGCCATCGCTGCAGTTGTTGCGGCGGATTTGGTTCGTTGACGACGTACGTTAAGGCTCTATTGTCCGTTACTAGCGTGAAACGTTTTCCGTATAGATACGTGTTGAAGTGCTCTATGGCGTCGACTATCGCGAGCAGTTTCTTTTTCATCGTATCGTATGCGATTTCGGTACGTCTAAGGGCTCTCGAGAAGAACCCTACTGGGTGGTCGTAACCGTTTTTGTTTTGGCTAAGGACCGCGCCTATCGCGTAATACGAGGCATCGGTCGTTAGCGTGTAAGGTTTCTCGAAATCTGGATAAACGAGGATTGGACGTTCTGCGATTTTTTGTTGTAAAGTCTCGAACGCGTGTTGGCATTCGTCTGTCCAGCTGAACTCTTCATTCATCCGTAGCTGTTTCGTTAGTGGAATCGCGATTTTCGCGAAGTCGCGAATAAATCGGCGATAATAACCTGCAAGTGCTACGAACTGCTTTATTGCTTTTTTGCTTTTTGGTTGCGGAAACCATAGCACTGCGGTTACGTTCTTTTGATTTGGTCGTATTCCGTCTTCGGAAATTATGTGACCTAAGTACGTCACTTCTCGGTTGAGGAAGTGGCACTTTTCAGTTTGAAGTGTTAGTCCGGCCGCGGTAAGTCGCTTCGCTAAGCCACTGAATTTTTTACCATGGTCGTCGATATCAGTAGCGTAGATCACTTTATCGTCTAAGTAAACGAATAGATCTGTGCCTTGGAGTCCAGAAAGCACTACGTCCATTAATCGCTGGAACGTTGCTGGTGCGTTTCGAAGTCCAAAAGGCATACGCTGATACTCATAGTGCCCGTGAGGTGTAGAAATAGCTGTTTTGTGTTGATCTTCCGGGTGCATTGGTATTTGATGGAAACCAGATGCTAGATCGAAAGTCGAGAAGTACTTCGCGTTGCCCAACTGGTCCAGAATATCTATGATGTTCGGCAGTGGGTACGCGTCTGGCGTCGTTTTTTCATTCAGTTTCCTGAAATCGATAACCATGCGCCATTGTTTGTTGCCTTTAGCGTCTTCTCTCTTCGGTACTATCCAAACTGGGGAATTGTACGGGGAAAGATACGGTTTGATTATGCCCTTCTCGAGCAAGTTTCGAACTTGTTTTTGAATTTCGAGTTTGTGAGGTTGAGGGAAGCGATATTGCTTTGTATTTACCGGTCTATCATCTGTTGTGGGAATTCTGTGCGAAACTACCGTTGTGGATCCAAGGGTATTTCCTGGAAGACAGAACAGATGTTGGTATTCCTCTATCAACTGATGTACGTGTTCTCTCTCTGCGTCGTTAAGGTGGTCGAGTTGTAGCAGTTTTTTCAACTCCTCGATCCTACCTTTGCTGACGGTTTCAACAGAGCAGATTTCTGCGCTGTGAATTGCCGTGGCGATGTCGTATGGGAAATCTGAGATTTCCTCAAACGGATGTAAGTGTAGTGGTTGGAGGATGAGATTAATCTCATTTGCGTTTGAATTTATTACGCAGAGGTACGCTAGACCGTTGTTATTTCGGACTACTGCGTTTCCCATGTATTGTGATTTTCCAAATAGTGGCTCTAGTTGCCGCAACGGGGTATAGCTGCTTTTTTGGGAAATTTTAGTTTGCCGACCGGGGTTCGGCTCGGGGCCCGCACGCGCAACTTGTTGTTGTTTCAATAAAGCTTCAGATTCACTGTTCTCATATGATCGTAAATGACCGAGAGCCTTGTTTCATCACCAGCTTGTTCGTATGATTGGATTTATTATAGAAACCTATTGTACAACTACTAGCTACGTTAATCGTGTCAACGTTCCTTTCCTCTTAATTGGAGTTTGTACATATTTATCGTCCGTATTCGTTGCGGATGTGTGCGCCACGTTAGCTTGATGCTGTGATTAGCAACTGGCCGACAACGAACCGGGAAGTGTGAATACGTGAGATAATCCGTTCAAACTCAGCTGCGGCAATCGCACGTGTGTCGCGGGATTTATTCTCTCGTTTTCTGAGAATTGAACACGTCTCCTGGAAAGCCGGATTGGTTTCCAGGAAGTTTAAATGTACTCCTGAGGTGAGGAATTCCCTACCCTGGCCATTTAAACTTTCTTTCCTTCGGCACTGCTCGAATTTACGTGCGAGCTAATTGATTACGCAATAGCTGCTCGAGTGAGCGAGGACCGCGAGGTTTCGAGCCTACCGAAGCGCTTTGTTGACAAAGTGCGCTTGTGAATGGCGAGTCTAATCGCGGATCGCGCCGTTTGTTGTCATACGCGAATCTCGAAATCGCCGCTCACGTTGCTGTCAGGATTTCGAGATTATCTCGTTAATTTGCGAATGGAAATTTATCAATTTATGTTTTACAGAGAGCCGGACTCGTTCACGATATGATTTTGCAAAAATAATAGCAGTGACAATTAATAGAGTCTGGAGGCTCGAGTTCGTTTATTAATCACCGATATGCGGTGATTGCTGATTGTGTTCCGCGTCGTAGGGGGTTATCGTTCTTGACTCCGAATTAATCCTGCTATTGTCGTCGCGGACTTCTCGATATGAAGTGATATTTAAAGCGGATCTTGTCCGTGATTTGAAATACTACTTTTATTCATGTGCTACAAACGAAACTCGACGTTTGAGAATTGCCTCGGCTTCGTATTTACGTTGATACGGAAATGCGCACTGGTTATCGCTGCGTCTGGCAATCGATAACTCAAAAAAAAATAATTGGAAATCGAAAAGACTTTAAGAGAATCTACGACGCGTGGATTCGCTTATCCAAATACGATTAGTGAAATAAAGAATTCGCATTTGTGCTTCTTGGCATAATTCTCGTTAAATACAGAAACGTGAATTAAAAATAATTAACAACGAAATTGTATTCGAAGAGGCCGGGGATTGCCTAGCAAAGAAAGTAGGCCGGGGGTTGCCTAGCGGAGAGTGTGGCTTGGACAGCGCTATGCCGTATGCAAGTCACAAACTCGTGGATCTGTATTACAGAGGATTTTGGTGCTAAGAACGACTATCAAATCTAAGTGCTAAGCACGAATAAATGAAGTAAATGTCTAACGACGTAGTAAGTGGGTAATTGGTGAGTAGAGTGCATCATGATTCCTCGGAGTTCGAGCTTTTATACTCGCGAGGATTCTCGTCACGTGATGTAATTTGGGAAAGGGAGAATTCATCACGTGGCCGAAATATATTTTCAAAGTTTTAAATAATCTTAAAACGTTCAACGATGAACTGCTCTTAAGTCGCATCATCCTTCGTCGCCGGGGATCCCCAGATCTGCGAGTGGGCAGGCGTTCGAACCCCAACGAACAGTTGTTCTTAACTCGCGCTAGGACTAGCGCGAGCGATTAGACGCTAGGGCGTACCCTAATTCAATATTACTCGGCGTCGGCTTGACCGTATGAGCTATATCGGTTGTTGTTCACACCATTCCGCTCGAGTGATATAACGGACGTTTGCTCTTAAGACTCGATGACGAGTTGAGGCAAAAAACGTCCCGTCACAGTATATGTTTTTTCCTGCATCGATTTGGGATATGTACTCTTCCTCAAGATCTGTCGGCCTTAACCGAACCGGTATGGCGACTTTCGATCGAGGAGGTAGCGTTACTCGTTCGAAAGTTTCGAACGGTACCGGATGATTTGCGAATTTTATACATGCCTCGCTATAGAGGAGATTCGCGGGAGTGTCTCTAAAGAACACATCACCGAGGATTGCGTCCTGCATAATCGGAAAATTGTCGTCGATTGCATGGAATTCGATTGTGAACTCCTCTATTCGGATGTAACACCGTCCCAGCGTGCACGCTTTCCCAGAGGTGATGCCAGAGAGAACGTATAACATTGTCTCATTTACCTCGGTACTTTTCGCAAGGCTGGACCTCTTCACGAGATTTATCTCGGCTCCGGTATCTACGAGGAACAGAGTTTCCTTCGTGCGTAGATCGGGCGAGAGGATTGTCACGGTTGGTGGCTTATGCCTTTTCGTTAAACCTAAACTTATTCTAGCTGCCTTAACTATTATTTCTACATTATTCACATGTTCTGCAGTCGTTTCGACTTGCAAAGTTTCTCTCAACTCAAGGTCTCTTGGCGCGCTTAACTCTGGCCTCCCGTCGCGCTGTTCCGAGAGGTGGAGTTCGGGTTTTTTTTTCAAAATATTGAGAAGCGCTTGCTCGATGGTTGCGAGACTGAGATCGTTGTTTTGTACGTTACGGTTGCCTCTATCACTTGAATTATCACGATTATCCCGATTTTGAGAGGGGTCGCGTGAATCGTTTCCGTCTCTCGGATTTTGTAAATCGCTTCCATTATTTCGACCTTGAGAATTATTACGATTGCCTCTACCGCACCCATTATCTCGACTGTTACGCGAGTTCGACCGATTACGACCCCGCGAGTTTCCGTTTCCGGATTGCTGGTTTCTTCGGCGATTTTCGACATAGTCGCGAGCGCGTTTCACTTGATTACAATCCGAAGTCCGGTGAGTACGGTTGTTACCGTGAATTTCGCCAAATTTCAACTCAGGATTATCGATGATGTCGACGATCTCGTCAGATACTGTTGCGAATCTAACTTTAGCCTGCGGCGGTGTTTCGACTCTCTTTGCTTGATGGACTTCCTGCCTGCGAAGCAGTTCCATTTCGACCGATTCTGCTGCTGCTATGGCTTCGTCGATCGATTGCCATGTTTTGTGCATAAGTAAATTACCTATCTGGTCGAAAAGTCCGCGGATATACGATTTTATGACTGTTTTGTTTACTTCGTTTAGTCGATTGGTTAAATACTGCGCTTGAGCGAGGGTCTTGTAGACCTCGGCTAAACGCTTATGAATGCGTTTCGCGATTTTACGTGTACGCGCCGAGTATGTTTTTACCGGTTCGCTGTATTTTTGGACGTTAGTTCGCAACTCAAGTTCTAAATCGGACAATTCGATTGGTTTTTCGAAATAGTCCTTAAGATCTTTAAGGAGTGTTTCGATGTCGTTGTATGTTTTCGTATCTACTACGTCAGTTGCTTCGCCTGAAGGTTTCAGGTGAAGCATATCCAGGAAGGATTCCATGTTTTCCGGCGGAACCATTCTTGCTGCGTGCCTACAGGGCCGCGCGAATTGTTCCAGCGGTATGTTCTTTCCGTTAAATGCCGGTATGTTGTTAAGAAAATCGCGGAACGTTAAGAAACCCGGAATCTCGAGATTTCGATGCGTTTGGGTTCCGTCGGCGGTCGTCATTGTGACACCGTTTGACGGCGGACGCGCTGATCGTGCGTCGCTCGTTAGCAACAGTCGGTAATAGTTGTTGGTTTTGTGAGATTCCGTTTATGTGGCGAAATTTTTGTAAGCTTATTTTGTATTCCCGAGTTAGTTTTTGTATTATTTTTTGTATAGTTGTTTGGTAAGTTTGTTGTGCATTTTTTTTTAATTCAAATGTTGTGAACTGTTTTTTTTTTCTTACTTAAGTGGTTGAGTAAACGTTGTAATTGTTCAAACGTAAAGAAGGGTTTTTTTTTGTAAAAGTTCAAATTACTGTTTGATTGTGAAAAATAAATAAAAATTATAAAATTATTGCCTAGATGACAAAAAATAATTTTTTGGAAATTTTTTAAATGATTACCTTAATGGCAAACATAATTTTTTATAAATTTTAAATTATTGCCTAAATGGCAAAAATAATTTTTTGTAAAATTTTAAATTATTGCCTAAATGGCAAAAAATAATTTTTGTAAAATTTTAAATTATTGCCTAAATGGCAAAAATAATTTTTTGTAAAATTTTAAATTATTGCCTAAATGGCAAAAATAATTTTTCTATAAATTTCAAATTATTGCCTAAATGGCAAAGATAATTTTTTGTAAATTTTAAATTATTGTCTAAAAATGTTTAGAAACTTCATTCGTTTTCGCAAAGAGGCGAAATTGTGCTAAGAAAAGAACTTGCTGGACGAAACGAGCGAAAAAGCAAGGCGTACCTGTCGCGTGCACGGTCGTACGTTTCCGACAAAGGCGCCTCTATACGCCCATGCGGAACACGCTCGGTTCCCTTTTCTTTTCGAAGCTCGTTTTTTTTTTTTTTTTACTTACAGGGAATTAAATTTGAAGTTACTTACGTTGTCACGATGAGGAGGAGAACGAATTTTTGCATGTAATTGCGGGTTTTTTGTCGTTTTAGTCGTCCTTCCTTCCTTCCTGTCGTTTTGTTTCGCTTGGATTTTTTTTTATTCTCTCTCTCTCTCTCGGCCTTCCTTTGTTTGGGGCTTCGCTTTCTTCTCTGATGATGATTTTTTTTCACGTTTTCACTGTCTTGTTCACTGTTTTTTTTTTATCGCGATGATCGCGTCGATTGAGGAGTTTTATATTTATCTTTCGAGAAAGAGCGGCGGAATTCAGATAACTATTATTTTTTAAAAAATCTAGAACACAATAAAAAAAACGATTTTAATCAAACATCGCGGACGCAGCTTTTAGTTCGGAACTTCTGACACCATGTAACAGGTAGCCAGTCGCGGAAATAAATGAGTACGTTTATTTATCGGGTTGAAAAAGAAGTTAAGTTTATTAGTCGCAGCAATTAGTTAATGAATTGACGGGGAGCGTACCGTCTTACAATCAGGGCTGGTGGTCGTAGACTAATCGTTCGGAGCGTCGAGGCAAAGGGTCTCGACGCTCTTTGTTACGCGCGCGAGGTAATCCTCCGCGCTGATAACGGCCACCGCGCGGATGCTGGGCGCGCGGTGGCTTGACCGTTGCCGTGAGACGGCGGTAACATCGTCGCTCTCACGGCAAATTTTGCTGAATGTGCACAAGTTCTCAGAACGAGAACTTGATGCACAATAAAACATTGAAACATTAAAAAAAGACTATGGGACCGTTACAGCGCCGAGAATAGTGCACTGTGCTCAGGCCAATATTTTTTTGGCAGCCTCTGAGAGCGTGTCAGCAGCATCTTTGGAAGATGGACATTGTTGCCAAATTTGTTTATTTAATGTTTATCTTTCGGCGCTCCGGATTCGCGTTATTCCGGGATCCGAGCGCCGGCCCATGGAATTTGCCGACTCGGCATTCAAGTTGACCGCGATCGAGCGTCGAAGGCTCGATGCGACGGTTGCCTAATTGTTACCGTACGTCTGGTGACGAAACTTAGCGCGCGTACGCCGTGGTTACTATGTCGCAACCTCGGTCGTACTCGCGTACGATTTCGGGATATAACACCGCGATTGTCGTGAAACCCATTGAGAAGCTTGGAAAACTGTTCCAAACTTCCTATCGCTATTCCCGTGAAAGCGTCTGAGAAGCTTAGAGGACCGTTCCCAGCATCTAACCGCGATAGTTGCGAAAGCATCGGAGAAGTTTGAAGAACCGTTCCCCGCTTCTTGCCGCGTTTTTCGTGAAAGCCTCTTAGAAACCTGAAGAACCGAACCCAGCTTCTTACCGCGATTGTCGTGAGGGCCTCTGAGAAGCCTGGAGAACCGTTTACAGATTCTTACCGGGATTGTCGTGAAAGCATGTGTAAATGAAAGAATAAAAAAAAGTAGATTTTGACAAATAGAAGGGAAATTTGAAAAACGAAGAAATATGCCCGGATTCAATTTTTTCACCAGATATGAGTCCCCCGATCAAAGTTAAATGCTACTGTACGTTATTGGCGGTTGAAATTGGAGTAAATGCCAAAAATATTGGAAAGTCTTGGAAAAATCTCACATATATCATTCAAATTGTCTATCCAAGATTTTTCCAGTGCACCACAATATTTTTGGGAGCATAAACGAAATTCGAACGCCAATAATCAATTACAGTGCCTAACTTTGCTCGAGGAACTCATATCCATCGGAAAATATTGTTTTTAAGCAAATTTCTTCGTTTTTCTTTTTTTCCTTCTATTTGTCAAAATTTACTTTTTCTTCGTCTTTCATTTACACATGGTTTCATAACAATCGCAGTAACAAGCTGGGTTTGGTTCTCCAAGCTTCTCAATGGGTGTCACGACAATCGTGGTGGGATACTAGGAACGGTTCTTCAATTTTCCCAATGGGTTTCACGACAATCGCGGTAAGTAGCTGGGAACAGCGCCCCATGCTTCTCAATGGGTTTCACGACAATCGCGGTAAGAAGCTGGGAACGGTTCCACAACCTTCTGACCGGGTTTCATGACAACCGCGGTGAGAAGCTAGGAACGGTTCCCCATGCTTCTGAATGGGTTTGACGACAATCGCGGTAGGAAGCTGGGAACGCTTTCCCAAGCTTCTCAGAGGCTGCCAAAAGAATATTGGCCAAAGCACAGTGCACTATTCTCGGCGAACTACTCGGCGAGATACGCCGAGTTACTCGGCGAGATACTAGGCGACAATCAATCCCATATTCGTTTCTTTTTACGCGGGATACCAGGCGAAAGGCGTATAAACATGGCGCGGGACGTGCAATTCGTCGGTACTCCGATAATCGCGTCGAGATCCGAAGATCCTACCGAAAGTTTCGACTACCATTGCGAAAATTTCATGGAGATTGAAATGATGTTTTCTGCAGCGGACCGTCAAGATGATGAGGATCTCCAGAACTGTGAAGATGAACGCGATCGACAAGAAGCAGGTGAGTATATCGTTACGCCACGACGAAGCCGAGGAAGACCGAGAGTCGAGGGAACAGGACTCAGGTGGAGACCCAGGAAGATTTTCCAAACGGCTAATCTCACCGAAGAAGTTACATATCCGGGTGAAATACCGCTGGAACAAGCTGTTCACGGGCAGTGCGGTGACGAGTGGCGACAAGCTATAACTTCAGAGATTAGATCGATCATCAGGAACGACCCGTGGATTATCACAAAGAGACCGAAGGATAAGAAAGTTATCGGCAGTAGATTCGTGCTGCGGAATAAATACGGGCACAATCGCGCCTGTAGCGCGACTCGGTTCGGTCAGGACGTCCATGGCGCTCGTAGCGGAAGATGGTATGATGGTAAAGCAGTTCGATATCACCACCGCGTATCTCAACGGAATCCTCGAGGAAAAGGTATTTATGGAGGTACCGAATTACACGGCCAAAGCCCTGGAAACAGTCGTTCGAACGGAACCTCGCGCCAGCGACATCGGAGAAAAGGCTACAAAAATGCTCGAAGAACTTCACGGAAGTGACAAAGTTTCTCAGCTCAAGAAAGCTCTATACGGCTTACGTCAGGCGGGACGCTGTTGGTACGCAAAAATCGACAAAGAGTTGGTGAACCATGGAACGAAGAAGTCATCTGCAGATCTCTGCGTCTACTTCAAGGGAAAGGGAGAGAACCTGATCCTGATTTGTGTTTATGTGGGTGACGTACTCGTCGCATCGCGAAATAACGAAGAAATCGTAAACTTCAGACGATACCTCTCGAATGCATTCGAAGTCACAAATCTCGGCGTGGCGAAGAATTGTCTCGCAATAGAGTTTACACAACGCAAGGAGGAGGTTACGTCATACGTCATACGTCAAGGAGATTCTCGAACGTTTTGGAATGAAAGACTCGAAAGCTGTATCAACTCCGCTGGACCCTGGAACGAACCTCAGGATGAGCGAAGAAGAACCCAGCCTGGAGGAAAAGAAGTTGCCGTATCGTGAGCTAGTTGGAGCGCTTATATATCTGGCTGTTTGTACTGGTCCAGATATCGCTTATGCTGTCAACTACCTTAGCCAGTTTAACAGTTGCTTCAGGACCGAACACTGGGTGGCCGCGAAGCGTGTTTTAAGATATCTGCGCGGATTCGAAAATGTTGGACTGCAATTTCGTCGTACCGGGAAACCGCTCGAAGGTTTTGTTGACACGGATTGGGCTAATTGTCCGAACGGGTCCACGTCACTTAATCCCACACAAAAATATCCCCAAAAAATATCCCATTCGAAAATATCCCACATCAAAAACATACCTGATCAAAAATACCTTATTCAACAATATCCGACATAAATATCCCAAAATATCAAAGATGATCATTGACAATTGAAATATCTTTTGTACCCAAGAATATCCCATGTAAAAATTCCCAATCACACACGCACACGCACATGCGCACGCACACGCACACGCACACGCACACGCACACGCACACGCACACGCAACACAATCACACATCTCATCACAATTAATGGAAATTCGCCAACTCACGTCGACTCAAAGCACTTCGATAATAAAACTCAGTCTGTCAGTGTAAACTGGACTATCTCCATACTTTTACCTACTTTTTATTTCGTTTCGTAAGGATACGTTTACTTTGATTTTTGTTCCGTAAGGCGGCAAACCCCCCAGCGTGGCTTCGCCCCTGCACCCCAGCGGGGCTTTGCCCTCGCACCCCAATGAGACTGGATGATTTTTGATACGGGATTTTTTAAATGGGATATTTATGCGCGGGATATTTTTTAGGGATATTTTTGTGCAGGCTCAAGTGTCGTGCTTCGGTCCGAACGACAGGAAGTCTTATACGGAAGAAGTCTTACACGGTGAGGTGCTAGGAACGGTTCTCCAAGCTTCGCAGAGGCTGACAAAAGAATATTGGCCTAAGCACCATGTACTATTCTCGGCGAAATGCGGCAAAAAATTCGTCGAGATACGACGTGATACTCGGCTATATACTTGGCGGGAAACAATCCCATATTTTTTTTCTTTACGCGGGGAGTCTTTTCCATACTATTATACTTACTGCTTATACCATTTCCCATACTCCTTTACATACTTATATTGACACGCTTTCGCGTACTACTTTTTCCTACGCGGGCATTTATTGCCAATTTTTTTTTGTGAAATAACAGTTTGCACGATACTTGTGTGAGAAACTTTTCTGAATTGATGTTATTGCAACACGCGCCTTCGGTTTGTGCTGCAGACTCACACTCGCCAGAAAAAGTTTGATCGCACACATATCGTAATGTATGTATATAATGTACTATTATTGTACTCGGTGCGACCCGGGGAAAAAAGATTATATATTATCATCTCTCTATACTATAAAAAGATTTTCCCGCCGCCGCCGGTGCTGGGTTCAAGAGTCGAGCTCAGGGCTAAGAAATGAGAGTCAATGAAAGGACCGACGGGGAGCCTGAAAGGGATGAGGGTTAATATTTGGGCTGGCAGGATACCGATGGGGTTGAGGGTCAATAAATGACCTGACACGGGGTGAGGGAAATATTCGTGCCGGAAATATTCTGACTATCCGGCCCCCTTATCGGAAATATGCTAAGTCCCACCCTTAGCTCGAAATATTGTAACAGCCCTTCAGAGTGATTTTAAATTCCACCCTTTCTTTTTGGCCCTCTTCGGGTCGAAAAATTTTCTCTTCCTGCGTCCCCGCTTGATTCGTAATATTTCAAGTGTCCCTTGGCTAGAATATCTTAAGTCCCTCTTTGGCGTAATATATTCCAAGTCCTCTTTTTCGTAGAAAAGGAGGGCGCACCCGCTACACAGTAATGACGCCCGTTTCGAATCTCTCCCTTCGCCAACACTCTTGAAGGGCGCCAGGCAACAAAACCTCCCCGTGTTGCCGCGGGTATAATAATTTTCTTACTCTTTACTCACACGAATTGCCGGCTAGCGGTGGGAAATGGGTTCGGGGCTCTTCACGACACGACACAAAAATTAAGTAAATTCTCGAGACCCAATTGCAAATGATAATAACAAAAGAACTTAGCTTTATTCAACGTTAATGATTCGAAGTGAGCGAGGCACCGCTCGGAATATCTCGCGAGTTATCCCGTGGTCGTCTCGAGAACGCTCGAGCGAACCACGCACACACACGACCGGGAAAGACAGCCACGGAGGAGCCACGCACGGCAACCACGTTATTAGGATTGAGAATGTGGCACCACGTGCGCCTACCTTGATAATAATCCTTATCGTAATCCCGTTGGAAAATGGCTCGAGCCCGGTGTCGTCTATCGTCTCTCGTATTGACGATCCCGTCGAGGGTCGCGATTCGGTACTCCACAGGACTCGTGGCAATATCCGCAGTTCTCAGACACACGCTCGCTTCATCACACACACTCTATTACAATCCGACTCTGTTCTTAACAATCTATCTGCTCTGGTCTCTCCTACGCCTCGCACGAGAGTGATTCTCTCGTGTCGCGAATTCGGCGTCGAGCCTATGAGGGAAGGGGGAGCGCTCTCCTCGGTCGCGCGAGGCTTCGAGCCTAGCCGTCGTCGATTGTTCGCTCTCTCTCTCTTCATCGCCGTTGCCGAATTTTCGCGACTTCTATCTGAAACACAATTTTACAGATCTCTCGGCAGTATTGCGCTCTTGTTATACATTTCTCGGCCCGGCGTGACGGCGTAGCGACGTTGCGTGATCTATCGCGGGACTCTCGTGTGAAGAATCTCGAGTCGCGCTCTCGCGCCTCGTTACAATACAGGGTGCTAAGTAAAAATCGCACAAGCTAGATGCCGATTTGTACGGAATAATCGTGCGAGCAGAATAATGTGCGAAAGAAGTCCGAAAGATGCGTAGTTGCCCAGATAAAATTGTTCTAAGTTGACCAATCACAGCGCAGCTTGAATCTTCACACCGACAGCACACAAGCAGGAGCGAACTTCATTGACCTTCGCCACAGTATGGTCAAAAATAGTTGAGCAAATTTTTAACATATTTTTTTTATCGATCTTTTTTCAACGGAAAATGAATTGATTATTACTCGAGTTCGCGCAGGGATCTAATTCTGGTATCGTTGTACTTCTCTGGTGCATAATAAATTACCGCATGGATATCCGCGATGTCCAGGGCTTCACGAACAATTTTACGATGTCATGCGACCTCGGCTCCGTAGCTTTCATTGTCACGAGCCTAAAAAAAGTGACTGCGGAGCGTTCCATCGAATCTCGCCGATGCCCGCGATGTCCAGGTCTCACCGGACGATTTCTCGTCGCCGTGTGACCTTGGCTCCGAAGCTTTTTGCCTCCCGGCTGTTGCAAAAGCTAGTACGGAGTATCGTGACGAATCTCGTCGATGCCCGCGATGTCCAGGTCTGACGGGACAATTTCTCGTCGCCGCGTGACCTTATCTCCGAAGCTTTTTGCCCCCTGGCTGTTGCAAAAGCTAGTACGGAGTATCGCGACGAACCTCACCGATGCCCGCGATGTCCGGGTCACACGAGACGATTTCTCGTCGTCGTGTGACCTCGGCTCCGTAGTTTTTAGCCTCCTGGCTCTTGCAAAAGCTAGTACGGAGTATCGCGACGAACCTCGTCGATGCCCGCGATGTCCGGGTCGCACGAGACGATTTCTTGTCATCGTGTAACTTCAGCTCCGTCGCTGTTTGGCTACCTGATCGCGTCGCAGCTGTTATGCCGCAAAAAGGGCATATTCAAAATTCGAGCGATAAAACGAAGAGTCGAAATATTCGCATAGAATATTTCGAGCGAAGTCCAATCGAGCGATTAAAAGCGAGCAACGAACTCGCAAGAATGTGCAAACGCAGCAAAGGCGAATGAACTCGCACTCCGATGTATGCAGCAACGAAAAGTGCGAACGCATACGGAAGCGCGAGCTTCACAGTCCCCGACTGCGAATCATACACCAATCAGTCTAATTCCATCGACCGAACTGAGAGGTTGTCTCTGAAGAGACAACGTAGACTCCTCTTGTAAAACTCATCTGTAACCAATATTCTAATAAACCTAGTAATTGAACAACATTATTCTTGGTGTTGGAGTTCCAACTCCTTTCAGACAGAAAAGATCCCCATAAATAATAATAAAATAAACGTTCGCTCTCGATCTCGCATCGAGCCGAACATAACATTGGTGGCAGCGGTGGGATCTGTCACATCAAAAATAAGACGTTCAGTTACCAGGCAGTCAAATTTTCGGTGAGTAGTCGTCACGTGTTTTACGCCCGCGGAACGCCGTTAACGCGTAGTGACGAGTACGGTGAGAGTACAGTGAGTTTGTTGAAACGAGTGCCGCGCACGACGTGCGAAGTGCGCGCGGGACCTCGTTGACACGCAGACGTTAACGCGGGATAGAACCGACCCAGCACGCGGAAGCTGAGGAACGGTTGCTTCAAGGCCCAATAATCGAATTATTGAGGGTTTCGTCGTCGGAAGGAACCGACGGAGGGCATCGAATTGCTAGTTCGAACTCCGCCAGCGGAAGGTTTGGCGTTGAGGGGATCGTCATCGAGGATCGACGAGGATATTGCCATCCGAGGATCGGCAAGGGGGCATCGCCATCGAGGTACGACGTGGGACGACGTCACCAGGGAGCGGTGGCGAGTGCAGAGCAACAAGGAAAAGTCATCAGAGGACGTTGAGGACCGACAGATTGCAGCTCATCGTACTGTAAGTCGTGGAAAAATTTAGGAAAATTGTTACTAAAGCCAGTAGCGCAGGGTAGCGTAGGGCTGTTGGGAAAAATAATTCCGATGTGTGATAGGGCAGATAGGCCGACCACACCCGTGCTATCGCCAACTTTGCAAATAGATTTGCTCGCGGAACGAGACGACGTTACGTCAGGCGCGCAGCAGAATTTGGAGTTGACCGAGAGCCGCAAAAGTAACCGATTTGTGAACGTACAAAGACAGACTTCGTACGACTCGATAGAGCCGATAGACTACAGCTTATTCGAGCCAGACGCGACAATCATGGCGACGGGCAGACGAACTGTCACAGACGAACAAGTCGACGCCGAGATAGCGAGAATGAGGGAAATGGCGCGATAACTCCGAGACGGAAACGCCGAGGAGTCGCCAGGAGAAGCCGCTGGCGGGTTACCTCCGTTTGCACGGGGGGCTAGCTTGCCTGCACGTGCGACCGGGGGAGGAGACCTCGGCAGGAACAGGCGAGCCGTAGGGCAAGGGGCCGTAAGAAGGGCCGTCAGCGCAGAACCGAACGGGATAGTTGAGGACGGACGTCGGGGACTCCCGAGACAGAGCAACGTGCATGACGGGCGAGCACACGATGTCGCCAACGAACGTGGAAGTCGCGAAGAGCGCCTTAGCGCTCGAGCGGACGAAATACAGCGACAACTCGAAGAGGTCGAGGCGATGCTGGGTAGGCTGGGGCGTGACGTGAGGGCCGGTAACCATCGTCGATCATCAGGGGAACACGGGGACGCCGGGTACCTAAGTCTGGATCTGGCGTTAAAAAACATCAAAACATTTGACGGGAACGATCCTGACGAACTCGACGGATTTCTGCAGTCTTGCGAAATCGTGTTTCCAAGAGTACACCCGCGTAACTACGAAGTTTTGCTAGCCTTGGTGATGGCAAGCAAACTCGAGGGCCGAGCAACACGGGAGATGAAGCACAAAACGGTGCTTACGTTTGCCGATCTAAAAGCCGAACTAGAGGGTCTGTACGGGAAAAGGAAGTCCTTGGCAGCCCTGCAGTACGAGTTCAGTACGCTCCAGCAAGGGCAAGACGAACCAGTAAGTACGTACGCGACTCGAACGGAAAAGTTGACAGTCGAGATCGTAGAGAAATTATGCGAAGGAATAGACGAGAGCGGAGCGCATTACGTAGAGCAAGCGCAACGGAAAAGCGCGCAGATGTCATTTGAAAATGGGTTGAAGGACGAGCTGCGGATGCTCGTGCGAGCAAGAAATTATCGCACCCTTCACGAGTCCGTAGCCGGAGCCACGGAAGTAGAGGGAATGACACGAGGAAATAACCAACAACAAATGAAACATGGCAGACCACGACGTTCACAGGTGAACGGAGAAACCGCGAGATGTTTCAACTGTGGAATCCCAGGGCAAGGGGCAAAGGATTGCCACCGAACCTCAGGACGTCAGAGCCAACCAGCAGCGGAAAAAGACGTGAACACAGTCGAGGTAACATGCTATTACTGCAACGAGAAGGGGCACTACAGGTACCAATGCCCGAAATAACGCAGCGACGAACGGAAGAGGAAAGGTGAAACGAGCGAAACCAAACAGGGTGAAAATCCCGTGAGGACCATCGGGATACTGAGGGTTTACTCGTTTACCGTCACCGGAAGAATTGTCGCAGCCCAAGGGCGCGGGAAAGAACCGCATGAAGAAACTACGGGAAACAGCGACGAAAAGGTCGGAAGAACATTGCGAATGCCAGACGGGGCGGAAGGACGGAAGTCAACCCCGACAGAAGCACAAACGTATTGCGTCAGCACGCTGGGAGGCCCAGAAGAATGCACCGCTGGTTGCGATTTCCCTATCGAGATAGAGGAGTCGCGGGAGACGACCGTCACGTTGAAAGCCGACACCGGAGCCCAATGCAGCCTGATAAAGAAGAGCGCACTGCGGCCTTGCACACCTATCAAGGACGAGCAAGCGGAAATAAAAAGTGTAGCAGGAACAACGATACCGACATTGTGCATGGCCGAGATAACAGTAGCGACCCCAGCTGTGAAAGTGAAACACTGGTTCCACGTGGTACCCGATGACGTACCGCTGAGCACAGAAGGAATACTCGGATTGGAGTTCATAAGGAAGCACAACGTAGACATCCTCGGGGGAAGGATCATCAAAATATACGGACACAGCATACAAATTCTCGGCGAGCCCCCTGAACCGGCGTGGTCAAATTGGGACGGAGTCCGAACAAAAACAATCGGGCTAATAAAAAAGGAGAAAAATCTCGTAGCCAGAACTGAGCGAGAGTCGACTATAGAGTGTACGCTGGGTAGCAGCCGTGCTATCAGCACGATAGCCACGAGCGAGACAGGGAACGAGGCAGGAAGGCCGACGGTGACACCTGAGATGCACACATCAGCGAAGTCGAGCGCGTTACGCCAGGTCAAGATCACGCGCGTTAACACAGGCGGCATAGACGACTCCCCAGGGCACAGAAAATGCTTGCACGAAGCATTGAACCATGAGCCAGAGAAACTCGAGACGGAGGATCCACCACGAGCTACGAGCGAGAAGCCGCAGGAAGAAGCCGTCAAAACGAATAGCAACACAGTCGGTCGCAACGGAAAAATGCGTCGAAGAGAAACGAACAGAAATACAAGTCGCCGCGAAAACGTAAAATGCCGACGAGAGGACGATAAAAGCCGAAGTCGAACGACCAAGCGACGCAGCGAGACAAATGCCAACGTAGGAATTGACGACGCAACACAACGACGGATAGGAATCCGAGACCCACGGCGAACCGAAGAAGAGGACGTCGGAGAAACGACGCGAGTGAAGGTTCCCGAAATATAGCATTAAAGAAGCGGAAGACCGGGAAACGGAGGATTCGAGACAAGGAAAAATCAGAAAATCGGCGAGTCAGGGCAAAAGAAAAATTTATAGGAAAAAATATGCACAATCGACGAAAAAGGACTGCCGACGGAAGAGAGACGACAAACGAGACAGCAACGAGACAAAAACGTACGAGACTCCAAAATGCGCCAAAATTAAAAAAAAAAAAAAAGATCAGAAATGAATTCACGAACAGACCGAATAGCGATAGGTAGCGAACGTAATCCGAAACCAGCATAGAACAGGGTACACCGGCTTTAGTAGAGAAGCGAAATAAAATATAAAGAGAACAAAAAATTGTGAAAAGTGCATCGCAAACAGTGAGAGCGATGAAGAAAGAGCGACCAAAAATCACGAAAAGTGCGCGAATTTCCGTGAACGAGAAATTGGACAAAAAATAGAGACAGTACGGCGAGTGCAAATTATTCGACAACATACATACATACAAGTAAGACAGCTATCAGTGTAGGTAGGAACAGCGAGACGCGCAAAGTGCCGACGTAGGCAGACGTCCACGCGCGGGATGCAAGCCGAAGCCGAGGAAAAGATACGCCAGAATGAAAGCAAATAAATTCAAGTAATGGGAGTATTCAAAAAAAAAAAAAAAAAAATGAAGGGAACTAGAAAAACGGATTGAAACGAGAAATAGGATCAAAGGGATTAAATCTAGAAAAGGGACTAAACTTAGAAACAAGTCAAATTTTGAACAGACGAATGAACGAACCGAATGAGAAGAAACTTGAATTCAAGATTTCTTCTTCTTAAGGGGGGGGGGATGTTATGCCACAAAAAGGGCATATTCAAAATTCGAGCGATAAAACGAAGAGTCGAAATATTCGCATAGAATATTTCGAGCGAAGTCCAATCGAGCGATTAAAAGCGAGCAACGAACTCGCAAGAATGTGCAAACGCAGCAAAGGCGAATGCACTCGCACTTTTCGTTGCTGCATGCATCGGAGTGCGAGAGAGAACGCATACGGAAGCGCGAGCGCAGCAAGAGGCAATCGCCGGGCTCTTCCGCGATTGCGAAAAACGAAGATAGAAGAGAGAACGTCGAAGAGCTTAGCAGAGAGAGCGAACGAATCGATGAAAGGACCAGCGAAGAAGAACGTAAGCGAGAGAGCGAAGCGGTGGATGGAAAAGCGAACGAAGAAGAGCGTGGCAGAGAGAGCGAAGGAGTCAATGAAAAAGCGAGCGACGGAAACTATGAAACAGACAATCGAAGCATAAGTGGACAGAGAAGTAGTGGAGAGAACGAACTAGCGAATAGAATAGAAGAAGTAGGAGCGAATCAAAAGGCGACAGAGGAAGACGTTAGAAGAGAGAAGACAAAAGAAGGGAGAAAACAAAAGTTTCGGGCAGGCAAAGAAAAAGGCACGAATCGAGAAATCGCCGATACCAGCAACGATATTGCGAGACCGGCCAAGAAGAAGCGGAACAGTAGAACGGAATTGCCATTGTTGCAAGAGGCCATGAATTATAATGTTTAAGAAAAAAAATTAAGGACGTTCGACCGCTTGGTGTTCATTTCGCTTGAATTCGACGAAGTGGAGAGGGAATGGCAAACACTTCGCGATAGTATAAAAATCTGAAAAAGTCCATGCATATTCAAGGTAATGAAAGGATTAATTTTGCATAATAATTGCAAAAAGTTATTAACAAATTAATCAAAAAAACTTGTCAAACAAATTAAACGGTAACTCAAATTTTTTTTCTCAATGAGAATGATTCGTTTATTTTTTTGAACACGTATGAATTTTTTCAGATTTTTAACTTGGGTTTGAAATATTTTTTTTCTACAGATTTTTGCCATAGGAAGAAAAAAAATTCAAACCCAAGTTAAAAATCTGAAAAAATTCATACGTGTTCAGAAAAATGAACGAATCATTTTCATTGAAAAAAAATCGAGTTACCGTGTAATTTGTTTGACAAGTTTTTTTTTTCATTAATTTGTTAATAACTTTTTGCAATTATTATGCAAAATCAATCCTTTCATTCCCTTGAATATGCATGAACTTTTTCAGATTTTTATACTATCGCGAAGTGTTTGCCATTCCCTCTCCACTTCGTCGAATTTAAGCGAAATGAACACCAAGCGGTTGAACCTCCTTAAGCCGACCTATGTTCATAATTCAATAAATTTGTTCGATCAATAAGATTCTTGTGCGTTTAATTCACTTATTTATTTATGATTTTTTCATTCCTCAATTAAGCTCGAAAAAAAGGCTATACGAGTTAAGTAATATTTCTCTGAATATGTAACCGAAGCTATAAAACATCTGACGACGTTTCACTCAAACGCATATAGCCTATTTTTCGAGCCTCATTGCAGTTTTTCTCACGCCATATCGATAGCTCGGTATACTTTTGTCGGCTATACTGCAGACACAAGGGATTTCGTTTCCGTTAATTAAATCGTTAAACAATTATGAGCACGTAATTATTTGCCGATCGCAAAACACATCGGTTCGATTGTTTTCTACGAGGCGGAACGAAATCCACTACGACGCGCACGTTTTTGTATTCTCAAGGATATTTTAATGTACCTAGGCTCAGTCGCGGAGTAGATACCGTCTCATCAATTTCAATCGATGCGAATCGTTCGTGTATCTTGTCGATACACGGAATCACTTGCATCCGCAGTATAGCCGAAAAACGTATACCGAGCAATCGATGAAAACGGGCGAGATACATGGAATTTCATCGGTTTCACTCCGATGTCGAAGGTCTGGTCCTCACACTCGCGACGATCGTTCAAGGAATCATAGATCATTATTGAAGGAAGAGATGAAATCGTACGTACCTCTCCCTTTTTCATCAATAGAATGGTTTACGTTTGTCGACTATACTGGAGACGCGACGTATTTCATCTCCATGTATTAAATCGATAAAAAATTATGAGCGCATAACTATTTGCCGAACGCAATAGACGCCCGCTCAATAGTTTTGTCCGAGAAGGAATAAAATCAACTCTGTCGCGCACGTTTTCGGAGTCTCGAGGACGTTTCGCCGTCCACGGGCTCAGTCTCGGAGTTGATATCGTCTAGTCAATTCGAATCGATGGAAAACAACTGTGCTTCTTAGCGATACACGGTCGATTTATAATGACGTAACTTGACGAGACGATATCAACTACGAGACTGAGCCCGTGGACGGCGAAACGTCCTCGAGACTCCGAAAACGTGCGCGACAGAGTTGATTTGATTTCTTCTCGTACAAAAGCATCGAGCCAGTGTGTATTGCGTTCGGCAAATAATTATTCCCTTATAATTTTTTTATTGAAGTAATACACGGAGATGAAACACGTTGGTCTCCAGTATAGTCCACAAACGTCGCGCTACATCGTAGTTGCTGTGACGCGATCAGGTAGCCAAACAGCAACGGAGCTGAAGTTACACGATGACAAGAAATCGTCTCGTGCGACCCGGACATCGTGGGCATTGCCGAGGTTCGTCGCGATACTCCGTACTAGCTTGTGCAAGAGCCTGGAGGCAAAGAGCTTTGGAGCCAAATTCACACGACAACGAGAAATCGTCTCGTGTGACCCGGACATCGCGGGCATCGGCGAGGTTCGTCGCGATATTCCGTACTAGCTTTTGCAACAGCCAGGGGGCAAAAAGCTTCGGAGCCGAGGTCACACGACGACGAGAAATCGTCTCGTGCCTTCAGCCTATTCAGGCCAGAATAAATACCAAACAACATGAACAGTAACTCCAATGATGTACAACGTTTAAGCTCGATAGCTCGAGATTTGAACCAGTTAAAAAAAAACCGTGCATAAACCGTTAAAAAAAAAGACAATATTCATAACATTTGAACTCCTAAACCCATTTGGGCCAAATCAAATGTCAAATAACCTTCGTGGGCACTCGACTCACACGCAAAGTTTGAGGTCCATATTAGCCCAAAAATTGCGACAGTTATCTTCTTAATGTCTTTTTTGTCATATACACACATATCCATACGTACCCAGACGCCCGCCAAACATTGCATACCTCGGGGGTTTGGACTACTTTAAGTACGTTGACATTAAAATCTAGACATTTTCTTTTACGAAAAAAATTAGATTGGTGATAGCGTCTGTTACGTCCGGGTAAAATATTAATATTGATTCTGACGCGCTAATGAAAGCGAAAGCATCATTTTCATTTTTTTTTCATGCACCCATCAGCGGTCTCACGCTGATGGACACCGTTTTATGTTTCAACGCTCTTATCAGCGTCTTTTTCACGATAGGATGCTGAGCAGAGTCAGCAATCCCACGGTAAAAGACGGGGCGCAGCACACCTCCAAGATGTGCTACGCGCTGCACCAAATATAATAAAAGACTACGCCGTGACTACCGCGCCGCCTAATTAGTCAGTCTAAGACCGGAGCTCGACCAGCGAGGTCGAGTCCGGGAAAAACAATTAAATTCGGACGGCAACAGTAAGTTGCACACGCGAACGAAGTACAATCGTGGGGCTCGATCAGCGTGGTCGAGCCCCCGAATAAAAACACGAACAATCGAAGTCGTACGGCGAATCTCGACAAGGCGAGATCGAGCCCGACGAACTAAACAATCGAATCGATATCTCGGAACTTGACAAATGAACTCGAGTCCAATTAATGAAAAATTAAAAACTATGTTTCGGGACTCGACTACCGAATTCAAGTCCGACAAATAAAACAATTGCAAATCTGTGAAACGCGAGACTCGACCAGCGCAGTCGAGCTCGCACATTAAAATATGTAAATCTATCGGTGACAAATAATTTGGGAATTTACTTTAATATATGTTAGTTGTTGATTATTAAAAATAATAAACAAAGAGTTTTGTTTAATTAAAAGCTCTAAATTCCCGAAAATCCCAATGAGGATCCATCCGACGGTCTCCGATCCCAGATCGGCGCACCCCGCTCTATAACGGAGAACTTATATAATTTTACGCGCGTTACACCCCATGCCGGGACGTTACACGTCGAATGTCAATATCTCAGTAATATTTCGAGATTTATTATGCAATCAACTCAAGATTTACGAAGACAAGGTGAAATCGTAGAGGTTGTCTGCTTGGCATTCCACACATACACACGCAGACACACGACACGCGCACGCACACGCACACGTTCATACTGCAACCGTCGCCTCTTTCACCGAATTGAGTTCTTGGTTACTTCGGGAACGTTAGGGATTCGGGGCGAGCGAATAATCGTTAGATGTTGTCAATTTGGTAAAACAATAATTCGTTCATTCAAAGACACATAAAAATTGCACAATACAATAAGCAGAAACCTGCTTTATCGACGCTTATGTTATTAGATTATCTCGAGTTATCGGCAAAAAACAATCATAATTTATTCACAGTTAATAATTAGTCATCGCGGAAGTCGAATTTTATCGTAACTGACCCGTCAAATCAAATTTTAACTCACAGTCTCGATGCTCGTAAAAAGAAAAGGAAATAGACGAATTTACCGAACGAGTGCCGGCAATTCGTGAGTTAGAATGATTTTATCGACAATTTATCTGATATTCTTAATCGTGATCGTTCGACATGAATTAGACGAAAACACAATTAAATTTCGGTGAAAATAGTTAATTTGATTTTTATACTAAATTACCGACTGAGATATGCTTCTTGGCATGAATTATTACGACGCCTGTTGTCGATTTAAATTACTATGGTTTTTCTCGCGAATTTGCAAGATCCAAAAATGTTTTAGGTTAGGTCCTGATTATTTAGTCTGCTCCGCAATTATACTGTACTGGCTACAGTGTTGGTAGCATCTGCCGTGCAGAAGTTTCATACAGAGGAGGATCGGGGAATGAGCACGAGTATCACACTCAATCCCTAACCCCTTACTCAATCACTCAATCCCAAACCCCTAACGTTACGCTTCCGACAGGGCCCTCTACGAAGGGCTCAGTATCCACGAGGAAAGAATTCGTCCATGGGGCCATGATCGAATCTCTCTCGGTTCCAGCTCACCTCCGTGGGTTTCCTAACCTATTTTCTCTCAAGACCTGAGAATAAAGGGTGTCTGACACCGATTATCGCAGCCTCTAGGATTATGATTGAATCAAACTAGAGAAGGGACCGTTCGGAGCCCGCTCAGCCGACTGATGCTGATCGCCGTTTCGGACGCGCTTTAATACCCGACTCGGCTCTTCTGATTGGCCGGTGGCTCGAAGCCAATCGGGATTGAGAGAAATATCCAAATAGGCCAATCGGGGCCGCGAAACTCTCGAAGCCAATCGGAGCCGTTCCCGCGCGACCGCGACGCCGCTTTCATGGACATCGTGGGCGCGGCAAAATTTAAATCGTATTTGGGCGGGAGCTGGGTGGGCTCCCGTCTTAATACACATGCAAAAGATCAGGACCGCGGCTCGTCACTGCCGCGTTTTTAAGACTCAAAACCCTCTCTGCACTGTTTACACGTACACGCACACGCACCGGATGGTTGACTTAAAACCAATCATCCGGTTTCATCTCATCATCTGGTGTGTTATCTTCTGATATTTCTTCGTCAATTGTAGTGAGTCGGACACGCTTGGTGGGAACTAAATCCTTCAGTCCCTCCGACTCGATCGTCGGCGGATCAATGTCCTGGAGGGTCAGTCCCACTTGCATTTGTCCGTTAACAAATCCTGGATAGACGCGTTTGGTATCCGAAAGAAATTGCATCACTTGCAAGCCCAGATCGTTCTTGTACTTCATTTCCAGATGATTCTGCCTGTATAAATGCAGAGCCATGTACTGGCGAAGAAGTCCTGGAGTCCTTCGGCATCGAATAGAACGTTTCAACAATTTATTTTGGTTCTCCAAATTGTTAATTGTGTTCGTCGCGTTATCTTTGTTTACCTTCTCGCCATTGATGTGATTTGTATGAATGTTTAACGTTGAATGTTTAAATTGCTAACACACACCAACGAATGGTACTGCAACAGAACGCGTTCTTTCGTTCCGCTCGCGTCACCCCCGGTTTTGGTTTCGCCGAAGAGAGAGACAAATACGGCGAGATGTTTTATTTCATCTCAATATATATCGAAATGAAGAGCTGAAGAAACAAAACCAAATATTGCCGACTACGCCAAACAGACTATATTTCACGACCACAACGTGGGTTGAAAATCAGCGATTCTTGACTAGCGAGAGCGGAAGTGGCGGAACGGGTGGAAAAGTACAAGTAGCCGCAAATAAATCAGTAATATAAATAAATAAATATATGGACGAACTAATGAGAAGATGGTGGATGGATAACGGCTTGATGGATGGGTATCACGTTTTTAGAACCTGTTCATATTATCTTGCGACATAATATCCGGAATAAAATGACCGTCGTTAAAATATCACATCGTATAAATATCCGTCGACCGAAATAGCGCAAAACTGAAATATCCTTCGACGAAATCAACACTCCTCCTGCTTTTTGAGTTTCTGGAAAGAAATTTAATTTTTGACAATAGTTTTGCGTGTTTTGAGCACTACACAAATATCTACTCAATATTTTGTACATTTTTTATGCAAGGGTTGGGTTTGCAAAGAAATTGAGACCACAGTTTAGACCATCAAAAATATTATCTCACGATTTTAGATTACAACAAAATTTAAGCTATGCTTTTGACTCTTTTCAAAAATGTTAAACTTACAAAGAAATGTTCACTCAAATTTCAAGTTTCCGCCGAATTTAAAGTTCATTCCAGATTATCAATGGTACTTGACGTACAAGTAGAGCATTTGGACATGTATATACAATACTTGGAGTACTTATTTGTTTGTTTGTTTATTTGTTTATTTATTAACGGTTTGCTCCTTCACAATATTTTTACATGACTATTTTTTTAAATATATTCTAAGCCGTGGCCTGGCACTGTTCATCTAGTATTTACCGGCAATCATAATGTACAATTTAACGGATCCATATCACTAATCCACTGTTACGTCCAAATCAGCATTTCCTCAGTAATTACGGCCATGGGATAAACTCCCATTGAACACGTTTTTGTACCATTGAGGCGCTTTATTTGACTACAATCCCCTTTTGAGACTGACCTTTCGGAGAGTTCCTCAGGATGGGGTACAGAGTGCGTTAATTTACGATACAAATTCCCGAACCAAAGACTCTACTACTAACTGATCTCTACTAACGTGCGAATCTGAATCGTAGTACGCGTAGAGTAAACCGTAGTAAACATAAGGCGGCGGTGTTTACTATAAGGCCGCATGATAAGACCCCGTACGCTCGATGCGTCTCGTAGTGTAACTCAACCCCGTCAAGATCCCTGACCGTTGCTGGCGATGTATCGAAAGCCTGACACACTCAATGTTACCTTGGTACTAGTTACCAGAAGCCGAGGAACTTACTTTAATTTAAGTCGAGGATTGATGTATTTCATTTAAAGAATTCCCGGATTATTCGCGTTTACAGTCACAACATAATGAACAAAAATAAATTAAGATAAAGAAAACTTACGTTGATTTAAATTATTGAAATTTAAATTGTTGAATTATTGTTGATCCGCGATGATTATTTTGTTTGAAATGAAATTAGGTTTGGATCCTTCAAAGGTATTGCACTTCCTTCCTCCCTTCCTTCCTCCGAATGATGTTTGATGAAATCGGTCAAAATTTATTATTGTTCTATTGTTTGAATTATTTTACCGTTGTGGAAATAATTATCACTTCACGAATTTTTGTTTAATGTTTAATTATCAAGTAGTAGTAGTAAATGTGCTTTATTGTTCACATGGTTGGCATACATAAGACGAAAGATTACAATTACATATATGACATTTGCTTATATTATGGCGAACAATTGGCCATTGACCGAAGTCCTTCAGCCAGGTTGATCTTGTCGTGGCGCTTATTTTATTTCTGCTGTAGACCTACTTTATAATTATATTTAATCTTATTATTATTACTATCCTTGTAGATATTTACATACGATTTGTTGTGCTTCTCTTTGTCGTAATAATTGGGAGGGTTGCTTGACAGTTATATACTATTGAGAATTTCGTATATGGATTTAGTGAGAATTTTGTAAGTCCGCGTATTTACTTGCTGTCGGGGTAAACAAAGTGTTGAGATTGAATTTAATTGAGCCTCTGCAAATTCACTGCTTAGTTTTTTGGTTCTGCTTATGATTGGTTCTATCTGAGTTATATTATAGAGGTAGGTATTTGAAGGGTTATGAAGTGGATTGTTTGGGTGTCTTATTTTAGTGAGACGACGTAATGTCGTGGTTTCGGCAATTTTAAGATTTTTTTAGTGCTGGTGAATTACAGTTTAAGAAGAGGGGGTGACCGTATTCAAGTAGTGGCCTGCAGATACTTTTATAAATTTTTGTGGAGTGCTTCATTGATATTGATTTGTTTTGAAATGTAATCGATCTAAAGTGTGATGCTCGGGAATTAGATTTTGTTTTCATAATTTTTGTGTGTTGATTAAAATTGAGCTTATTGTCTAAGTGGATACCGTGATATTTGGCGGATTGGCAAGGTTTGATCTGGGTATTGAATAAGCTTATGGTTGGAGAATTGTCCGTGATTCTATCGTTGAATACTAATAATTTGGATTTTGACGGGTTAGGTTTGAGTCGCCATTTGTTAAACCAGGTGAAACCGTCATCGCTGAGTCTTTGAAGTGATTCTATTGCTTTTTCAATGCTGCTATCATGAACAATGAGTGCTGTATCATCTGCGTATTGTAGAAGATACCGATTTGAGTCCACTTTTTCTTTGTTTGGTCTATTGAAATTATAAATGTCATGACAGAACACATTGTATAGAAGGGGTGAGAGCGGGGAGCCTTGCGGAATGCCTTGTTGTGGGTTGAAGCTGCTTGATGTTACACTGCCACATTTTATTTTCAGTGTTCGTTCCGTGAGAAATTGTTCGACAATTCGGAGAAGGTACGATGGGCATTCTAGTTTCCAGAGTTTGTGTAATAGGCCTCTGTGCCACACACTATCAAATGCTTTATTGATGTCGAGCAGCAGAACCGCCGAACGTTGATTAGCCAATTTTGTTGTTTGTACATTAGAAGTGAGGATCGTTAGCGGATGAAGAGTTGATTTATTATTGCGAAAACCGAATTGATATGGCGGAATGTTGTGAATTATAAAATGTTTATCTGCCAGATAAACCGGTACAATTAGACAATATTAAAAAACATACACATTCAACAAGAGACCAATAAATAGATACCCCCAAAAATCTTCAAATTAAAATGACGGGCACGACATTTCGTCCCTTTTATTTATTCCTTTTCTTGTTTTTCGTTTTTTTCTCTATAGATATATATTTTAGTCAGATTATCACCAACCACAGTTACTGTTCGGTCAAATCACGTCCGTTAATTGATCGATTACCCGTCTACATGAACAATTGAGTTTGTCATATCCCGCTCGTCATTTCACACACACGTATACGCTCACTCCATTTCATTTCGATCTCCAAACAATCTCGCATAAATGTTTCGTTACAATGTTCAACTTATCTCGCTCCGTTGTTTAAAGTTCGTTGGCTCTTTGTTCTCCCTCTTGGGCTCGCTGTATCTCTCCAAAAATTGCACCCTCAATTGTTGTAGTGAATCCGGCTGGCCAGGCACGGCGAGGGCGTGAAACCGGGAATATCCCGTAGTCCTCGAGTGAGTGGGCGATGCAAGACAGTCAGGCGAGTTCGTCCGTTCGGTCCGGTGTCCCCAGAGGCAAAGAGCCAGAGCAGAGTCCGTGATTTTCGGAGCTGGACTATGCTCTTACGTCATGCGCGACGGTGTCGTCGCATTGCTCGAAATTTAGGCTGCTAGCATGTGGGGTATTTGCTATGTTTCAGCTTTAGAGAGTCGAGGAAATGAGAGATCACGGACTCGTAGAGTTAAGATATAAAACGTTATCTTTATTTCAATACAAAATCGTGCGTATAGACTCGAGTCTCGTGACGAACTAATTTTCGGAGAACCAAGCGGAAAGTCGTCGCTGCTCCGATCCCTACGCCAAGCACGTGGGGATGTCACTCCGCGTTCCCATTGGTCGATCGACGATGAATTCCGGAATGGCGGAAATCGAGTGTGTGGATGCGGCATAACCTAAGCCAGCACCCACACTACCCCCCTCCGAGCAATCGCGTTAGATTGCGATTTGAACTTTCTTGCGTTTCCCAGGACCATTATAGGTTCGAGGTGGTAAATCGGGACGCGGAGTCAAAGTAGGAGGAGCGTTCGGAATTTTAATGATTTTTTTAGGAACATGAACGGATGACGATGACGTTCGCGATGCTGGTAACTGCGTTGAAAGACCCGTAGATGTTGTCGGTTGAATCGATGATCTTGGAAGCTGCGTAGAAAGACCCGTAGATGTTGATGCGACTGGTAATACTATCGGCAACAATGGTGGATCTGATTGCTCAGGCGTATGCACGAGATTCCGATTCTCTTCGAACGTCGTAGCCGGATTTGCTTCGTAAAAGGCTGGCTTCAATCTTTCTGTAGATACAGTGACAGGCTCGCCCTTGACAAGAACTTCGAAGACAACATCGGACGGTCGACTCAGAACTTCGTAAGGGCCCTCGAACGGCTGCTCGAGGGATCTCTTGCTGTCGTTTCGAATGAGAACGTGAGAACAATCGAAAAGCGTTTTGTGTACGAAAGGTCTTCTTCTGCTGTGATGAGCCGTCGGGACCGGTCGAATACTTCGCATATGAGAGCGAAGGCGCTGAACGTAGATTTGCTGGCTATCAGTTTCCTCGTAATCGACAAGAAACTCTCCTGGTAAGCGAAGAGTCGGCTCCAAGACAAGCTCAGCAGAAGTGGATTTAATATCCTCCTTGAAACTCGTTCTCAATCCCAGGAGAACGAGAGGAAGAGTATCAACCCATTCGGTCGTCTCATGGCACATGATGGCAGACTTTAAAGAACGGTGCCAACGTTCTACCAAACCGTTAGAAGCTGGATGATACGATGTTGTACGAATCCGCTCGCACCCGACAAATTTGATGAGAGCCTTGAACATCGCAGACTCGAATTGTGATCCACGATCGGACGTGATGGTACTCGGCGCACCGTAGCGAGCAATCCAGGACGAAAAGAAAGCCTGGACGACAGTCTCTGCAGTGATGTCAACAATCATGAATGTCAACAAACAATGTAAGACAATACCTGAATCCTCTCGAAGGCGGCAAAGGTCCGACGATATCAATGTGCACATGACAGAAACGATCATCCGCTACCGGGATGTGTTTAGGTATGTTACGATTATACCGAGAGACCTTGCTGCGTTGGCACGGAAGACAGGTACGCGCCCATTCGATAATATCTTTGCGCATGCGAGGCCAAACGAATTTCTGTTGTATCAGAGTCTTCGTTGCCTTGCCGCTGGGATGCGAGAGACTATGCGTCGCGTCGAAAACGCGTTTCCTAAGCGCCGTCGGAATGTAGGGTCGAATTTTGGCATTCGATACGTCGCAGAAAACGATTTTGTCCGAGTCGTCCACTCAAAGAGGTCGAAGATCGAGAGACGTATCGGAGTTGAGTAAATTTCCAAGTTCCTCGTCCGTTTCCTGTGCTTCGGCGAGTTCTTCCGTCGAGAAGAATGTCGGCATGTGAACGGTTTCAATCCGAGAAAGAGAATCCGCCACAACGTTATCGGCACCGCTGACATGAACGATGTTAGTCGTGAATTGGCCGATAAAGTCCAGTTGTCGTTGTTGACGAGGAGAAGCTTTGTCGCTGCGTTATTTGAAAGCGAAGACGATTGGCTTATGATCGGTCTTGATCATAAGAGAGCGTCCCTCCACCATGAACCGAAAAAATTTCAGGCTAGGAAAAATAGCAAGCAATTCACGGTCATAAGTACTGTACTTCATTTCAGTCGGAGAAAGTTTCTTCGAATAAAACCCAAGCGGCTCCCAAATTCCGTTACACAACTGCTCAAGAACTGCGCCCATCGATGAATCAGACGCGTCCGTCTGTAGAGCGAGCGGGGCATTCTCGAGTGGATGCGCGAGAAGCGAAGCGTTGGCGAGTTGAGTTTTGCATTCGAAGAATGCCTTTGTGGATTCCGATGTCCAGTTGACGGGACGTTTGTCCTTTTTCTTAGCACCAGCGAGGTAGGCGTTCAACAAAGCTTGAGGACGAGCGGCGTTACGGATGAAACGACGATAGAAATTCACGATTCCTAGAAAACGACGAAGTTCAGAGATATTTTCGGGTTTTTTATAGTCCAAAATAGTCGCGACACGGTCGGGGAGAGGACGAGTACCGCACTCGTCGATCTCGTACCCGAGGTATCGCACTGATTTTTTTCCGAAAGAACATTTCGCGACGTTAATCGATAAACCGAATTTACTAAGGCGCTCGAAGAGTGTTCTTAAATGACGCGAGTGTTCTTCCATATCTTTCGATGCAACCAAAAGGTCGTCAATATAGCAAAACACGAAATCCAGTTCTCGAGTGACTGAGTCCATAAATCTTTGGAATGACTGAGCGGCGTTACAAAGTCCAAATGTCATTACACGAAATTCGAACAACCCAAAAGGAGTTATCACAGCCGTTTTTGGTCGGTCTTCCGGAGCGACCGGAACTTGATGATAAGCACGCGTAAGATCGATCGTTGAGAATATCGAGCAACCGCGTAGTCGATGCGAAAAGTCATTTATATGCGGGATTGGATACTTGTCAGGCTCCGTTACACCGTTGAGACGGCGATAATCCCCGCAGGATCTCCATTCCCCGGACTTTTTCTTGACTAGATGTAGCGGGCTGGCCCACTGACTATCCGAACGATAACAAATTCCTTGCGACATCATGAACTCGAAATCGGCTTTGGCTGCGTCGAGTTTTTCGCCGGTGAGACGACGAGCACGTTCGGCGATCGGGGCTCCTTTCGTGACGATATGATGCTCAACGTCATGAGCCGGAAGTCCAGAAAACGAGAAAGGTCTCGTAATCGTGGGAAATTCCTTGAGAAGATCTCGAAACGATGCGTTATCTGCAACAGTAGAAATCGACGAGTATGCTTCGTAAGCAACGATACCGACAGAAAACAGCTCAGTTTCAGAATCGATGAGTCGTTTTTTTTGCAAGTCCACGAGAAGTCCGAAATGGGAAAGGAAATCTGCACCGAGTATACAACGAGAGACGTCGGCTATTATAAAGTTCCACGCGTAATTGCGACGTAGTCTCAGATCGAACGATAACAGTTTTGGTCCGTAAGTGTTTATCACAGAGTTATTTGCCGCGTACAAGTTGAACGGTGAACAATCGAGCTTGGTCATTGCACGGGTACGCGGTATCACTGATATGTCTGCCCCGGTATCGACTAGAAAAGATAAACCGGATCGATCATCTTGTATTATGAGACGATATTGTTTCGGGGCGTCGTCGTTAATCGTCTCACAGCACGACGATGTTAATCGTTTCCCGCCGCGACATTACGCGGTACCCAAGCACAGGGTTGTTGACAATTGCGTGCTTTCGATCCAAATCGCCGATGATAAAAACAAGCTTTGTCACGATCGCCAGAGCTATTGTTGCCACCCTTGTTGTTGTTGTTGTTTCGCTTGGACGGCCAGGGAGACTTCGATCTCGATCTACCACGATTGTTTCCATTCGAGCGTCGTTTACCTTCGTTGACGAATTTGTCGAACCTCGTCGTCAATGCTTCGACACGTCGAATTAATTCGTCGTGTGAATTTTCAGGAACTCAACCGCTTATAACGTTGACATGAGCCGGACGTTGAAGGTCCATTATTTTGTCGGCCAACAGCGCGAGATTATTCAGATCTGCTTCGCTGGAGGCGGAAAGAATCGCGCTAACTTGCTGCGGGAGTTGTTCCAAAAACAAGGATTTAAGCAAAGTATCTTCGCATTGGTTAGACGCTAAATTACGTAAATTTTGTAGAAAATGCGAGGGCTTTTGATCACCCAAAAGCTGACCTTTGAGCAAGCGGCGTACTTTGCTCTCTCGAGACTCGGCGAACGAGGCGAGAATCCTTGCCTTAATGGCGTCGTATTTACCGTTAGCGGGGGGATTTTGAATTAAATCCGTGACGAATGGTAAGACCGATGGATCCAGATTCGAGAGGAGATATTGATACTTAGTCTCATCGACGGTGATCCTGGCAAGCCCAAATGCGGCTTCGACTTGGAGAAACCAAACCAGTGGCTCGTGTTTCCAGAACGGCGGAAGTTTTGCGATGCGTGACATGTGCACCTCGGCGGGAACTGGATCAGACATGTTGCTCGTTAAAAGATTATAAATTTCACAAAAATATCGACCGAACGAAACCCGACGAAGCGTTCGCGGGATCCACGCGCAAGAAAAAGCGATGATTGCGTGCGGATGTGCGAGATACGAAAAGATGCGTACACGGCTGTTAGAAATGTTCCAAAATAAGCCGGTACCGTTCGGCGTCAAAAAAATAAAAAATACTCGACAAAAATACCCCTCAGACGTGAGTTAACAATTAATTGGCAGTAACAGATAAAATATAAAAAATGTCATTGATCGCGAACACTACGAAAATGTCTGTGTTGAGAGGCATGGAAGCGCGAGGTGACCTTCGCGATAATGGCCACCTGTCTCGAACACGTGTTCACGCACTCGTTCAGTCTTTTAACAGTTCTATCACTCAATTAACACCAATCACGTCGGGGTCACCAAGTTGTGGGGTATTTGCTATGTTTCAGCTTTAGAGAGTCGAGGAAATGAGAGATCACGGACTCGTAGAGTTAAGATATAAAACGTTATCTTTATTTCAATACAAAATCGTGCGTATAGACTCGAGTCTGTTGACGAACTAATTTTCGGAGAACCAAGCGGAAAGTCGTCGCTGCTCCGATCTCTACGCCAAGCACGTGGGGATGTCACTCCGCGTTCCCATTGGTCGATCGACGATGAATTCCGGAATGGCGGAAATCGAGTGTGTGGATGCGGCATAACCTAAGCCAGCACCCACAAGCAATTGATTGCTGGCGCCATCGATCGTCTTGCTATCGTTTGCGGAGTGCGCGAGTATTTAAATTCTTACAATGTATTTACCGATAGCTTCTTCTAGTTGGTTTTTTATGATTTTTTCAAAAATTTTACCAAGGGATGGGAGCAGAGTAATTGGTCTATAATTTTCAGGTTGAGTGTTGTCAGAGTTCAGTTTCGGAATGGTTACAATGATACCTTTCTTCCATGATGGTGGGAAGTAGCTTTCTTTAAGACAATAATTGTATATATTTAGCAAAAAGTTCATAATTCGTGGGTCCAGGCTCTTAATTATAGTCATGGGCACATTGTCGTGGCCTGGCGCTGTGTTTTTTCCTTTATCGATTATTTGTTTCAAATGTGAAGCAGTTATCTGGTCGATTTCTCTTCGGTCGATGTTTTCAACGTAATTTGCGTACCAGCTGTTTACAGTAACTGCGTTCTCGGTGTCAAAATTGTTATCCAGTGTATGGCTGAATGCTCTATTAAAATGATGAGCGAATACTTCTGACTTTTCTCCGTCCTCTTGAATTATTTGTCCGTTGATTACAAGATCCGAGTCACACGGGTGCGATTGGTAACGGGCTAGTTTTTTAATCGTTTGCCAGTAGTTTTTTCCCTTTTGGGCATTTATTTCCTTGCATGCTCCTAGCCAGGTGTGTGTACGGTACTGGTAGATCATTGCTTGTATCGCTTTATTAATTTGATTCAACCTGGGCTTTAAATCTGGATTTGGGGCTGCTCTGTATTCTCGGAATAGTTTTCTTTTGAATTTAATCATTCGTATTATGTATGGCGGCAGATCGTGATTGAAGTATCTCTTGTTGACCGAGGGCGTATTAGCTTGGACTACTGATGCTATTTCGTCTGTGAAGCTGATGACTGTATTAGCGGTTATTCTGCTGTTTTCAGTTGTGTTTATGAAGTTTAGCATCATTCTTAATTATCAATTTTTATTTAGATCACGAAACTGATGTGATACAATTTAAAATGACTCTTGATGACTTTCGATTCCTTTCCATTACGCTTAATGATTTTTAATGTCTGACGATAACTCCCAATCGTTTTCTACTTCATCTCTGAACTGAACTAAACTGATTGAACTGGACTGATTGGCTAACTCTCTGACTTGAACTAACTGACTTTTCTAACTGAGTGACTCGAACTAACTCTCAGATCGGAACTCTCTCTTCGACTGAACTAACTCTTCGACTTTGCTAACTTAACTGCACTCTCTGACTTTTCCACCTTAACTGAGTCTTGGGTCACTTTGGGTCTTGTATGTATTGATTGTCTCGGGGGTCTCCTGGCCGATACTTCTCCTCATAGAAGCTTCTACTCCCACCTTTAGTAATTATCAATCGGTCGGTTGGTTACGAGTACTAAATTTTGTAATTTGCCAATTTACGATTCAAACAATGATTTTTATAATTAAATTCTGTTATAATTATCCTGTCGAGTGAAAATTTTTAATGGTCGAACTTCAAACAAATTTCTACGTTGATTACAACTCAAGATAACAATTTAACTACGAAGATCTTATTTAAGTAATTTAATTATATTTTTTGTGATGGGGGGGTCAGTTTCAGAATACAATTACGCGAAAACGGGGGTCTCGACAAGTCGGAGGGAAAGCGGGGAGAAAGAGGGTTCGAAAATAAATGCTGTAAATGCGGAAAAACAACAGAAACTATAATTGGTCAAAAGCAGCGATGAAAACTCGATACAATATCTCAAAGAAATGAAATGTAGTACAACCAATAATCGCGGATACGGAGAGAAAGTAATACCAAGGGTCGTCGATCGACGCGTTCGTCGATCGGCAGTGCGGGAAGAGGGGACGAAGCTAATGCACAGAAAATGAGAAGGACAAAATGACCGAAAACAATGAATAATTAGTAATTGACGAATCGCAATCGTCTCGCAAAATGTTCGTAGATCACAACGCAATATAAAATAATCAAAGCGATAGTCAAATCGGGGAATGGCGATCGGGGGAAAAGTACGCTAATTATTCGGGGTTTGCCACGAGGCGATCCACAGGCGTGCGTGCCTCGCGACGAAGGAGAAATGGCCAAGGGGGACGATCTGATTTCCCAGCGAAAAGGGACGATGGGTTTTCGCTGGCGAAATGTTCAGAATGTCAGGGAAATACAGCAACAAATATTCACAATAACTCGGGGGGGGAAACTATCACAAAACTCTTAACTTGGGCGCCAGCTACCTTTTACGGGGTAACACCGTTTAACGCACGCCACGAGGCGTCGAATGTTCTCGATTACAAGGTACACGGAACGGCCGGCAAGTTCAACGGGAGGGCAGAGGGCTCAGGGGAGGGTTAACTGATCTGTCGGCTCGCAATTTAATGCCTTCGGCTAATCAGGGGCCTTTTAAGGGACGTCAGGGCGATTCACGGGGGGAAATGCACAAGATACACGATCGAATTGTCTTATTTGCTATCGCGCCACTCACCACGTGCATGATAAGTCGCCGGGGAAAATGGCGATAATTAACTTGACTCGAATGCAAAGAAAAGCCGTCGATTAAACACGATAATCGACTCGTAACAATGTCGTGGCCGGGTCGGGGGAAGATATTACTAAACGCGGGAGGGAAAACTCTTTCACACGGGCGGATATCACACAATCACTCTCGCGATTTCCCTTACAAGTCTCTTCGGACGGGAGAATCGCTCACACACGTGCTACGCGGCTAACGGCTCGAACGAGGCTGACGTCGACGGTAACGCTCTCCGTCTTCTCGGAAGTCTCCTTGTCTCTCAGCGCTGCGGATGTCGGTGGTGGGAGAGAGAGACAGGTACTCGGCGGTGGTCGATAACTCGCTCGATCGACGGGCGAGGTGTCAGATGGCGGCAGCGATATCGATGGACCGTCGCTCGAGGCATTGAGCGACGATCGCGAGCAGCGGGCGGCGGACAGCGTTGTCGGTGGGAGAGGCGACGGCACGGCAACGTCGGAGAACGGGCAGCAGCGAGGGCTCTCGCCGTCGAGCGAGGATCTTCCTTCGCTGTTTCCCCTTCTCTCCCTCTATCTCGTGCGTTGTCTCGGCTACTGCTGTACGTGTCGTGGTTCTTCAGGAGCGTTACCTCGGTCTTCGCGGGGGGGTATGCGTGGGAGGACGGGGCGGGGGGGGGGGGGGGGGGGGGCTGTGCTACGCGTTGCAAATGCTTAGGCTCCGTGCCGAGTGGAGCCTCTGATCGAGTTCGCGGGAGTCAATCGAAAACGGGGCAAGATGCATTTAATTTAACGAATATTTCGTGACAACCCCTCCGGGGGAAATCGAGAGTTATTCTTTTAATAACTCGAGCACATTCATACAGGTTTACGCAGTGACGGGGGTTGGGATTTGGGGGAATTGCGTGGCGGCAGGGAATGAGTAGGAGGGCACGGTTGATCTGAACTTGACGGAATAGCTGGTCAGCGATGGGGGGGGACTGATAATGACGACTGAAAAATTATGACTCTGTTACCACACACGGCTTCTCGGGTCGGAACTGTTTACAAGCTTTTCTGACTGCTTCGGGGCTTGCAGGGGTTGTTGTGGGGGAGGCAGGGAGTGTCTTTGGCTTCAGTGCAGCCTGTTCGGGGGTACATCGCGTGGGACTGTCTTCTGGGACAGTCTCTTGCTCGATGGATTGGTTGGATGGGGAGAAAAGGTCGTTATTGGGGCCAGGTTCGAATATTTATCGGCGGCGAGGGACGTTTGGTCGCACGAAAGTATAAGAACGCGTAGGGGTCAGTAGGGAAAACTTTATGCAATAACTGGGGGGGAAGAGGTACTTCATCGGTGGCAGAATCTACTGTTACTTTAAGTCGAACGGGTGGGGATTTCAATTCATAAGCTGTTGAGCGGTATTGCGAGTGCGACGGGGGTGGTGATTCTCGAAGACTTTGCGATCCATCTTGCAGGACTCGACTTACACGGGGGGGGAGCAGAACATTCTCGGTGCAAGAAGAGAATACGGCAACGCGATGATCTTTCGCATTTGACGTTCCGATCAGCCTCTTGCACACTATCCCATTACTTCTCGTACTGCGCCGTACGTTCAGTTCGCGCGCGTGTACTCTCGGGGGGGCGGGGGTAATAAAGGAGTTAAATAATTTACAAAACACTTCGCAATACACGCGCTCAATTTACGGTCACGGTTGTCCTGATAACCGGATGTTACTCGGACGCTGGTTCCGCGGGGATTCTCGAAATACTAACTGGGTCGCCTCCGGGGGAGCTCGAAGCTAAGGGATATGAACACGGGACTTTGGGTGAACCTCGGGAGGAAGACGAGCTTCGGGAACTCGAACTGCGGTCACTCTGGAAACAAGAGCGGGTCTGAGGGGCGAGAGGGCTCGGTGTACGGTTCGATAGGGATTCGAACGGTCTTCGAGGTTTCTCAGGGGGGCGGGGGTAATGTTGGGGGCGTCCTGGGGTGCGCGGGTGAACTTGGGGGTTTATTCGGGGCGCGTAGGGTAGGGGGACGAGGGGGCAGGCACGGCAGACGGGTCTTATGGGGATTCGTGGGGTGTGTACTGGCCGATGTCGGGCCCTGTAGTCTCGCGGTTGCGGTAGTCTGCCCTTCGAGTGGCGATTCCTATCGTAATCGTAATGTCTGTGCCTTACGGGGGCACGCTGTCGAAGGGTCGTCGGTGGCAGAAACTTTCGTAAAGCGGGTACTTCGGGGCAGGGGGCTGGGTACGGCACAGGTCTTGCCATCAAAGGGGGTATATGCGATCTCGGGGGCGAGGGTTGGGGTTTCGTTGTACGGGTATGTCGGTTAGAATGCAAAGGGGATGAATAACCGGACTCCGGAGAGCTTCGGTTGCTCTCGGTACTCTCGGACATTCGGGACTTCTTATTTCTTCGACGGACGGGGGTTGCTTTGGGGGTTGACACTATCGTTGGAGAAAGGGGCTCGGTCTGAACCGCCTTGCTTTCCAAGACTCGGGGGTGAAGTGATCTCGGGGTGTCGTTGCGCGTCTGCGGGGTTGTTGCGGGGGGGAGTTGCTGTCTCGTTCTGGGGATTTTGCGGGGGTTGCTGTCTCGTTGTCGGGCTGTACTGTTGCTGGTCCGGGCTTGACTGGTTCGGGCTTAACTCGTTCGGGCTTGACTGGTTCGGGCTTAACTGGTTCGGGCATGGCAGGTTTGGGCTTGACTGGTTCGGGTATGGCAGATACTGTTTCGGGGAGTCTTTTGAGGCAGCTGTTTTCAGCTGTTTGGCTCTGAAGAGCCGAGAAATCTTCGCTAGCTTCGCGAAGAATTTCTCGCTCTCGGCAGCACTCGTTCCCGTTATCTTCGACACAAATTTGTCGAAGTAACGCGGCCTGGGCTGTTTTCGGGAGGGATACGGGGCGGGGGTAGGCTCGATATACAATCCGAGGGGTAGTCGATTAAACTCGGCGTAGGGGTGAAGCTTTCGGGGTCTGGGTCAGAAGCATACGAAGGGGCTTCTGAGGTACGATAGGGGTCGTGCGAGTAGGCCTCTGGGTTTGAAAGTAGCCTTGTGATAGGGGTCTCCGAGATTCTCCTCGGAAGGCTATACGAATTAGCAGGGCCTGTGGGGCTTGGGACATGTGCGGGGTGTATGCGGGCTTCTGGGCTCGGTTGCATTTCATGGGTTTCGGGTCTACGCTCGTCTACGATCGGAGCTTCGGGGAACCTTGATTGCACGAGGTGACGCCAATATCGGTCGAGCAACTTCTCGACTGTACCTAGGGTACTTAATCCTGCCTTGGAGCAGAGGGTCAGAATCTCGATCACTTGAACAGTTCGAATGCTCTGCCACATTCGATCCATTTGTTCATGAACATCCACGGGGAGGGCAGGGCCGTTATTCAGGGCAGGGGGAGAGGGCGCTCTGTACGGATGGTTGGGGGTGTCCATGGGGTCCTCGTTCACGTGGAATTCTCCATCTGGGGTAACCGTTATGCGGGGACTCTCCGGTGCCATCTTGGATTGTTTCGAGGGCAAGAGGGACGGACATTCAAGAGCACACGACGAGGGGGGCAGTTCGGGTGAATAATACCAACGGGAGGGCTAACTGTTCTGGGGGGGGCGATGCGAAAAACAAACTGAGAGTGAATAACGAAATATTAACTATGTCAGACCAAGAGTAAACAAATCGGGTTGACAATAATCAAATGTCCGCGGGGTCGGATGCAAAATAAATCCGTCCGGGCTACTGAGGGGTCGAGGGTATGATAACAAAGAAAATTTGGGAAGATGGGCAACGTGTTCGGGAGGAAAGCAAAAATTAATAGCGGGTATGGTATAGGGGTCACTGTGGCGATGTGTGTGGGGGGGCAGTGCAAAAACAAATACTGAGCCGTGTGGGTGATGTGCAGCCGGAATGCAAAGCAAACGGCGCAAAACAAAAGAAAAACAAAATCGAAATACACAGAAAAAAATTCAAAGTCCGTGGGCGAAATAGTAACAAAAAAAAACAAAGGCAAAATTCAAAGAAATCCAAAAGAAAGAAAAGAAAAGAAAGTAACCAGATTACCAATCTGGGCGCAAGCGTGACACGGGAGTGGCGTGTCCTTATTCGATCGTGTGCACGGGGGGGGAGGTATACGGTGGTTGGGTTGAAGCGGGTTTTTTTTTTTTTTTTTCAAAGGGGGAAACACGAGGGAGGTATCGGGAGGGCGTTCAAACTACAAAAAATAATTCAAGACTGATCGTTAACGGAAGAATGAAAAATTCAGCAAAGTGCCAGGGTATCTAATCCGGGGGGGGGGGGGGGGAAAGCTAGCCGAAGTGAGCTCTTATCCCTTAGAAAGGGCTCGCGGGGTACAACAATTCCTTTTCGCGTCAAGAAACAACGGGAAAATAATTATTCTCCCTTTCCAAGATTTCAGTGCCCCACGTTGGGCACCATTTGTGATGGGGGGGTCAGTTTCAGAATACAATTACGCGAAAACGGGGGTCTCGACAAGTCGGAGGGAAAGCGGGGAGAAAGGGGGTTCGAAAATAAATGCTGTAAATGCGGAAAAACAACAGAAACTATAATTGGTCAAAAGCAGCGATGAAAACTCGATACAATAACTCAAAGAAATGAAATATAGTACAACCTGTTGAAGCAGGAAATGTTTGTAGCGCTGACTGTACAGCGAGTTGTTGTCGAAACTGCCTGTACGGAATCGCGAAGAGGTAGCCGAGCGTGCACGACGATAGCCCGAAATCGGAGTCGGGTGATCTCGTGTAAGCTCGGGTTCTTCCGTACTTACTGGATAAGATGAGCGAACAGGTGAGGCGTAAATTAGTCTCGCCAAGTCGTTCAAAGACGAAGCACATTACAAGAATAAACTACATTATCTTTTTCTTTCATTTATTTGTTCAACGTTATTTCTCGTGCCCTTTCCACTTTTACTCCTCCACCTGCTCTAACACAACCAATAATCGCGGATACTTTTATTATATATACTTTTTTTTAATTTCTTGATGGAATTGTTGTCGTATGCTAGCATACATTTCTTTTTCCCCAGATAGATCTACTATGCGCTCAGGGATCAAAAAGAAATAATTATTTTGTAAGAATTACGATCCGAACAACACACGTGGATCGTCGTATCTCGAAATTCGCGAGATTACCCTTTCCGTATTTCACGAACCAATCACTGGCGTCTGGCGATCGACAGCGCACGGACAATAGCTCCGCCGTTCATCGCGCAATACCTTCTTGGTCCCGCATGACGTCACTGTAACGAGAGTCGAGCACGCTTGCCACGAAGCAACGTGCTGTCTCTCTCACTCCCGAAAAATTCGGTAGGAGTAATTTCAATGTTCTGACACCAAAAAACTATGTTTCGATACAAGCGATGGTTCAATTCGGTAGCAAATTTTCTCAGCTTCCCAGCGATATAAATATCTTTGTAAAAATCAATCAGTAAATATGCGTTTCGAGCATCGAAACTTAGGCGAGAGAGAGAGAGGACTATTCCTCACGTGTTTCGTACCTCGCTCAGATTTCACGAGATTCGCGGATATTCGCAACTTATTATGTCCGTTATTTCAATTCGTTTTCATCCTGTTTAACAAAACTGAGGTGAACAAAATATTCTATCCTTACTAGTTCTTTTTACATATAATTTTTTATTATCGACTTGGCCTTCGTGAAGCCGAGGCGAATTCGCAATATTCACAAACTGTCCTTCTTAGGGCAATCACCCTCTCTAAATTCCCCCATCCCTCATCCCCTCCCCTGACTCCGTCCTCGTGCATCACCGTGCTCCTTCGAGGACGCACGCTCCCGTGCTCTTCGGGGACGCACGCCATATCGTGCTCCTTCGGGACGCACGTCGTGTCGTGCTCCTTCGGGACGCCCGCCTTGCCGAGGCTCGGCGGTAAGGGGGGTAACCTCTTCCTTTCTCCTACCACGCCCCGCTCTCTCCGCCCCTCCCTGCGCTCGTACCGATACCCGTGCTCCTGCGTAGCGGGAAGCACGCACGGCCGAGCCAGGAAGGGTTACCCCGCTTCCTTGGCTACATCTTTCCGACTCATCTCGTCGCCAGCATCGAGGCACGAGCGGCAAACGAGTCCCTCCCCTGTTAGCTAGGGAATCGATGCCGAAACGAGCAGGGCGAAAGCGCTTCCTCACGCACCTTCGACGAATCGAGGAAAGGAAGGGCGCTCGCCGGGTGTATAGTCGGAAGGTCCTTCAATGCGAAGTTCCCCCGTAGTTACGTATATTTTAAAATTCTTCAGGAAAGGATGAGGTTAAATAAATGAATTAATTCGTAATTGAGCCTCAAACAATGATTTGTTTATTGGCTCGTGTGGGAAAAGCCGTTCCGGCATAAAAACCCACGTCGCTTAAGAATTTATAATTAATTTTACGCGCGATCGCGTTATCGTAAAGGTGTGTGTGTGTGTGTGTATGTGTTGGTTTCGGTAGGGGACACGGTCCCGTATCGTCAACCCCGTCGGGTTGGATGTGTATGGTTTGGGAGGGGACAGAGTCCCATATCGTCAACCCCGTTGGGTTGGATGTGTATTTATTAGGGGACAGAGTCCCATATCGTCAACCCCGTTGGATTGGATGGATAACGGTTGTGCTGCAGACGGGAACGTGTTCCCAACGCGAGAGACCGTGCGTCTCGTCGCGCGCCTCGGAGGCAACTGCCCGTGTCTTATATGCGTGTGTGCGCGCGCACGTCGACCGAGGGGGGGGGGGGGGGGGGAAGCTCGGCGTTTACACCAAACACCGGGGTCTCGCCTGGTTGCTCGACCAGGAGGCGTAGGAGGAACTCGAGCAGCAAAACAGACGGGCGCTCCCAGCTCTGCTGCGGGAGCCACCGTGCACACCTCTGCCTCCTTTCTTCCCTATCCTTCCGCACCCCGTCCCCGTACCTCGACGAAGCCGCGGATCGTCGCCAACGTGAGGCTGACCACCCGCGTACTCGTCCCAGATACCCCGCCCCCGGAACCCTACGTTCCCGGACCCATCCCTCACTCCTACCCCCCGCCTAACATCCCATACCACCCTTCTGGCCCTCCTGCGAACGTCCGGGACTCTTCGACTCGCCCTCGCACTCCCGAAATCCGGGTCTCTTCGGACTCCGAGCTCGAACTGGAGCCGGCCGCCTAGTCTCCGTTTCCTTCCCCTTCTTTTTTTTTCCCCTTTTTCTTTTCGCCCCCCCCCCCTCCCCCTTCCCCAATGCTCGGCTCAGGGAACTTGCGACTTCGCTTCTTCCCCGTCTAATCGATCAGTCGAATCTCGACCGCTTCTCGTCGATCGCGCGTTAACTCGCGAAACAAAACCCCGTCGGCGGGAACTTGTCCGCAGCCGCGAGCTGCGTTTGACAGAATGTTGATGACTCGGTTGATTGTTGATTATTACGTTGTTGCTTCAAAATTGATTGTTGTTCAGTTGTTCGAGAGGTGCTGCACTCATTAACGATGACGATAATTTCGTGTATCGATCCCTTGAAAACAGTAACATCGATTCTCTGGCTGCACGCTTGTATATATCCGTGAAGAACTTCCCATAGTGTTGAAGCGATGAAAACTCATTCTTTTTGATGTGCGTAGAAGAGTTTTGGATTGCCTTGGTTTAAACAATGCTCCTCAATATTTCTGCTGGCGATACCTCCTCTTCTGTAATTCGAATGCTCGCCAAATCGCGTCCAAGTATGACCAGTAACATGCCAATGATTGGATATTTGGCTTTTCCTCTTTACAGATGTTTAGTTGTTGTCCATTATTGATTTTTATAGTCTCAAGGAAAATGATGGAATCACGTGCAATAATCGCACCTAAGACCATTTATGGCTCTCTCTCTCTCTCTCCCTCTCTCTCTCTCTTGTTTCCTTCTTCTTTCTTCTCTCTTGATTTATTATTGAATATCTGTAGAATCGTAGATTTTTTCAAATTGCGTTCGCGAATAAAGTTTTAAAATTCGCGAGACGTCACAACACTAAATATGTAATATTCTAAATAGTGTGACGAGGCACGATAACGTGCTCGCAGGTATCCTCGCGCGCGAGAGTCTAGGTAGATGGCGCAACGTCGCGCAACCGTCACGCCGGGCCGAAATGATACGAAAGTATTTGTCGATACTGCTGAAAGGCTCGTTTATTCGTAATTTCAGAAAGAACGCGAGAATTCGGCAACGACGTGAGTTTCGCAGAGAGAGAAAGAGAGAGAGAGAGAGAGAGCCAATGACGACGGTACGCACGAGGCGTCGTGCGAGAGATCGAGAGACCGATCCCCGCTTCTGGACGCCCGAGCGTGGCCCGCGACACGAGAGAGACACTCTCGCGCCGAGCGTAGGCAGGATAGGCCGTACTAGACTAAGTAGCGACAATTGTATTGAGGAAATATAGTTTGAATTGTATTGAGAAGTGAAGCGGCGGATTACGCGATATTGGTTACTCTCGACGAGGTCGAGGAAAATCGGCAAATCTCCGAGGCGTGGAGATTGAGCCGCGTTTTCGGGACTGAGTGGAAAGGACTGTACAAGGTAGGCGCACGTAGTGCCCGATTCTTTCTAATTGTAAAACACGCGGTTGCCGTCCGTGGCTTTCCCGTTTCCGTCTCAGTGTCAAGATATTGTGTTATTGCTCGAGCGAAGCTCAAGGCAATCAAGGCCAATATTATTTGTCTCACTTTTTAATTAAACGGTCTCGAGTACAGCGCTCATTTATTTGTATGTGTATGGAATTGTCGATGGCCTCGAAACGCAACCCTAGCTAGTCGTCAAAGAGAAAGGAACGGAAAAGATGAACTAAACCCGAAATAACACGGGTTGATATTATTACCTAACGCCCAAGTGGTAAGTTACGACGGAGTAGAAATCAATGGGGCGTCATTATCATTTAACGCGGCGTCAGAGCAATTTGCGATCGAAATTTTTATTGCAAGGACCTGTTACAATAGATATAACGCAGACCCTTCTATGAAACAAAAAACATTGAATATTGATACATATACCTTGTAACGAAAAGCGGTAACCCGCTCATAATTATGCACGCGCGAGAGTCCGAGACGAGGATCGCGCCACGTCGCTGAGTCGTCCCGTCGAGCCAAAGGATCGATAATAGGCGAGACATGCTGCCGAAAAGCCTGTCTATTACTTTGTTACAGGTAAACGCGAAAATTCGGCAACGACGCGAAGGAAAGAGAGAGCGGCTGACGTAGGCGAGGCTTGAAGCCTCGCGTGAACAAAGAGAGGGCTCCCCTCCTATCCTAGGCTCGACGCCGAATTAGCGTACCAAGAGTGTTACCCTCGCGCGAGACCTCGTATCGTGTACAAGGAGAATCCGTCTGGCAAATTTATATTGTATTGAGCTAGACTGTGTGTGAGCGAAGAGCGTGAGTGCGAGCGGACTTTATCACCGGCAATTTTCTGTGGAGAAAAGCGAATTGTGACCCTCGACGAGGTCGGCACGATTTCATACCGACGAACGCGGGCTCGAGCCGATCGAACGGGAAACCGAAAGGAAAAGGATTGTTCAAGGTAGGCGCACGTGGTGCCCGATTCATTCCTTTAAGGGGGTTGAGTCACCTCAAAATTAAAAACAAATCGATTTTTTTCTAAATTCTTTTTCTAGACCGAAATCCCAAAAATTGCCAGAGTTAGAAGCCTCCTAATAAGATAACAAATAATGATTGTGTGTATTATTGCAAAATTATGTTTTCTCGACGTTATAAAAATCTGAAAAAAAACCGTGGATATTGAAGGTACTGAAAAGATTAATTGTGCACTATAAAAAATGTGCCAAAATGTTATTAGCAAATTTATGAAAAAAGACACAGTTCAACAAATTTTCTCGCAAAGTAATTTTTTTTAAATAAAATGATTCGTTCATTTTTCTGAATACGTATGAATTTTTTCAAATTTTTCAGTTCACTTTGAATTTTATGATTTTCTACCATTTTTACCATATAAAAAAATTCAGTCAATTAAAAAATTAAAAAAAAAATGCACATGCATTCAGAAAAATTAAAGAATTTTCCCTAAATACTCAAAGTTGAGTTCCTAGGAAATGTTGTGTTGTACAAAATTGCGTTTGGTCGGTGTTACGTCTCAGAGTCGTATTGGCGAACGCGTCGACTTGAACGAAAGTCTAAGCGGTCACGCGCGCTCTCAACTCGATAACGTAACTCGGGAAATATGAAATATTGGGGTTTGTCTCTCGAATAAGATCAAAAGATCCCGTTTTCGAGTTATATAAATCGCGTTTATTCGTCAAATGAAAATTACGAATATTACAAATAATTCGCGATAGTTTGTGTGTGTGTGTGTGTGATTTGCAAGAGACTCTAAATTATAATTCTAATTAAATATATCTTAATCGCGGAGGAAAGTACCCGCTCTAAAGTTGAGTCCGACCGATTCGTTTGAAATTTGGAATAAGACTGACGATCGAGTGATCGAAACTGGCCGTCGCGAGGCGGCCGAAATTGCTGATACAGCGCGGCACGCGCTGTTGCTAAGCCGGAGGTATATTCAGAATGAGGGAAACTCAAAATGCTGATCAAGCTGTGAGACAGAAAAGTTAGAGTTCCGAGAGAGATGAAAGAAATAATTCCGTTTTAAGTAAAGTCGCGAGCGGATATGGATTTGCGAAATATGATATTCGACATCCGGTCGAACGAGTCGGGCTCTTTCCTTTGCGTGAGAATATTTTTATAGTGTATAGTGTGCTTGAAATTAGCCCGTTAAAAGTGTGCTGGAGAATAACTCCTCCAAATACGACCTTAGATAATGCTCATTTTGGGGTGGCTCGAGTAGTTCGTGGGTTTGGGATTTTCTGTGGCCCGTTGATTTGTTGCGTTGAAGGTTGTTTGATGTTCTTCTGTTGTTCTGGTATCCTGGTTGATTCTGGCGATGATTAGTCGAGAATTTTGGCGGTGTGAAGCTGATGGTGGTCATGGTCATGGTGAATGTTGACGGCTCGTAACTGTTGACGCAATCGCTTCTTGCGTTTGGCCTCGGATCTGCAACTATCGAAAGTTGAGTGTAGCAAGGAGTTAACCAAAAATTGATTTTGAAAATTTGGAGATATATATATGTATATGATTTTTCTCTTTTTTTTTATTTATATATTCCGTTTCTCTGCAAAGTTCAAGAGAAACGAAGGGAATTCCGTATAATGAATTGACTCGATGGTTTGTTTAGGTTTGTATATGTAGGTTATAGTTTACCTGATGTCCGGAGAGGAATTCCTCCCTTTTTTTTTTTGAAAAATACTCGTTGAGCTGACGAGTTTTGTCTATACTTATTATTGTGATTTAATGCATGTCGGCGTTGAACCGGTACGGCTACTGCAGCCGCATCTGTTGTGCAATTGAGCCGGAGATAGCGGCTGGCGAAGGACGCGCTCCGTGCTATACGTGTTATCGCTCAGCGGCTGACCGATAGCGCGTTGTGTCCTTCTCGCTGGCGTCTCGCAGGTGGTCGCGATGTCGGGCGAGGTCAAAGGGAGCGGTAGAGGCTCCTGCAGTTCGACGATCTCTACTTCTGGTCGGCTGAGGTCTCTCAAATTTCGCCTGGGGTTTCGAGTGCGTTTGTTGCGTTTGCACCATCCACTCGACATCGCACGGCTGATCTTTGAAAACAGAGAAAACTTCCAGGCTATTCCCAGAAGTATGATTAATGACCCTAGCCCGATACCGGAGTATCCCGCGACTGTTTCTAGTCGGGGCATTCTTTTATTCACTCGTCTGTGTCTGATCAGTTCGTTAGCGCGATTTATCACTGCTTGAAATTCGACGCTTCCATCCGTAAGATCGGAATCATGATTTTTATCAGAGTCAATGGGGGTTGGAGGGTTGGAATCAGATAGTAGTTCGGAAAGTTCAGTCGGATCGTTTGGGTCGAGTGTGTTGGAATCTAGCGACTTGGCGTGCAGCGCGGAGATGTTCAGAGTCGTTCTCGGCGAGAATTCTGCGATAGCGAAACTCGAGATGGTGTCGGATGCCGTGATTACTGCGAAATTCGTTCTCGCTTCGCAACGGGGTTTTAAACTCAATATACCGGTCCCATTGATGGTTATTGACTTCGGGACGTGATTTTCGCATTTTATATGAATTGTTCCTGTACTTGGGCACGAGAAAATCCATCGATTCGTCGTGTGAATTCTCGACCAGTGTGTGCGGGTGCTCATTTTGACGCGGATGTCGCACGATGCGAGGTCCGCGAATCGCGGTTCGGTGATTAATTTCACTTCGCAATCACTGTGAGCGTCCACCCGATATTGTACCTGATTATTTCTGCAAATATACCGATCGCCCGAATTTTTACATTCCTCGAGATCGTCGTGTTCGAGGCGGAAGTATGAATCGAGGTTGTCAGAAATGGCAGAATATGTCGATCGTGGCTTCATGTAGGCAAAACTGGCCCCTTTTGTATTCGAGTATTGATGCGCCGGCAGCGGAATGTTTTTGTAAAGCGTGAAAATTTTTAATTCCAGTAGGGGTACCGAGATTATGTATATGAGATTTCCGTTTGAATGATAGATCGTGAGATCCGATAGTTTTATTAATTCCGCGGAATATTTTGGTTCCAACGGTACCGGGAATTCCGAATTTGGTCGAGCTCGTTGAATCGCTTTTGCACCCTGAATGATTTGGTGCGGTGAAAGGAGCCGGGGGTGCAATTGTCCTTGTTTCGCGAACAAGGTTGCGGCCGTGAGTATCGTGGTGTCCAATTCGCATTCTGTGACACTGTGCTCGAGAGCGGCGGCGGCATCGTTCAATTTTTCGTTGTATTGTAGCCCATGTACCCAGTTCGCGACGATGCTTATCGCGTGTGTCAAGTTGCTTATGCGACCCGAGAGCTGCAGTGCTGTAGCCGTTGTGCGGCGTCTTTCTTCTTCGAATTGTGATTTTATTATATATGTTTGGTTCGCGAGCAATTCGATGACAGACCGAGTGTCATTCTCCAGTGCTTTGATCCGTTCGTCGTAAAATTTAGCATCTTCGGCGTCGAGTGTACCAAAAAGTGCGCGGCTGATCGTGCCGATGAATCCCAGCGGAGCTCGTTTTTTCCTCTCCGAATTTTCTTGTGGGTAATCTTGCGTTAATCCCTCGATTTCTAATTGATCTCTACTCATCGCTTTGAGTGTTTCTCCTATTCCTTCGAGTTGTTCATTTACTGAACAGGAATATTCTAAACGGCGACATTCGCGCGAAAGATTAACCCAATCCACGGTATAGTGCGCGACTCGTCGTAGAAGTTTTGTCAAGTCGACGTGTGTAACGAGATTCCAAGACGTTTGGTACGTTCTCAAGGTTCCCCACTGATCCGAATATATTCCGGGGTTGCCTGCTACGGGTGTTATCGCGTATTGTCCATCCTCTATACCAAACCTGCAACGAGCGAATATGGTGTGAGAACGAGCGTTGGTGTTTCCAGTCAGTGTAAGTATCTTATGTGTATTAGCTAATCTTCTTTCGCGACGGTTTGCATGGTTCCGAGTTTTTGTTGACGTCGCTTTTTCAGATCTACTGGCCGCGGCTTCGCAGCATTAGGGACAGTAGTAGTGTACAGGTATAGGGAGACAGGATTTACCCCCTCCATGCGGACACTGGCGCCATACCCCCTCCAGGTCTACCCCCCTCCCCCCTTGTCTGGGGGCCCCTAAGCCCCGCCCACGCGATTATAGGGACCAATGGGAGCGAGGGTGGGAGAATTCTCTGGGTTCTGATTAATTGTGACGTGTTCGCCGACGTCTGGCAGACTCCCCCTCCCCCCACTGACTGGGGGGGCCTCAGTCTAGCGGCGCTGCATTATAGGGACCAATCAGAGAGAAGGTGGGAGAAATTCTCCGAGCTGTGATTGGTCGAATGATTTTTCCGTAGCGCCCTCTATAAATTTTCACCGCCTTTTCAGTACTAATATTAGTGTCCGATTTCCCGGCGATCTGATTGGCCCTGCTGGTTAGTGGTCAAGTTCTCATGGCGCCCTCTGTAAATTACCAATGTTTATTGTACAGTCGGTAATAAAGTTACCGTACTCTACAGTCGGTAATGAAGTTTTCGCTCTTTCTCTACTATTTTGACGGTAACACAGTCGCAGCAGGTAAGAAATAAATCGGTATGTTGGGTATACCTGATTATTTATTATTATTTAGCATCTTAGTAGCGTTCTGTACAATCCATCCCGTGTCCTTCCCCGTTAAGTAAAGTTTACAATGCACAGTTCATAAAATTGGGATATGTTTGAATACATGGTTATCTTATCAATAGGGCTAAGTGACGCGAAGTTTTATAGTGAGGCCGACGAGAAAAAACCTTACCGCTACTTATAATAATGAATACAACGAGATACGATTAATAATACTGAATCGACGAAATTGGCTGATAATCGGTAAGGTTACTGGTAGAGCTGTGGGTAAATGTTCCATTACGCATGGTCTTGTGTTTTATAAATAGTATATCCTAACCAGCAAATGGATATATATATATTCGATTGTGGGGCTATTCAAAGCGCACTTTTCTTGTTCTTGATGAGGGCTTTTTTCAACTCGTTTGTGATGAATGGTATGCCCAATACCGTCAATTCCAGGAATACGATGCCGAAGGTGAACTCGATGAACGACGGTTCTAATCGTCGTTTGACGGCCTCTTTCAAAGACTTGAAATTGTCTTTTATCAAGTCTTTGACACGTGACCCGTCCACCTTGTCTGGCGTCTCTTTTGGTGGGATGTGCATCAGTAACTCGGCACAAAGTACTTCTGCACACGTCTGAACATGTGTGACGTTGCGCTGTAGGCGTCTGAAGCGTTCGTCCGTGCATACTAATAAGCTGATAAGAACCTCGAACGATGGTTTTTGCATCACAACGGCCGGTGAATACTTTTTGCGCTTCTTTGATGGTGATTCAATTCCCTCGTCCTCGTCCTTCTCAGCGGGGTTTTCTTGAACGCGGTGATCAAACGCGACAGATTTTGCGCCGAAACTCGAGGTAAACACTACTTCACACTCGCCGACGCGAATGGATGATGGAGTGCGCCAACCCGATCCCCAGGCGATCTTCTGGCTGCCGTCAAAGTATTTCGAGATAGCAGGTAGATGGGTTTGCAATAAACTCCAAGCCGCCGACTCGAAGACAATGCCACCCGCCATGCTGTTGTTCTGGAGCTTGACAACGGGTTGTATACTTCCGTCGGCACGTAGTTGCAGGCCAATGCTCACTTTTTTCGTCTCAGACTGGTTGAGGGTATACGTTGCGCCGAGAATTAGCGGTGATTCGAGACGCTTTTTCTATTCCTCCGGTAATACGTGTTCCATGGTCGAAGATTGTAAACCGTAGTTCCGTAGATCTTCAACACTGATAGCTTGGCTCATCTTGAACAATGAACCACGAAAACCGTGACACAGATGCAAAAAAAAAAAACCCAAAGGGTGAACGTCAAGTCTCTCTAGCAGCTCACGGGCCGTACTGCCGACGTTTGGTGTATCGTGGCGCTTATATGTGGGTGCAGGACGCCATGGCGCTAGTATCTGTATAAATTTCACATTCGCCCCGGTGGAGGGGAGAACCGGTTGTAAGATCGCGATGCATACGTTAATTCAAACACCTGCATACGTGAAAGAAAAGCCGATATACTTGAGGAAAAGATATCGATCTTTGAATAATACAAAGGAACGCCGGAGCTATAAATTTGGTGTCCCAGAGATCTGAGATATCGATCCCTGGACCGCACAGGTGGAGATTTTCGTTCCTCGAAAAGTCGTAAAATGGAAAATAGTTGCCGGTCACAACACGCGTTTACCTTATATTGAAAATTCGGCGATCTCCTGTAGCGTATCGTCACGGTCGTAAAACCAATCTAGACCGTTAAAATTGTTCGATCGTAAAAACGAAAAGGAAATGCGTCGCATCTTTGAGATAAACAGATATGTGTAGCGGGGGGTTTCCATATTGTTTAGTGCGAGGAAAAGAGAGTTTAGTGCTGAATCGGTCTATAGATCCCTATCTATTTTAAAAGGTCACAGTTGGGCCACGGGTATCTGTAGTCCTTTTTTTTACGACTGCTAAGTTCTAACCCTTCAAGCTGAGCTTCGAGAAACAGATTTTTTTTTCTCGAGAGGGGTATTCAACCGATTTTCGACGGTTCGAGAATCTGCACTAGTTACAGCTAGTATTGTTTCTATGTATAAGACCCGGGCCGTATTAAAGTGCAAGGTTGCGCGCAAAGTCAATAGAATAGGTTCGCTTCAGGGAGTCCTATGTTTTCACTGCCGTCACGCATTGCTTTGAGACACCGAAAAGAGGTGAAAAAAATAAGCCGGGTCACTACAATGAGAGCAATATCGGCCGTTTCGAAAATCGGAGATTACGGCGGCAAGAACAATGTTCGCCACAGTCCAGGCAATGTTTGTCAGTGGTTGTGTCGCATCCTCTGTTTTACGCATTTTCCTCAGCAAGAAAATGTGGTAGGGGTGTACGGGAAATCTATGAAAGGTTTGGAAATTCAAATCTTTGGCAATTCTCTGGTGAGAACTCGTTCGTGAAGCTTTTCTCAATTTCTCGAGTGTTCAACGATTCATTACGTGACGTGACTCTGCGCAAGTTTGTACGGAGCATCGAAGCAAAAAATATTGTGCTGCGAAAAGGTGTATCTTTGCTGATACACATTGTGTGTCATCTACCAATATTTCGTGACAAAACGGTGATTGTGACTGTGTGCGTATTTTTTTCGTTTTTCGTAAAAAATTTGAAAAATGGAAGCGCACCGTGCTCGCGTTCTCATTAAGTCGCTCCGTAAGACGGTTAGCTTAGCGCGAATTAGGAGCGCTGTTATTGCGAGACGCTGTACGGGGCCATGGACCAGTCGACTCGACGGTATAACCCTCCAACGGGCTCAACGAGAGTTCCGCTCGATCTTGCGACAATTGCCGTTGAGGGTTATCGGTCGGCTGCACAATCACAGTGCGTTTAACGGGTCGCTCGATGCGATCGTAATCGCCGCGAGCGTTGTCCAAGAGCGTAACGGTACGCATCTGCACGTGGTTCGCGATCTCGTTTACAGCAGCGAGAACGCACAATGCGGTCTCGATATGCTTGCCTCGGACACCGAAAGCTCCGAGGCAGACGACGACGACGACGATGACGATGAGACCGGGGTCCAATACGACAACGAGGACAACGAGAACAACGAGGACAACGAGGACGAGGACGACGAGGACGACGAGGACGACGACGACGACGACGAAGAAGATGACGAAGATGACGATGACGCTGGTTATGACGGTGGCGACGACGACAACGATGATATCGGTGACGATGCCGAGAGCATTGACGATACCGCTGGCAACGACACCGAGGATAGTGGCAGCAGGGCTGACATGGCGCGTGACCATAGCGATAGTAGCGACGATATGGATGTGGACCGGCGGCAGTCCGAAGACACCGTCGACGGCGCCGATGACAACGAGCCGCAGTACGACTCGATCTCCACGGCTGAGACGTTCGTGGTGGAAAACGAGCCATCGGCGGAGGCGCTACTCGATATGGAGGTGGATGTAATTATGGAGCGTCAGCCGTCCGTTATTATGAGTGAGTGCATATTTTTATAATTTATATACATATATATATATATATATTTTGCCCCTCCGTTGAGGAGATGGTCAGGAATTGGTTTAACTTTGCTTGTTAAACCATAGGTGTAGAGGAGTGGCTCCAAGGGCCACGAGAGTACGAGCGGCTCAACGGGTACAACCCGAACGGTCCCTGTATTTCACCTGTTGACCGAAGACCTGATCCTGCGGTCGTAAACAAGTGCCATGGTACGATTCGTACGGTGAACTGGGCCAAGGATCCGACAGTCATGACGATGATTACGATGATCTGTCATTGTTCGGATTATGGAATCGTGAAGTGGTTTCCCAGAGCCATAAAATATTTACGATATCATATCGTATATTTTTATCCTTCCTCAGACCGTTCGGACTCGGCCTCGTCACGCCCAACGTGTGTATCATCATCATCGTCATCGTCGTCGTCGTCGTCGTCGTCGTCGACACAACAACAACAACACACAACAACACTACAACACTACACTACAATCTCCCCGCCGACTCCGATCGGGGGAAAGCCCCGATGGTCGACGCCGGTCCCAAGGATTTTGGGGGGACCAAACACACGCGGAAACCAACTTCGAGACACTTAGCGGAGCCCCGGTGGAAAACCAGGCTGGGAGCACACAAGGAGCTACTGGAAACCAAAGAGACCCGTTTCGTCGGCGCGACTCCCTACAAAGGACCCCGCCGCTTAGATGCCGGTCAACATCGCTACCGGAAAATGACGTTCAAACACGCAGCTCAGCGCTGATGCCGAGTGGGAAAAGTTGGGATACCCAGCTGAACAAGCGTAAAAGGCTCGAGTCCCCACCGGAGTCGACGCTTGCTATCGGCAACCCCAAAGGAGCACTCTTCAAGAAAATCGTCGACAGGATGTGCAAGGACATAAAGGCCCTGGAAATAGCGGTTAAGGAATCGTATAACGCTAAGAGAGAAATAAAAGACATTAGCAGCAGGCTATCCTTCCACGCAGAACAACTGGAGGACGAGGAGCTCAGTCACTGGTTTCATGACGCTAGCAGCTCGGCCAGCAAGGAAACAGACACGAGTAAGCAGGAGCGAGAAATCAGAGAGCTCCAGAAAAAACTTCACGAAGCACTAGAAAGCGGCAACGAAGCCAGTCGCCATACACCAGTGGCAAGGTGCGAGGAGTGCCAAAAAGCGCAATCCCGACTTCAAAGACGACAACAGGCGAAAGGGGACGGGACCCTCAACGCCTTTCTGTACATCGACGAGGAAACGTGGGAAAATAACCCCTTCGAGGCCTGCGAGATACAAAACGGACAAGTCTGGGACTCCCCCGCAGACGCGGCTATAATGCTACCCTGTAGCCAGGAAGTGAAATCGGACCACCCCTCTATCCAAAGAGCGATAGAGAATTTCGGCGGTCTGGAGGGCCTCCGACGGCAGAGAAGACAACCAGGAGAAGTGGCGACGATGATTCAGACACTGAGCTTCCCAGACGACGCGGGAGACCTACAAGAGATGTAGAGAAAAATTTTCTATCCCATCATCGAGGAACAGACCAACAGGGGAACGCCAGACCCCGAAGCGATCTTCCAATCGACAGAAGCAATCTTCAAAGCGACAGAAGCGGTCAGAGTAAAAGTCCTGGAAGATAAAATAAACAGGGTGTCGATCCCACACATCAAGGGGGAACCAGGGGTACTGATTAGCAGGATTCTTGCCTTCGTATTCGCCGATACGAACGTGCGAATCACGACCTATCAAAGCAGACGCGACAGGGACCGAGAAAAGGTGGCGGCTCCAATCGAGAGAAGAGTACCCACGAACGAAAAACCCGTGAAAATGGACGCTGTTCTCATTAAGATGAACGGCGAGTCATATGCGGACACACTGAGGACGATGAAACAGTCAGTCGACCCCAGTACCTTGGGAGTCGAAGTCAAGGGCATGAAAAAAACGAGAGCCGGCGACCTTATGGTCACTGTAAGCAACGGTGCAGACAAAGCCAAAGCCCTGAAGGAAGCGATCGCGGCAAAGCTCCCCCGCGCGTCGACCTCGGTATACAGCCGGAAAAAAGTGCTTCACATCAAGGACCTGGACGAGGTAACAACGGACGAGGAGATAACCGAAGCGATCGTACAAGCCACTCAGACAAGCCCAGGTGGGATCACGCTTAGCGCCCGTAGGCCAACGTACGGGGGCCGATACAACATCACGGTCATAGCGACGGAACACGTAGCCCGAAAGCTCACCGGGCTAGGAAAGATAAAAATCGGCTGGACAATCTGCCGGGTGATCGAGAGAGAAACCGAGTCAAAATGCTTCCGCTGCTGGAACCATGGACACACAAAGGCCCAGTGTACGGGACCTGACCGTGAAAACGACTGCCTCAAATGCGGCAAAGCAGGCCACAGGGCCGCGGAGTGCACGAACATCCCGCACTGCGTGTTCTGCGACGAGGATGGGCACCAGTCTGGTAGCAGAAAATGCACTGAAGCAGCAACCGTACGCCAGAAGCGAAGGACAAGGCCGAGCGAGAACAGTAATGGCGAAAATCCTCCAAATTAACACGAACACAAGCAGGCCCGCAGTTGACCTGGCCCTCGCGACGGGTCAAAAGCTGGGAGCCAGCCTACTGTTAATAAGTGAACCCAATCAGAGGACTATCCAAGGCCGCAACGACTGGATCCACGACGAACAAATGGACGTGGCGATAAAGGTACTTGACTCAAACACTACGATCGTAAGCCAAGGCCAAGGGAGCGGCTATGCCTTCGTGACGACCAACACGACAACGGTCTATAGCTGCTACTCCTCAGGAAACCAGGACATTGAAGGCCTGGAGAGGTGCCTAGATGAAATAGCCCAGCGTATTAGGCTCAACGGAGAAAGTGCAATAATCACAGGCGACTTCAATGCCAAATCACCGCAATGGGGGATGAGCTACACGGACAGGCGAGGCGAAATGGTGGCGGACTGGATCGCGGCAAACGGACTCATCGTCGTGAACGAAGGGACGAAGCCCACGTTCCAGAGGCTAAACCAAGCATCTATACTGGACCTTACAATCGTCACGGAAGACATCCGAAGGAAAATACGCAACTAGGAGGTGCGCGAAGAGGAGTCGCTGAGCGACCATAGGTACATCTCATTCGACGTCAGCACGCCTACACGAGCCCCGGATATCAGCGCACATCGCAGTGGATGGCAAGCAAGAAAACTGAACCGCGAGAGACTGGACGACGAAATCGCAGGAATCCCCGAGAACGGCGGCACTACCTCGCTCGAGGGCTTCTCCGACGTTCTGGAAAAAATAAGCAACACGGTAATGCCGAGGAAACGCACCGTGCACAGAAACCCACCGGTGTACTGGTGGAACGAAAGCATAGCGGCAATCCGGCGGGAATGCATACGAAGCCGACGAGCCTACACGAGGAGCGGAAGACGAAGCGCAGCGGAACGGCAGCACGCATGGGAGGGATTCCTGGCAAACAAAAAAAGGCTCCAGGCCAGTATCAGGGAAGCGAAGAAGACCTGCTGGAGAAAACTGTGCGACGACGTTGACAAGGATATATGGGGCAATGGGTACAAAATCGTCATGAAAGGCATGGCGGGCTTTCCACCGAGGCCGCAAATTACCATGGCCTTCACACAAGCCGTGGTAAGGCAGCTGTTCCCGATACACGAACCTGTAATCTTCCAGCGATCACATCACGCCCCATTCGCCCCATTCTCCGAGGAGGAAATGAAGAACGCGGCCGAAAAACTGAAAAGTAAAAAAGCGCCAGGCCCTAGCCTGATCCTACCAGAGATAGTCAAGGGAGTAGCCACACGGAAACCAGGATACGCCCTGACCGTGTACAACAAACTGGCAGTAGACGGCATATTCCCGAGGGCATGGAAGCGTGCCACGCTTGTCCTGCTTCGAAAGGGCGGAAAGCCAGCAGAAAACCCCTCATCCTACAGACCGATATGCCTACTGGACGCGGAAGGAAAGCTGTATGAACAACTCATCGTAACACGCCTAAAAGAGGAACTGGCGCGGACCGGCGGCCTATCAGATAACCAATATGGATTCTGCGAAGGAAGACAGACGATCGACGCCATCAACAAGGTAATTGAAGTGGCGGAGAGGGCATCAGCGTACTCGAGTAGAAACCGAAGACTCTGCGCAATGATAACGCTGGATGTAAGAAACGCGTTTAACAGCGCCTCCTGGCAAATCATATTGGACGAACTCAGAAGCCGAAGGATCGATGAGGGCCTGATAGGCATCATAGCGTCATACTTATCAGAACGAAGCGTCATCCTAGAAGCTGAAGGACAGACGGTCGAACAGACTGTGACAAGCGGCGTTCCGCAGGGATCAGTCCTTGGTCCCACTCTCTGGAACATCCTCTACGACGGGGTTCTAAGACTCGAAGAGATGGAAGGCGTCACGCTAATCGGCTTCGCGGACGACCTTGGCCTCGTTGTTACAGCAAAAGGCGAAGAATTGCTGATGAGTAGGGGAAATCGGGCGCTCGAGAGAGTGGCCCAGTGGATGGACAACCGCAAGCTTCAACTGGCACCCGAGAAGACAGAAGCAGTTCTCCTGACAAAGAAACGAAAAATAGCCCCGGTACAATTCGAGGTAAGGGGAACAATAGTCTATCCTAGCAAAGCCGTGAAGTACTTAGGGGTATGGCTAGATGCAAAACTCACGTTCGGCGAACACATCCGCCAGATGCTGCAGAGGGCAGAAAAAACCACGACAGCCTTGTCGGGCCTAATGCCTAACATGAGAGGCCCAAGATCAACTAAAAGAGCCGTCCTGGCGAGTGTCGTCCACTCGCAGATCCTATATGCGGCGCCAATATGGAGTGACGCGGCCAAGCGCAAGACAGTGAGAAAACAAATCACGAAGACGCAGAGGAGGGTACTGATCCGGGTATGCAGCGCATACCGGACCATATCAGCGGACGCAGCAGCAGCTATAAGTGGGGTTCCACCAATCGACCTCATGGCGGCCGAAAGGAAAAAATTATACGAGGGGAGAGACCCCAAGGAAGCACGGCAAGAACTGATGGAGGAATGGCAACAGCGATGGGAAAACAGCCCTCATGGACGATGGACACACGGCCTAATCCCGGTTATTGAAAGCTGGAGAGAACGAAAGAGCGGAGAAATTGACGACTTCGTAACGCAGGCGCTCTCAGGGCACGGGTGCTTCAGAAAGTTCCTGTACGAACGACGCAGGGCCGATAGTGCGGACTGTCCATACTGCGGAGGTAACGATGACGTAGACCACACGCTCTTCCTCTGCGAGCGGTGGAATGACGAAAGGGCAAGGTTTACGGTGGACACGGGCAAGCTATTCAACCCGACAAACATGATGGAAGGACTTACCACAACAAAGGAACAGTGGAAAACAACATATATGACGATACGAAGAATAATCGAGCAAAAAGAGAAAGATATAAGGGGAAACGTATAAGTATTTCCCCAGCCAGCAACTACGTCGAAGTAATGCGAAAAGCGATTTCCGAGGTAGTCTGCGAAGAATAAATGGGGGAGGGGTGGTTTTAGCCAGTAGGAGTCTGGCACTACCCACCGTCACCTGGGTGTCCAATGCAGGATTTTTTTGCCCTCCTCCATAAAAAAAAAAAAAAAAAAAAAAAAAAAAATCATCATCATCATCATCATCATCATCATCATCATCATCGTGGGAGGTCGAGACAGCTGCGGCCGTCGCCCAGTTGGTGAGTGGTTCTAATATTGCGCCACAGTGCGGTGGTGGTCATGCGCGGTGGTCACCAAACAGCAACAATGTAGACATTATAAATAGTTGCGAGGCACGAAATGTCGACGACAGCGATGAGATGAGCGATGACCGTCGGGAAGAAGTCGCGGATGACGATGACGAGCGGCTCTTGCCCGAGGGTCATCATTTTCGCATAATTGGTGTACCGAGGGACCATTTATTAAAAAGATTTAAAATCAATAGTCGTCAAACTGAGCTTTCCATAACAAGTCCGCCGCCCACTATCAATCCTGTTTCTTGGATTCGCAACGCGATTCGCGATATCCACGCCTATTTTGTAAAGGGTCGTTCGCCAAACGACAGAATCGGTATCGCGTTTGAGGCCGCCGGTATGACTAACGGATCCGCCGGCGTCTCCATGAGGCCCGTATGGCGTTTCAATTACGAGCAGCTTTGGGATCTCCTTTGTAGCGTCAATCAAAGCGCTAAAATCCTTTCGGTATACGATACGCTAATATTCACGGTCACATACGTCGATATGGTTAGCGGCTCGGGCGGTTTAGACAGTAAAATCGCTAGCAATCGTTCCATCGTCGTAATCGGGAATTCTGATAATCTATGCTTCCCTCGATCGATCGTTGTAGCTCTCGCTGATACGCGTAATAAACAAGATCGAAGCGTCGAATCTAAGCTTTTTTACGACAAGATTCGTCACAAAAACTCGAAGCTTCAACGAGACGAGGCCGTAAAACTCGTCAACGATGCTCGTGTCGTAGTACCGGTGACGAGGTGTACGGTAGCGGAAATCGAAATTTTCCAGCGGTACTTTATGGCCGCCGGTATAGCGGTGGTCGTACACGACTGGGCCTCTCTAGGTAGCGGTGCGGAACCCATCTTCAATGGACAATCGCGCTTTCAAGACGCACCGGCGCGCACGGTTTTGAACATCGGTGATTTCGCGAACGATAATCACTACTCGCCGATCACGAATCTTTTAGCCGCGGCCGGTGAGCGAAACTATTGTATTCCGCGTAACAAGGCTTATCGTTTACTGCAACAACACACGTGTACGAGTCAATGCCCGCGCTGCTATGCGTCGCCACCGTGTCCCGTGAGACCCGCCGACGATAACGATGATGATACCGAGGTCCGCGGCGAGTGGTCGTGCGAGCAATGTAATCGGTTCTTTCACAGCGCAGTGTGTTTTGACAATCATCTCAAAGCTCGCGAACATCGTCTAAGAACGCCAAGCGCTGATCGCAAATCTGTTTGCGAGACGGTGCGTTTTTGTAAAAAATGCTTAAAACTGTTTGATGCTACGCAAAAAGGCCATATGTGTGGTAAATCTTTCTGCCAGTTATGCCGAAGTGTACACGGATACAATGAGTTTTGCTACATGCAACGGGTGGCAGAGAGTACTATAGCGGCCGCGACTGAGCACCCGCGAACGCTCTTTATTTTCTATGACTTTGAGACACGTCAAGACACGCTGTACAGTAAAACGCCCGGTGACGATACTCGCAAACATATTGTCACGCTTTGTGTCGCGCAACAGCTTTGCGAAAGATGCTTCTCGGCCGACGCCGATCTAAGTGTCGGACACGACTGCGGCTGGTGCGGCGTGCGGCAACATGTTTTCCGAAGATCACCCGTCGCTGAACTAATCGAACTCGCGGTACGTCCTGCAACAGCCTTCAAGAAGATAGTCTGCATCGCACACAACGCGAAAGCGTTCGACGCACAATTTATTTTGCGCCACGTTGTCGAACAATGCAAAGATATCGGTATGCCGAAACTTATTCTCACGGGAAATTCGATAATCTCGATGCGTATAGGCCGCACTGTTTTTATCGATAGCATGAACTATTTTCACATGCGTCTCAGTGCTCTCCCAGAGGCCTTCGGCTTCAAGGATAAAATGGGAAAGGGCTACTTCCCACACTTGTTTAACACGCTCGAGAATCAAGCGTATAGAGGTGAACTACCGGCCGCCGAGTTCTGTTCGCCCGAGACTATGAGCCCCGACGGTTACAAAGCGTTCAACGAGTGGTACGTCGAAACAGCCGCAACGAACGAAATTTTCGATTTTCAAGTCGAGATCGAGAAATATTGCAAAATGGATGTCAATATTTTGAGACGGGCTTGCAAGGAATTTCGAAATATTTTTCTCGAAGTCGGCGATGTATGTCCATTCACGGAGGCCGCAACAATCGCGTCGGCTTGCTCGAAAGTGTTTCGGCGCAACTTTTTGGAACCGGAGGCAATCGGTCTTATACCTAGCGGCGGTTACAGACTCGCGGACAGTCATTCGAGGCAAGCCAATGAATGGCTTTTATGGACGGAGCATCGCGTAGGACACGAGATTACGCACGCTACGAGAGGTCGTGAGTTCAGGCTACCCGAGGGACTGCTCGTCGACGGGTACGCTGAGATAGACGAAGATCGGTTTGTCTACCAGTTTCACGGTTGCTATTGGCACGGCTGCCCTCGCTGTTTCCCCGAGAACCGTACCAAGCGGTCGCGCGCTAACGCTGAATCGTACGAGCAGCGTTACGAGCGTACTCTGGCAGCCGACGCTACGATTCGCAAGCAGGGTTACGTGTTAGAGGCCGTGTGGGAATGCGAATTTAACGATGAGCGAAAGATCAACCCGGCGATCAACGCGTTTTTGCGTGATCATCCGCGCCTAAAGACCATCAGTCTAAATCCTCGCGACGCATTCTTCGGTGGTCGAACGGGTAACACCGTCACCGTATACGATGTTGCGGAAAACGATAAAATCAACTATATCGATATCTGCTCGCTCTATCCGTATATTTCGAAAACGGGCCGTTTTCCTAAAGGACATCCCACGATTTACGTGGACACAGAATGCGATGCGCTGCTGAACGGATCGTACGAGGCTCTGGGCACGTCGATTAACGGGCTGATACGTTGTACGGTTTTACCACCCAGGCAGCTTTTCCATCCGGTTCTGCCCATGCGCATGCACGAAAAACTTCTTTTCGCACTGTGCCGCACATGTGCCGAGGAAAAAACGCAGACTTCGTGCCCTCACGAGGATGTGAACGACCGTGTATTCACCGGCACATGGGTGGTCGATGAGGTTCGGAAAGCAATCGAGGTCGGTTATCAAATCGTTAAAATATCGATTATTTGGGGGTACGAGATGACCCAATACGATCCGGAAACGCGCACTGGTGGTCTCTTTGTCAATTATATCAATACCTTTTTAAAGATTAAGCAAGAGGCTAGCGGCTGGCCCGCGGAATGCATCGATGACGCCTCGAAGGCAAAGTATATCGAAGACTACGAGCGCGCTGAAGGTATCCAATTAACGGCTCAAAAGATCGAAAAGAATTCGGGTCTACGATCTGTCGCGAAGCTTTGTCTCAACTCGTTTTGGGGTAAATTCGGACAACGGGATAATTTAACGCAAACGACGGTGATCAATAATCGCGAACAACTATTGCTGCTTTTGGGGGACAAAGATATAGAGGTGAAACGCCTACTACCGGTAAACGACGATGTTCTATACGCTAATTGGGTATCGATAGACGAGGCCGTCGTACCTTCCTCGCAAACGAGTGTCGTCATCGCGGCATACACAACGGCGCAAGCACGCTTGAAATTGTACAGCTACCTCGAGAGGTTAGGGAGGCGCGTATTGTACTACGACACGGACTCGGTGATTTATGTCAGCACAGGTCAATCGGGCGAATGGGTACCGCCGCTCAGTAACTTCCTCGGCGACATGACCAGTGTTGAAAAAGCCGACCGACTACATAAAGTCGTTTGTCTCGGGAGGTCCGAAATTGTACGGCTACCAAGTAGTGAATAGCGAAGACCCCGAAACGATTACGAAAACTGAGTGCAAGGTAAAGGGTTTAAGCCTAAATTATCAGAATTCAAAGAAAATTAATTTCGCGTCGATTAAGGAGATGATTGAAGCCGATTTACCGCGGCGGAATGCAGAGTCAATTCGACTGAATTATTTAACAATTCAACGAACTGCTCTACACGAAGTCGTAACGCGGGAAATGTCGAAAACGTGTTGAGTCGTTTGCCATAAACGGCGCCATGTGACACACAAACTGTCGCTTCCGTTTGGCTTTAAAAATTAGGCCCTCGGTAAACACCCCCTAATTTCATCGTTGTCGTCATCGTCGTCGTCGTCATTCTTGTAGTCATTGTCTGTTCCTTTAGATAATAATATCACTAATATAGGTTATTTGTATGTATTAGAAATAAGTTTGATAGTCCAAATTTAACGTAATATGTATGTTTGTCTGTATGTATATATCTCTAAGAAAATGTAAATATTAACAATAGGGTGTAGTTTTTCACTAGTCGTAAGTTTATAAGCCTGTACATAGAAAATTGCTCTTATGAATAAGAAACCCTGATTGTTGTAAATAGTAAAAAAGAAAAAATATGTGATTACGTATCTCAACACGAGAGATAATTTTCAATCGATAATAATAATAAAACATCACACCAAAATTTGATTTATTTTTATGAATGACGTAATCCTGTTTGAAACTTGGTAATAAATAAAAATTGAAAAACATTTTTTTCCTCTCGAGAATTTTCTTCGCTTTAAGCTAGGCAGCGCCACATGTGCCGTACCGCCTGAAGAGCACATGTGACCGTGGGAATAAAAGCTGATCGGAACGCTCGCTCGCCCGCTCTTAAGCTGATGATGCGGGCGAACGGGCCTGTGTTAGCTGAACCACCGCCGCACACACGTCGAACAAGCTTCTCGCGACGTGTGTCCTCCGCGCCGCCGCCGCCGCCGTCCGCATCAAGCTTATCGCCGCGTAGAAACGAGTGCACTCGTAAGAAGTGTTGCAGTGTGAATTTGTACGAAAAAAATAGTTTGTAAAATGGATGTGCGCTGGAAACATCCATGGACTTCGTTAATTTGCGGTCCAACAGGCTGTGGTAAAACAGTTTTTGTGCGAAGATTCTTACGCCATCTCGCGGCCATGAGCGATGCGATATTTGGTCGTATTTTATTTCATTATGGGGACAATCTCGACGCCGATACTGCAGCTCTCTTTAAGAATTCCTCAATGACAAATACGAAGATTGAATTTCACGAAGGACTGCCACAACCGGAGGATTATTCCAACGACAACGATTGTAAGAAGTTGGTAATTATCGACGATTTGATGAGAGAATCGTCAAACAATACGATAGTCGATCTCTTTACAAAAGGCAGTCATCATAAAAATATTAGTGTTATTTTTATAACACAAAATATCTTTCATCAAGGACACGGACAACGCGACATCTCGTTAAATGCGAATTATATTGTTATTTTCAAAAATCCACGAGATCGGGCACAAATTCAACATCTCGCGAGGCAAGTTTATCCCGAGGATCCACGATTCTTAACGGAGGCCTATCACGATGCGACTGCGCAGCCGCATGGCTATCTACTGCTGGATCTCAAGCAATCCACGCCTGATATGTGCCGATGCCGTACCAATATATTCCCTGATGATACGCAAATGCACGTGTATATACCCAAAAATAAGCGAGGATTTCGTCAATTGAATTGATTCGGTGTATTTAGGCGAATGTCGGAAAAGCAGCGACAACAGTAGCGCGCGAGCGGTGGTTACGCGAACATCTCGGCGAGGAGTTTGAACATGACGATAAAGAAGAAGAAGAAGAACAGAGCGCCGTGTTCTGCGCGATCGCCGATCGGTAAACGGCACGCCGCTTTTCTGAATGCTCTTTGCCATGCTAGTAAAGAGCAGCAAAGAGCACTCCTACGCACGGCCGACGAATCGCTCGTCAAGTGTATCTGTGAATGCGCTCTCAACGTTTTGCACGGTGTCGTAACGCTCGAAAACGGCGTGAAAAATCGTCTAAAAAAATATAAAAAGGTGTTACGACAACTAGCGCCGTGGCCGGTAGCAAGACAGAGCGGCGGCGGCGGCGGCGGTAAGAGTAAAGTTAGTAGTGCTGCGCGTAAACGTCGGAAATTCAACTGGAGAGCGAAAAAACGGCTCATTATGCAAAAAGGCTGTGGAGCGTTTCTGCCGCTTTTATTGGCACCGATCATCACGAGTTTAGTCAGTAGGCTGTTTGGCGGCAACGGTGGCGGTAGTGCTGACTCTTAATTCAAACTTTCGAGCTACAATGGAGCACGCGAAGAAAATGATTTTAGTGCCGGCGGAAGAGGCTGGGTTATGGAAAGAGCCGATGACCGGCGGTGGAACTCGCGAGCCGCCTGCCGGTCCACCGAGTGTACAGACACCGGGCGACCCTCTGTCGAGACTTGACGAAGAACTTTCGGAAATTTTACACTCGAAAAAGTATCGCGATGACTCGGAAAAGTGGAAGCAATATCTACAGGTACTGCAGAGGTATTTATTTTTGCTCGAAGCGCGAAAGGGTCCATTAGATTCAACGTTACCTGGAGCGAACTCTGCCATGCCGCACGAGCAGCAAACGCCACAGGGAAACGAAACTTTGAATGATACGGTAATCATCGACAGTGTTCCGCAAACGTATCGACATAAAGCTAAAGCTCTCGTGTCTTATCTTTGCAATTCACCGGTAGCAGTACAACGCATCAGATGGGACCGAGACGGCCGCGTCACTATAGACGGCAAGCTCGTACCCAATTCGAATATTGTCGATCTTATTAACGATGCGGCAAGATCGAGAAAAGAATTTAAAGCCGTGGGACGACGTGAGTTTATTCAAAGTCTACGAGAAACCTCTGTGCCGCGCGAATTTATCGGGAACACACCGCTGTGGGCACTAGGAGAGACGAGATTTGGGAGCAAGCGCACGCAAAATAATCTTCACGAGAGTAACGACGAAACCGACGATTCCATCACCGGGGAAGAAGAAGAAGAAGAAGAAGAAGATACCGTTGCAGTGGCGAAAGGAAAACGACCTGCTGGTAAAAGTGCGGACCGCTTCAGGGCCAACAGTAGCCGTGAAGAAGCCTTCAACGATCGGCGAGGGTTAAACGCCGACTATTCGCCGAGACACACAGACAACGTCAAGGCGGGGAATAGGAAGAATAAGGACGGTCTGCCTGCAAAGCGTGCGAGCACTGGTGAAATCGCAGCGACCCGGGCTTCGGACGCCGCCGCCGCTGAAACACCTCGAGGGTTTACGCATTGGCTAAAACTATGAATGGCCTTTACTGCCGCTGTCTGTTCTAACGTGACCGTCAAAGACAGAGTAGGAGAGAGAGAGAGAGAGAGAAAGAGAGATGCCATACGACAAAGTGTATTATGACCCTTCGCACCCGGCTGGCTACGCCGGTGCAAGACGGGTTGCCGAATTAAAAAAAAATAAAGTAGCCGGTGTTTATGACTGGCTGACCCAACAGGATGCATACACCATTCACAAGCCCGTCAAGCGACGTTTCCCAAGACTTCGCTACAACGTTGACAACATAGACGATGTTTGGGAGGCTGATCTTGTCGATTTACGCTCGTTAAAGAGTTACAACGATAATACCTGCTACCTGCTTACAGTCATCGATATGTTGAGCAAATATGCATGGGTCGAGCCGTTACAAGACAAAACAGTTCATGCTGTCACGCAAGCCTTTAAACGTATTTTTGAGCGAAGCACCGGCCGCTCACCCGTCTGCCTACAGACCGACAAAGGTAAGGAATTTGTCGAAAAAGAGTTGCAAGCCTTTCTCAAGGAGAACGATATAGCGTTTAGAGTCACACGTAACCCTGATATAAAAGCAGCGGTTGTCGAACGCTTCAATCGTACGTTGAAAGAGCGAATGTGGCGCTACTTCACACACCGAAATACTCATCGTTACATCGACATTCTACAGCAACTCGTCTACGCCTACAATCATGCCAAACACTCGTCAATTAAGATGCAGCCGGCCGCTGTGACTTTACACAATGCCGATGTAGCGTACGAAAATATGACTAGTGCCGCGTTGAGACAACGCAAAAAAAGGCGTTTCACAGGCGTTAAATACAAGTGCGGCGATTATGTCAGGATTAGTCGAACAAAAGGCACCTTCGAGAAGGGTTACGAGAGGAATTGGAGCGAAGAAATTTTCCGAATCACAAGAGTTACGGTTCGTCAAGGTATCCGTGTTTACGAGTTGAGCGATCTTGAGGGTGAATTAATCGACGGATTTTTTTATACGCAAGAAATCACACCTGTACACGAGAAACGTGTTGCGGCAAATAAAGAATTCAAAATCGACCGTGTAATACGGACAAAAGGACGCGGGGCTTCGAAACAGCTCTTTGTAAGCTGGGTCGGTTACCCTTCGAAATTCAATTCGTGGATACCTGCGTCTAACGCCCACATCCTTGACGACTAGTGTAGTGTATACACCTGGTCAGCATGTACCACGACGAAAATTTTTTTCTCGTGCTGCCGAGTAATAGTAGTATGAAATATTTTCCGAACAACACTACGACAAATTTCACTACGCATCTTTCCCGTGAAATTACCCTTAATGGCCATTGGGTCGTGGGTTTAACCGAAATCCACATACCCTGTACGATGATACATATCCAGCGTGACGAGACCGAGGTTCAGTGGACGCAGTGCGGCAGAGAAGAAAGGAAAATCAGTCATATACCGTACGGCGTATATAACAATCATGAGGATTTAATGAAAAGTATAAATAGTCTACAAGGAATGAGCGAGGCCGGTATACGCATAGTGAATGCGAAAAACGCAAGCGGCTACGTGGCAATTGAGGGTAAAAAGTGCGGAAAAGAAATTGCAGAATCACTGAATTTTCTGCAAATGAACGACAAGCTACGCGACGTGTTTGGTTTCAACTTAACGGCGGGTAAAGATTGGGAAAGCGACGGGAACTCGTACGTGAGCTTCACGCGCGGAATGCAACGCGAAGGTCAGATGCCTGCTTGCCTAGCTCGTGCTCTCCCCGAAGAACTCTTTGTCTATACGGATTTGTGCGTACCCTACACAGTCGGCGACACACAGGCCGCTCTATTGCGTATAGTAAATCTGAATACTGTCAAATACACGTTTGGCTCGTCACAAGTGAAATATTTTTCACCGGCAAATTACATACCGCTGCTCAATAATTGCTTTCGTACGATAGAGATAGATATAAGAGACAAGCTGGGACGGCCAATCACATTTGAGTACGGGACGTTAACGCTGACGCTTCACTTCAAACGGCTCTCTTAGACGAAATGGCGAGCCACTATGCGGCATATTACGAGAATCAAACCGGTGGCGGTGGACGTATAAGCAATGTTTTCGTGGGTGCACCTTATCAAAGAGGCCACGGGATTGGCCGCTTTCTCGGCGGACTCTTCAGGAGTGTACTACCGCTCCTCACGAAAGGCGCTAAAGCCATAGGACGCGAGGCTTTGCGCACTGGCTTGCATGTCATTGAAGATGTAAGCGGGAACAATATACCCTTCAAGGAGTCACTAAAGCGACGTGCCAGAGAATCCGGAGAAAATTTGAAACGAAAAGCCGACGAGAAAATTGTACTACTTATGAACGGCTCTGGCTATAATAAGGCGATCGCCTCGAGAACGATGCAGTCGTTGATTGGTCGCGCAACTCGTCGCACCTCCAAGAGAAAGAGATCTGTCGTCATGAAGAATAAGAAGAAGAAGCAGCAGGGAAAGAAAAGAACCACTGCAAGTGCAACATCACGAAGAAAGAAGAGAAGGACGACACGGGGAAAAGTGACTAAGACTCGAAAAAATAATAATAAGAGACGCCGCGTTGATATTTTCGGTAGTGCCTAGATATGTCGTTTCTACATTCACACTCGTGCGAGTGTATGAATTCGGAGCTCGACTTATTCACAATACCACCAACGCAGACGTCTATAGAGGCATCGCAATGGGTTCACTACAAGCCTGTCTCTTCATTGACGGACGACGGTCCCATCGAATTTGTGATACCCGGCCACGGCGAGGAATACCTGGACCTTGCGCACACGATGCTCGCTGTAAGCCTTAAAGTAGTAGCCAGTGGAGGCCACGAGTACAAAGTTGCACACGTAAATAATTTCTTACACAGCCTCTTCAATCAAGTAGACGTGTTTTTTAATCAAAAACTTGTTGCACCGCCCAATAATGCCTACGCATATCGTGCGTACATTGAAACATTATTGAACTATGGCCCTGCGGCAAAAGCATCGCATCTCACTACGGCTTTGTGGTATGCCGATACACCGGGTGGTTTCGAGTTATTGCCTGGCGCGAGCCCGAGCAACAATGGCCAAGACGCTAGAGCGAGTTATATCAAAGGAGCACGGACCCTGGATATGATTGGTCATCTCCATTGTGATGTATTCAATCAAGACAAATTTTTGCTAAACGGTGTGGAAGTACGACTACGTCTCGTGCACTCAAAAGACGATTTTTGTCTAATGGAATCACCAGGAAAAGATTGCACGCACAAGATAATCATTCACGATACAACACTGATGATAAGACGGGCGAAAATCAACCCAGGAGTACTTATAGCCCATGCAAAAATGCTATCCAAAACAACCGCAAAATATCCTATAACACGTGTGGAGGTTAAGGCATTTACCATGCATAGCGGCATCGCTGGCGATACACTGGACAATGTAATACTCGGCCAACTACCAAAACGTATAATCCTTGGTTTTGTTAGCAACAAAGCATTCAACGGGAATAAAACGGCAAATCCCTTCAACTTCCAGAATTATTCGATAAATTTTCTATCGCTCTACGTTGACGGCCAGCAGATACCTGGAAAGCCACTACAGCCGGAGTTTGACACCAATAAAACTTGGATCGAGTGCTACCACACCCTTTTTTCCGGCACAGGTATACACTTCCAAAACGAAGGTATAGACATTTCACGAAGCACTTACGCAAAAGGTTATTGTCTATTCGCTTTCGACTTCACGCCTGATCTATCTGCCAACTGTTTCACTCATTGGAATCTCGTGAAACACGGTACCGTGAGAATCGAAGTACGTTTCGCAAAACCCCTCGCATCCACGATAAATTGTATTGTCTACGCCGAGTATGACAATGTTATTGAAATTGATTCAACGCGACAAGTTATCACGGATTTTAGTGCTTGAGCATACATCCCTCCCACCACGGCGTAATAGATGATCACGCATTCTCCCCCTGAGAGGGCGCTATACGTATAGCCGGAACAGTATTTAAGATCGTCTACCAGCGATCATTCGGCATCATTTCGTCTCACGCCTTCAGCATGGACGCAATAGTTGATATTCAAGCGCTATACGGCAAACATGGAGAGTTTCTTCCTAAGGAGATTGCTGTTACAACGCTTCAGGGCGAGCATATCGGCCATTGGGTCATCGATCCGCCCTACGATTTTGGCGAATTACCTAAAGAAGTGCGCTCAAGTAATAATCGCCTAACGTGTTTCCATCACGGCATCGAGTGGGTGGACGGCGATACACCATTGTCAAAAGTATACGTGGCTCTAAAGGCCATGTGCCGATACGCGCTCCGCATATACACACGAGGTGTACAAAAAGCGGAAATTCTACGCGATGTGTTGGGCCGCGACATCGTCAACTTGGAAGATTACGAGGGACCGAGCTTCAAGAACATGCCGACCTACGATACCTGGTGCATCTATCACGGCGTCTCAAAGGAGGATGCCGCAAAATGTGCATTAAACAACGTGGGAAAAATAAAAAGATGGCTTCAAACCTAGATTTTGGATAACGTTAGTCCCATTTATCGGACGACCGATACGCCCCGAAAAGCGATACTTATCGATATTCCCAGCGATACAGATCACGACCCTAAGGGGGGAACCTATATAGCCAAGGTACTAAAGACAAAAGACAGCAGTGCGACGCCGAACACCTGCGACGGCACGGTACCTGCGGAGGGTGAAATCGTTGCCCTTTACCGTAATAAACAACTCTCACCACCACCACCATCGAAGCACCAACAAACGCCCACAGTCTCCCGTGGCGCTCATCAGCATCAGTATCAGCATCATCAGCATTCTCGAAGACGTCGCCCCCACTCTGGCACAGGAAGCACCTGCAATGAACAGTTTGGAAGTACTGGAGGCTCTACGACATGTCTCAGCTCAGACGAAAGGAGTCTTCCCCGCCGATCGCATCCCGAGTCGCTGGTCTAGACCTGCAGCTATCGTCGCCAACACGGACGATCATACGAAACCTGGAACACACTGGGTAGCCATATACATCGACAACAATGGTCACGGGATCTTCTTCGACAGTTACGGACTGCCTCCACTTGTCAACAAACATCATAATCGACTACGAAGAAATACCTCGAGTTACGAGTGGAGCACCAAGCCCCTGCAGTCTATCAAGTCTAGAGTGTGTGGAGAATATAGTGTTATGTTTCTTGACTATATGTCTCGGGGCTACAGCTTGGGTGCTTTTAGCCAGCTATTTTCGAATAATAAGGTGAAGAACGATAATATTGTGCGCCGTTACTACAAAAATCTGCGTTATGTGCAACGTAAAAGACGCGGCACGCCAAACACACGACGAGCACAAATGTTAAAGGGTGCCGGTAATAGATGTGCAACACATTGTATACAAACATGTACAGCTCGTTTTGGCTGCCATCTGTAAAAAATAACGAATAAAGGAATACCAACGGTGAAAAAAATTTGATCTCATCTCGATCTTCAACGCTCCCCTCCACCTACAAGCTCGGTCCCGTCTTCGGACAGTATAAAAGCCACGCCACACATTCGAGAAGCCACACTTCTTGACGATTCGTGGCACCGTCAGCAACCCACGACAAAATGGACATCATCACCGGAATACTCGTAATCGATTGTGGCAAGGACCCTTGGGAACTTCTCCCGGAGGAGCTCGAATATATACCAAACCCCTTGCTGCTGAGGCACTGGGGTGAATACATCGACATCATATGGGATAAGCTGCCGGAAAACATCCGTCAGGACTCTGAAGTCGCATCGTACAGACATTGTAAAAAACATTGGGCCCCCGCGGATCTACAAGCTCAACTCGAAGGGTATCCACCACTCCAGAGGGAATGCACAGACTGCCAGCAGGAGACGGCTCTAGAAGAAGAGTCGAACGCAGTCCCGCCGACTCAGTCGGAACCTTTGGCGCTTACAACCAAACCTGACCGTGAGCAAGACACACCACTGCTTTCAACAGACTCTACCACGACTCTCGAAACTATACCACTAATTACCGATATATAAAACTGTATACAGGGTAAATTATATATATACAAAATGTGAATAAACGAAAACGTGTACTTTTGTAAACGTGTTTTTTGTCTGTACAACGCTACCATCAAAATAGTATAGAGGGAAACTTTATTACCGCCTGTAGAGAGCGAAAACTTCATTACCGACTGTAGAGTACGGTAACTTTATTACTGACTGTAGAATAAACATCGGTAATTTACAGAGGGCGCCATGAGAACTTGACCGCTAACCAGCAGGGCCAATCCGATCGTCGGGAAATCGTACACTAATATTAGTACTAAAAAGGCGGTGAAAATTTATAGAGGGCGCCACGGAAAAATCATTCGACCAATCACAGCTCGGAGAATTTCTCCCACCTTCTCTCTGATTGGTCCCTATAATGCAGCGCCGCTAGACTGAGGCCCCCAGTCAGTGAGGGGAGGGGGAGTCTGCCAGACGTCGGCGAAGACGTCACAACCAATCAGAACCCAGAGAATTCTCCCACCCTCGCTCCCATTGGTCCCTATAATCGCGGGGGCGGGGCTTAGGGGCCCCCAGACAAGGGGGAGGGGGGGTAGACGTGGAGGGGGTATGGCGCCAGTGTCCGCATGGAGGGGGTAAATCCTGTCTCCCTATACCTATACACTACTACTAGGGACTGTTCTTCATTCTCCATCTACCTGCCGTGAGCGACGCATCGTATTAAAACGTATTAACAAAAAAACAAACGATTTAACAATGGGTCGACGCAATCGCTCGGTGAAGTTGTCTTCGGAGGAACGGGCTGCGATGTCTCGACGTATGCTAGCATACGGGATTTTCCGAGTAAGTTTCTACTTATTTATTTATTTATTTATCTATTCATTTATTCATTTGTTCATCTATTTATTCTTTTATTTATTTATTTATTTATTCGTTTATTTATTTATTTATTTATTTGTTTATTTATTTCTTTATTTCTTTATTTGTTTGTTTATTTGTTTACAGCAATGGTGTTAAGAGAGAGAGAGGCTCCCGCTCGGCTTGCGCTGCGAGCCGCACGTGCGGAGGCGCGTCGATTGGTCGAGGCGAGCGACGCATGGCTCGACGAGGACTTAGGGGTGCGCCGATTATTCGAGCAGGCGCTCCTTGTCGCCATCGATGGGGTGTTGGTCCACGGGCACCTTCTCGGATCCGGTCGTTGGCTCCCGGGGGGGTCGTTGGTGCGAATGGCCGGCGAGTCGTCGGACGAGGACGACGCTTACGGCTTCAACTAGTGCGGGTTTTTTGTTTTTCGGTTTTATTTAAAGAAATATATTTCTTTGTATTTTTTTTTTGAGTTGCTCCGGTATTTTTATATCGGAGTAAAATAAAAAACCCACTAATGTAAAATTGTTTAACTCTTTTTCCCTATCTCCTTATTATTTCTTTGCCTCTTTTTTTTTTTTGAATACGACCGCATCTGATGCTTCGCATCTCATTCCGCGCGTTGTCGCTTATCTCGCGAGGGGTCTTATCGCGTGAGTGGGTCTCTCCCCTCCCCCGCCGCAACACCGTTGTGGTGTAAATTCGACCCGCTCGAGCGGATTCATAGGAGGAACAAAGCAGAGAGAGAGAGAGGGCGAAAGGTATTTTTCGCAAAAAAAAAGCAAAAAAAATTTCGGGGAAACGAAGAAAAAGAAGGAGAAGAAAGAAAAAAAGAAATTTCAATTTTCATTCTGCGTCTCAATTTGTTGTCTCCTCTTGTTTCGTTGTTTCAAAAAAAATTTCAATTTTCATTCTGCGTCTCAATTTGTTGTCTCCTCTTGTTTCGTTTTGTTTTGTTTAGTTTTTTTTTTTGTTGAGGAGAGAAAACATAACGTTATTTTTTCATTATTTCGCTCATATTTTTTATTTTGGGTGCTCCGAACATACAGATGTATTTCATCGCGAGGGCTGTTGCAACATCTTTCGCGGTTGTGCTGCTCATAGGTATCGCCACCGAATATTTCGTTAAATTGTCCTGGATGGTTAATATGTTCTTGTGGCCCGATGCGGTGATCGGCAAAGGCCCGTAAATATCGATCGATATTTTTTCGAAGGCATCCGTCGGTGTGTCGGTAATGACCATGGGTTCGCGGTGTTTTACGCGTACTAATTTGCGTTGTTGGCAGTTCCGACGGCGTCTGACGAAGTTCTCAACGTCTTTTTTCATTGATTTCCAATAATATCGTTCGTGATTAACTGCCAAGTTTTAGTCATTCCCTTGTGGCCTCCGATAGTTGAACTGTGATGCTCGTCTATTACCTCCTTTCTATCTTCCGCGTCAAGTACGATTATGTATTTACTACAGATGAAGATCTGCATTTCGGTACCGCGAAAGATTGTGTTGAATTGCTCTACGAGCCATCTGCGTTCTGTATTGTTGAAAGATCCGTTATCGAGAGAGATACGAAGGATCTTGACATCGTGACGTCGCATCAGCTCTCTCAGTGTTTCCAGGCACGGAATTATAACGTCGGGATCGAGAGTTCTGGAGAAAGTAGTACCGTACACGAGGCCGAAAGAAAATAAATCCCCCTTTTTCCGCATAATTACTTCTCCTGGTGCTACTGGGTCGTCGATTATTTCTTCCCAGTTCAATCGTTGTTTCTCGATGAGCACTCTGGTGGCTTGCGACACTATTTGTTTGTCTGCGGATGCCCAATATGCGATGCATCCCTTCTCTTCACCAACGTGCTGGTTCACGATTTTCACCGGATTTTCTTTCGGATTTTCTTTGTTTTTCGGATCCTCGGGTGGTGGATTTTGCCTGTCTCCCGATGTGGAAGTACTAGGAAATTGAATTTCGATCATCGTCAAATTTTCGTCGATTTCCGTGTCTATTTGCGAGTCGAACGTTTCTTCTTCGTCCGAGGGTTCGTACGATGAGCCTGCCAGACCAGTTACTCGTCGTTCCTCCTCCCCAGTCGTTTGCAAGCAGCTTTTTGTTTCTTGTGCAAGTCGTGTAGTCCGGATATTGTAGTATAGGCTCTTCGCACAATTTATCGCGTAATTCCTCGAAAGCCGTTTGTTGCTCGTCCTTCCATTCGAAAGGCACGCTTTTCTTGAGCAGAGTCGTCAAAGGTTTCGCGATGAGCGCGAAATTTTCGATAAATCGTCGATAATATCCGACGAGTCCCAAAAATTGTTTGATATTCCTTACATTTTTTGGTATCAGAAATTCTTTTACGGCTCTGAGTTTCTGAGGATTTGGCCTCACGCCTTCGCGTCCGATGATGTGACCGAGGTACACGACTTCTGGGCGAAGAAACTCACATTTGTCGGGCTGCAACGACAGCCTCGCTTTTGTTAGCCGTTTTGCCAATCTTTTGAATTTTTTCCGATGTTCTTCCAACGAATTTGCATAAATAACGATGTCGTCGAGATAAACGAACAACGTTACCCTGCAGACCGGATAGTACTTGGTCCATGAGTCGCTGGAAGGTAGCTGGAGCATTTTTCAGGCCAAATGGCATTCGATTAAACTCATAGTGGCCATGAGGTGTGGAAAACGCTGTTTTTTGTTGGTCCGACGGATCCATTGGGATTTGGTGGAATCCTGAGGCAAGGTCGAAGACCGAAAAATATCGCGCATTGCCCAGTTGGTCTAAGATATCTGATATGTTCGGTAGCGGATACGCGTCCTTGACCGTTTTCTCGTTTAATTTCCGAAAATCCACTACTAATCTCCAGCGTTTTTTCCCTTTGGAATCCGCCTTTTACGGTACAATCCAGATCGGTGAGTTGAACAGTGATGTTGAAGGCTGAATGATATCTTTTTTCAGCATATCGTTCACCTGAGAGTTTATCTCTTCCTTCATGTTTTGTGGAAATCGGTACTATTTTGTATTGATCGGTAGTTCATCGGTCGTATAGATCTGATGTTTAACTACATTCGTTTTCCCAAGGTCTTCGTCGGGTAAATGAAAAATTCCCGAATTTTCTTTTATAAGCGCGGACACGTGTTCACGTTCTTCTCGTGTGAGGTGGTCTAAGCGTAATAATGGGAGTAGTTTTTCTGTTCTTTCCTCCGGGTTTGCTTCGACTCGGGCTATCCGTGCTTTTTCGTGAGCCGTTGACTCGTCTGTTTCGGCTTCGACGTATTCTTCGAACGGTATTAGTTCTACTTCCAGCACGATGAGCCCTATTTCCTCGTCTGTGGTATTTATTGCGAATAAATACGCGAACCCGCCGCGGTTTTTAACTATTGCGTTTCCGCAGAAAATTCCTTTTCCAAATTTGATTTTTCTGGTATAACCTTCTTTTAGATCGTTCATGATTCTGATTTTCATCAGTCTTTGTGTTCTCGCGGGGAGGATGATTACCTCTGTTTCGACGAATGGGATTATCTGGTACGGTTTCGGGATGTATATTCCGCCTTCGTTATAATTTATACTGGCTTTGTGTTTTCTGAAGAAATCACGGCCAATAATTCCGTCTTCGGCTATCCTGAAGTCGTTCGCGACGACCTGGAATTCGCCTACTAGATTGTTTACGCACAGCTTGATTGAGCCCAACGAGCGGGTTGTACCCTCCGTTACTCCGTTTATCTCGTATTTTAATTTACGATTAAATTTGATACCGGGTAGGAGAAATCGTCGTTTTATGACAGAGATGTCTGATCCATTATCCACGTAGAACGTTCCTTCGCCTCCCCTCAAGCTTACGCATCCGAGTCGGACGACGCTATCTGGCCTGTGCGACAACTCCGATAGATTAGCCTGACGGATTTCTGCTCTTTCGGAGCTTGTTCGTTGTCGCTCGGCGTCGCGCTTCGTCGAGCCCCCTTGGAGTTTAAATTCTCCGAGCTTGATTTTTGGCTCGCGCACGAAGAGTCTGACGTGCGGCCACGATTGTTCGAGCTATCTCTGCTCCTTTTTGACGATCGTGAGTCGCGTGAGCTTCTGCTGTCTCGCGAGGCACTGCGAGTTTTGTTTTTATGTTTATTCGATTTTTTTGACTTCGAATGGTCCTCGGAATCGCTGGAGTCCGAGGTCTTCCTCGGAAAAGCGAAGTTTCTTTTCTTTTTTCTTGTTTTTCGAGTCTGAGTGTTTTTTTGACTCGTCGCGTCCGTTTTCGCGACGCGAGCGATGTTCGTCTTTCGATTTTGACTCGTTTCTATTTTCGCGAGAATCGGAACGTCTGTCGCGAGAATTCGATCGTTGTCTATCGTGAGATCGATTTCGTTCTCCAGACTGTTTTTTATAGTAATTTTCTCGCGAGTAATGGCGAGATCGATTTTTCTTTCGATCTTCTGAGTCGCTACTCGACTGGCGACTTCTTCGGCCTGAATCGCGACTGTGTCTTTGCGGACGCGTTTCATCTTTATCCCCCTTACCCCTACGTTCGAGCTCTTCGTAGTAGCGACGATTTTGAAGTCTCCAACAATTCTCTATTGTATGAGTGTTTTTTTTTTTTTTTTTTTTTTTATAGAAATGTTTTATTGTTTTAGCTAGTACAATCGGTTGTGAACTTGGATACAAAATACTAACAAAAAAAAACCAAACATTCTTATTTTTTTTTACGGGCATGCCTGAAGGCGTTCAGGTCTCGCACATAGACTAACACTGGTATTAATGGGTAAGTAACAACGAATAGAGACAGTAATATGTCTAACGGACTGAGCGTTCTGACTACGCTGGGGTGAAGGGAAAAACAATTTAACTTTCAGAAAAACCCTTTTTACGTTTGTGTTGTCAGACTTAATAACTAGCTTACATATAAGGACTATTTACAAATATACAAAAAAGACCTATAGTCTGTCGTCGCTTAAAAGGTAGTTTCTTGCTTCTCTCCTTCTCCTTAGCAAGCATCTTTGCATAAGGCTAGATTTTCTTTGTGATAATTCTCGCATATGAGGGCAGTTTGCATTGAGCCACGTATATTTGTCAAACTTCAGTCTATGGAAGTTATTCATATCACAGTCAGGAATCGCTATGGAGCCTGTGAATTTTTCAGTGTTCGTGACAATATCGTTCCATTTTAGCGAGATACGTTTATCGGCCTTGTTCCTTCTCCAATGATATAGAAGGGGGACATTATGCGCGTTTTGTAGAAGGCCTCTTTTATCACAGAATATAAAACATTGGGGGGAGGGATACCCTATTGTTATTTGTCTTTGGGATAGAGCATCATTTTGATTATGAATTTCATCTAAAATGGCATTTCCCACTTTTGGGATGTTACTAAAATAATTTCTAACTAATTTAATGACGAAGTTATCAAATCCCGGGATATTACTTTGATTATATATTATAGAGTTTTTAATGTAGTGACTAAAATCCGTATGTTGCGAGCGATAAAGCTTCAGGCAAATTCTAAGACATTTTCTTTCAAAGGCCCTTATTTTTTCCATTACAGATTGACTCGTGTTCCACCAAATTGGTGCGGCATACGAAATAATCGGTCTTATTAATAGTATGTAGAGAATTATTTTTGTCCTATTGGTTAAATATTCGTTGTGAAATATTGCGTTATTCGCTTGTAGGGCCTTTTTTGCTTTATCCATTTGTAGCTGTAAATGAATATTGCCTCGCAACAGATAGTCCAGATAAACTCCTAAATATTTTACAGTTTTTTTGTGTGGAACTATAGCCTTATCGTTTGTGCCGGGAATCGACGTCTCAATCTGGAAATCACTACTACCTTTTTTATGTTTCGAAGACAGATAGCGTAATGGTTTTCTGAATAAAATTGTTTCGCATTTAGTAGAATTGAGTCGCAGATTCCAGGCACTGTAATACTTGTTAATTTTTTCGACGATTTCTTCAAGCTCTTGGCGTACCAGTGCTGCTCGGTTACTTGTAACATAGACGATCAGATCATCTGCGAACGCAATTGCCGATATATTCGAGTTGTTGTTAATGTTGAACATCGATAATATATCGCTCGTAAAAATATTAAAAAGAATTGGCGAGTTTACAGTTCCTTGCTGTAAACCTTCTAAAATATTGAACTCTTCCGTCGACAGCAACATCCCATCCCACGTGTAAAATTTCTTACCGACAATCATATCCCATATAGAATATATTAGCCAATCCGGGAAGTTTTTCTTTCTTAATTTGAATAGTAGGCCATCGAGCCACACCGAATCAAATGCTTTCTCGAGATCAAGTAGCGCAGCGCCGACCAGCTGGCTATTACTTACTTTTTTATTAAGATCAGATAAAAGTTTATGTATCGCATGAGTTGTAGAATGTTTATGTTTAAAACCAAATTGTGAATCGGGTATTATGTTGTGAAGGTTGCAGAATGTTACTATTTTTGTATTGATGATCGATTCATACACTTTACTAATGGCCGGCGTGAGGCTGATAGGACGATAGCTAGAAGGATCGTTAGGGCTTTTCCCTTTTTTTTGGATCGGGAGAACTTTAGCTGTTTTCCAAATTTTTGGAAAATATGATCTATTGATCGCGTTGTTAAACAGTATTGTATAGGCCATTATTACTTTTTCCGGCAGATGTTTTAAAACAATGGGAGGAATATTATCTAACCCACACGATGTTTTGTTTGGTAGGAATTTAAGGATTTTGCTGACAGTTCTAAAATTACAAAAAATGTTTAGCTGTGGATCATTTTCTTTGGGTAGAGTTGCTCTGTTTAAATATGAGAATGTAGTGTGCGTTAATCCGTTCACCCTGCGTCTCGTGAACTCTCGTTTGATGTTATCTGCTGTGTTGTTTACAATGTTCTCTAGTCGTGAGCCTGTGTTAAGATGGCGGGGAGAGTTTATCGATTCATAGAAAGCTCTTATTACATTGAGTTTGTCTGCAGGGTTTGAAAAGATGAAGTTATTATTATTTTTCTGTGCTGTATCTAGATTGCAAGAACTGCGCGTCTTAGTAGTGTTAAATTATTTTCGTCTACATGCATACTGTCTATACTCAATGGTGTTTTTTTGCGTAATAGTCTATTTATTTTAGGGAAAAAGTCTTCGGCTTTGCGGTAATTTATTTGTTTAATTTGGTTTTTCCAAAAATTTTCAGTGACTTTACTAAACTCTTTTTGCAGGGCTTTCCTTACCTGATCTAAAGTTTTTTTTGTGTTTCTTGTCAAATCGAATCTAGTAACGGGATCAGCAAATCTTAGCGAATGTAGCAATGAAACGAGGTATGATCTATCTTTCTGTAATTTTTTGATTTTTCAGTTCATAAATTTCATTAAACCATCTTTTGATTTGATGACCGGTACCGTGTGATTGATAGTCTCAATTATTTTTTCATTGATGGAAGTTAGGTTTGAGTCTATTTCTTCTATAGAGAGATTACGATCTGCGGGGATGTTAATGTCAAATGAATTGTCCAGTTTTCTGAGAAAGCTCGGCCATTTAGTCGCTCGGAAGTCAAGCCTTCGCGGTTCAATTGATTGGTTTGCCAATGAAACTGAGTCATTTTTGAATTTTAATTCCATCGTGATCGCCGAATGGTCGCTGTCGTACGGAAGAGTTCGCATTCTATTATTATTATCTAGGTTTAGAGCCTTAAGCCTCGAATCAAGGAGGCAGATGTCCAGGAAGGAGCATGCAGGCTTGAACGTTGGATGGTCTGGTGTTATTATCCTCAGTCGAAATTCAATTCCCTGGTTATTTTCCCATTGCTCAACGTATCTGCCTCGTTGATTAGAGGCATAATCTCCTCAGGATTTCCTTCTCGCGTTAAGGTCGCCTGCAAATAAATAATAAGCGTTAGCCTGTCTTAGTCTTAATTTGTCGAAGAGGTAGTTTAGTTCATCGATGAACAGTCGACGGTTATCATTTGTGGCATATACAGCTCCAATAAATAGTTTTTTTGCTCTCGTTGTTATTATTTTGATAATGGTATATTCTAAAATATTATTATTCGTTGAGGACGGAAACGTTACTAATTCGTAAGGAATTTCTTTTTTAATTACTATCGCAGTACCCCCTTGTTACGTCCCGTAAACTTTAACTTCAAGAATATATTCCGCATCGCAACGAGCCTCGCGACTCGCGCCACGTGTCGGAATCTGCAGCGTCAGCAATGCTCAACACGCTCGCAAAGGCGGACGACAAATCGCAAACGCCGCCGATCTCACGGTGCGCACAAAAATATTAATATTAATCCAATTGCTGACCCCGCGGATTCCACCACTTCACCACCGCTCTCTCCGATCGACGATCGACGAACGCATCGCTATATATTTCAAATCGATCCGCTCCTCAGGTCAGTCTCTAATCAACCAACGATCAAGGTAGATCAGATTAGAGCTTCGTGGCTCGTGTCTACCCCGCGTGGTTAATACTCAACACCCCGAGAGACCGGTCATCGTAGTATCATTCGAGCCACGTAATATTTAGTGCAGTTATTAGTTTAATTAACATCAAGGTTTGGAATATCCAATTCCACCTGAAAACTCGCGTAGTCGCGAATAAACATCTCGGTAAATCTTCGAGGTTCGTTCAGCTTCCCACAAAAGGGTCGTCGTGCGTAAATCGACCGGGAAGTCAAGAAAACTGTGAAGTTCGTGCGTGTGTAATAAATATACAACAAGTGACATTTTCGCCACGAGCCAAAGCGCTCGTGTAGTGTTTAAGACATTAGAAAAGAATTAATCACTAAGCTTATAATAATCAAGGAACATTTAATTCGGCAAATTCTGACAAACAAAGATTGTAACATTATATAATTCATGGTCCAAGGGAACTCAAATTCTCATAATTTCGACTCCTGCATAAAAACCCAATCCTCGTGATTTCAAAGGACCGTGCCTGTAGAGGACGGAGTTAAAGAACGGATCCAATAATAAAAATAAACCTCGCGATTCTCGTGAGGGTTAGCGTATGTCCGTACGAGACGCCCCCGCACGTCACACCCTCCTTGCGTTGAGTTGGGCCTGTCAGTTCGGATTACATGATAGTTTGGAAAATAGACTTTATATTTTGGATTTAGTTTTGTTTCGGAAAGTAATATAATATCATGGTTGTATTTTTTCAAAAATTCTGCTAATTCTAATCTTCTGTAATTTGCGATTATTGAGTTTAGTGTAGTGTACTTCTACTTGAGAGCGAGAACGCGATCGAGAGTGTGAACGGGAGTTCGAGCGAGGGTGCGAACGATTATCTTCGCGAGTTCCTCTTGAATGCGACCCTTCCCTTTCACGGCTTCGACTGGGGCGAGACGTTGTCTTAACGTTCGCTCGGTATTCGCGTCCGTCTACAGTCGCTTTTTCTTCGATTACTTTATTTTTCTTTGAATTTTGAAGATCATACTTAGCGCGGTTTTCTCAGACCTTTTCGCGATCTTCGTGGATTTCTTGCACCTCTTGGGCGTAGGATATTGCTTGTTCGATCGACTTAGGGTCTCGCATCAGAACTGCGTCGCTTATGCATTCGTGCAACCTACAAAACTTCAAATCTACTTACGGCGTTTTTTGTGTGCCCTGCTTGTAGTGATTTGATTACGTCGTTTGATCGATCGGGACCCTGAGCGGCGCAGCGATGCAGCCGCTCGGTGATCCCTTTAACGCGGGCAGCGTAATCGTTCAATGGTTCATTGGTTCCTTGTGCAATGTTAGCTAATTCCACCTGGAGCGAGAGTTCGTCTTTTTTATACGAATAAAGATTTTCTAGATCGTCGAGGATCTCTTGTACCGAATTATAAACCGTTCTCTTCGGGTGAGTTTGACGACGAGCGTCGCCCCTTAATTTGTTGAATAACAAATAACGGAACTTGACGAAATCGCCGACATCCAGCGTGGACATAGCGTATTGCACGTCGGATGTAAATTCTTCGATCGGTATATTTGTTCCGTCGAAGCTTGGTATCGGATAGAGTGCTTTCATGAGCCAATCATTATCGGAACGCACGTTCATTCGGCGAAAATTCGAGACCATCTCGAGATCCGTTTTGAGTTTGATCCATACCGGCCGCTCCGAAGCCTTCGTTGCGCTGAAAGCGCGTGTTTTCTTGCGAAAATTGACGCGGGTCTTGTTGTATAACTGGATGCGAAAATTGACGCGGATCCTGTTGCATAACCGGATGCGTATTTAAATTAGGCCGCCATTGAACGTCGAAATTTTGCAACATTTGGTTCGCTTGGTGATAATTGTCGAACGCTTGTTGGGCTAAATGTATTGATCGATTTTCGTTTAATTGCGAGTCAGCTTAAATCCATCTCGTCCCAAGTGGCGGCAAATACGGCCAAAATAGATTTCATTCTTTCCTCCTTGTACCAACATAATGCATAATCGAGAAAATAACATAATTCATCTCAACATTGCCGCTATAAACGTAAACTCAATAATCGCAAATTACAGAAGATTAGAATTAGCAGAATTTTTGAAAAAATACAACCATGATATTATATTACTTTCCGAAACAAAACTAAATCCAAAATATAAAGTCTATTTTCCAAACTATCATGTAATCCGAACTGACAGGCCCAACTCAACGCAAGGAGGGGGTACTGCGATAGTAATTACAAAAAAAAAAACCTTACGAATTAGTAACGTTTCCGTCCTCAACGAATAATAATATTTTAGAATATACCATTATCAAAATAATAACAACGAGAGCAAAAAGACTATTTATTGGAGCTGTATATGCCACAAATGATAATCGTTCTACCGAGAACGCTCTCTGATTCAATCTGTCGCTGTTTGAATTCACGTGTAAGCGTGCATGAGGATTTAAAAGGCCTCCGTTGCGATTAGGGTGCCCCGGATCTGATCTATGTGGCGAGACATTGTCAAGAAATATTTCGGGAGTGTCCGGGCGTCGTGCCATGGTTCTCCCTTTTTTCTTCTTCCCCCCTTTTAACCACTCGGAAAACGTGGTGGAACTCGAGGATTATAGCATTTACGTGATTATATTTAAAAAAAACAAATTTTACGACGGAAAACTAACCAAAGGTTTCGATAAATCGAAAAGTCAATCGTTAGTTAACTATATAAAAAAAAAATTTAGAAACTGTTGTACCGCCGGAGCCCGGGTGATCAGTCCGTGCTCGGCGGGTGAGATATTATCTCCGAAGATTTTGGGATGTTACCAGTAAGGGGTTAGAACCCCAGTGAGGACTACAACTCGTAGGCACAATAACAATTTATTGACGAAACAGAGTAATAAACGATTTCACTTTACAATTTGCCTCTTATACACAAAACTTTACAAAGTTACTTCTCAAGTCAACTTTAAGACTTAATACCGCACTCGGGATCCAGGTCCGACCCTCACCCGCCAGTGCCACTTAATACGTTCCCTTGCCCGGAACACTCTATGTTACCTTTTGGATTGCAATACCGAATCCCTGGGACCAGACGCACAGTTTCTTGAGTCAAACCAGACTGTCGAATGCTCGCTCGCGTATCATTATATATCGAGCGAGAGCATCAGCATTATTTATTAGACAAAACATTATTTCTTAAAACTCCGCTTTTCATTATTTACTATTTATTTTCCGTCGCTCCAGATTCCGTACGTCCACGGAATATGGAGGCTCCGCGCTACTTAAACTGCTGACGCGCTGCTCTACTTATCCGCGATCGAGAATCGCTCGATGCGTCGATTGCTCAATCGCCCGCGATGCGCTCGATTTCGGTAATTACATTCGCGCTCGGCTCGCCCGCTGCTCGCATACCTCGGTTGTTGCGCAATGCACCTTGCGACAACAACCGGCGTACTCGGGGTACAACATCCCTCCCCCCTTGAAAGAAAAGAAATTCGCTAATTTCTTTTCGCTCGTCTCCTGGCGAGCCAACGAACCGACGTATCCAAGTTCTCATCAAAACCCGAATATACAAAGTTGACAATATTTGACATAAATCCATGCCCAGTATTCACGTCCCTCAGTTTCACAAAATTCATATATCTCAGAAAAATTCGGATTTTCGAATGTTAACACAACTCAATAGTTTTCCGGAATTCAAATATCCCCACAGAACCCCATCTCTTAGCAAACTACTAAATATTTAACGTTTCCCGAATCATGGAAAATTCCCATATTCACCAAAATTCTACCATTTACGAAACCCCGGCACCTGACAACTCTCAGAAATACCACTGAATTTAAATATCCAACAAAATTCAAACACCTCGTGTCACACAGATATTTCACCTGACCTGTTTGTGATTTTTGACAAAAGAACTATCCTTTGGAAACTTTTGCAAATTCGTAACATTAACGTATCATTCTGGAGGTTCCCCGTGCCTCCGCTCTATGTCGCCGTAACGAAGCCCACCTCACGCGTCTCGCCTCCTTCGGCCGTTCCCGCGTGCGGCTTATCCATAAACTCCTTTCACGTTCACCTTAGTATAGTATACAAAAATAATTGTGAACGGGAAGACTCGATATAAAATAAAAATAATAGCTGGGAAAAAATAAGGAATGAAAAATAATCTAAATCGCACTAACGGAATAATAATAAAAGAAAAGAGAAAGAACGCAAAAAATAATAACAATAACCAAAAACTTAGAGGATAATCCGGCTCTTGGTGGCACGGAAAAATTATAAAATAAAGGGGAAAAGACGGTATCAGGGACGCGGGGTAACGTGGGCGAAAATGGCGGCGATTCGGGGAAAACAGGACTCACGGGCGATCAAAATGTCGAAGGGGAGAGGGAGCGAATAATTCACGGGGCAAGGGGGAGCGACTGGGCGGTTATCACACTCAAAACTGTCAAAAAAAAATGCACCAAAATGAAACAATAGTTGGGCGCCAGTTACGAGTCGGCGTAACACCGTTGCGTGAAAAAGAAAATAAAAGAAAACCAAAAGAAACCAAACTTGTACTGGGACACGCGTCTCTACTACGGTGGGCCGGCTAGTCGCGGGAGAGAAGAGAGGGTTCAGGGGAGGGTGAAAATCCCGATGCTTTCTTCGCTTAGAAAAATCGTTACAATAGCAACCACGTGTACGCCTCTGTTCTTTTTCTCAGCGTAGCGATTTCGTCAGCCATGAATCGGCGACGCAATACGATGTCTCTCTGTTCCGACCCGGAGACCACTTGACTTTATTTATTCCAACTCAAATGTTTAGAAGAGTCTCTCCGAGCTAGTTTGGGCGAACATTTCCTGTGCAATGCGATATTCTTTTTTGAACGCTAAAATTTTATTATCTCCTGTTTATTCTAACTGCTCAATGACTTCTTGGAGCTCAATGTTCAAAAGAAATCGAATCTTCCGAGGCGTGAGATCTTTTGGCTAGATGTTTAGTCTATGAGTAATACGAGAACGAATTTTTACTGAACAATATGCCATGCGATTCGATTTTTCAAATTGTAATTTTTATGACGGGAAAAGACCAGAAGGGTTCTTGGATAATACCCAGGTAGTTCGCAGGTACCGAGCATTTTTGGCTATAAATCGAAAATGGGAAATTACGCGGAAAAATATATAAAAAAATATATAATTAAAAATAGTGTAAAAAGGATGACCTGACCCAAGATTTTCGTTCATACGTGATTTTACGTTAATCAGTTAATTCGCGAGCTATCGGGAATCTCTTTAAACGGACGTTTTTCGGGGATGTAAGGGTTGTCCAGGAGGTGCTGCACTCGTCGGAGGAAGTTGGAAGTTTTTCGACATCAATGGGCCTGAAGTATATAGTTGACCCGAGGCGTCGGTATCGTCGCTCGGGGTGTTGATTTTCTCGCTGCGAAGTCATCGGGCGCTCGTGTATATGAGCGTCGACGCCTCGTAGTATTGGTGGGCTCCGGCGGACACAAGCGCGCCGAGCCTTAGCAACAGTCACATCCCTTGGTAGTTGGCTGGCCCCTTGTACGTGAGCCGGCACTTCTTGATAGTGTTGGTGCCTTTCTTTCTTTGCGTTACTGCCACGCGCTCGGTGTTCATGATCGAGCCGCGGCTTCTCGCTCTCAGATAAGGGCCTCTTGGAATGCTCGAGCAACTCGAGCGGGTGGATGCTGTTGATTTTTCTCGGTCTTTTCGAGCGATGACAGAATTATTTTAATGGCTTTGGTGGGGCGGGTCTCGAAGAATTTTAAACTATTCTCGATTTTCGAGTCTCCTTCGAAATTTCCCCCGCCCACACAGCATTATGAGACATTTTTCCTCAGTCTTCTTTTTCCTCTCCGCGAGTGTGCAGCTGAGCTCCTTTCTCGGTTCGGTCGAGGAGCCGCGCGAAAATCCGCAAAGAGATCCCGAAAGTGCGTGACGTAACATCGCATTAATCCTATCCATACCCTTGACATGCATGCATTTTTTCAGATTTTTCTACCATCGCGAAGTATTTGCAATTTTCTCTTCTTTTTTTCGAACTTTCGCGAAATGAAAACCAAGTAACAGAACTACCTTACGCAAAGCACAACACGAGTCTATACTAAATAACGATATACTTACGAGTCGGTTTCCGATCATTCCCGCCCACATATTGACGGAAAACCGATCCTGGAAAGCTCTACAGTGGACAACGCGCGGATTTTCGTGATCCCAATTGTGGCTATTGTGCTGATTAAAAATGCCATCGCGAGTAAAAATTGACTCGTCGGTCCACAATATACGGTCGACGTATGTACGATCATTCTCGGCACGATCGATGAGCTCTTGACTAAAAATCAGTCGTTGCTGTGGATCCCATGCCTTTAATTGGTGCCCCTTCGTGTAATGTAATGATACGGTTGTTGCCCGTCATCGTGCAAAGTTTTCCAGGCCGTATACTGGCTGGTGCCAAGTTGTCGCGCGAGACTTCACGTGCTCCTCGTCGGATCTTCGGCAACACAATCCAGAATCCGTTCTTGCAGTGCAACGTTCCTTGGATTCGCAGGCCGGCCGCGATCATGGCCACCACGAACAACCAAAGCGTCGGTCTCGAGACAATGCCTCTCTAAAGCGCGGAAAACGTTCGCACGAGGGTGACGCTCTGCCCGCGGCCAACGTTCTCGATAAAGCTGAACAGCTGTATTGGCGCTCCCCCGCGCTTCGCCAAGAGCACGAAGCATGTGATGATATTCTCGACGAAAATACGCTATTTCCGAAACAGTGAATCGCGCCTGTAAATCAAAGAACCGTTCTCGCCGAGCGTTTTATTGACAAATTGTAGAAATAAACAAACGAATCGAGGAGTCTGAAGGACGACACGGATCTTCGTCTATCGCATTGATTTCTCATGCGGATATTTAATTGTTTCCTTCTTAAAGTTGAGATAATTACTCGAAATGGAAACCCACCAAATCTGTATTTCGAATAATTATCCCCCGTCTAAGAGGAAAACTATAAAATATCTGCATATGAAATTGAGACGATAGATGAGAGTTCAATGACGTTCTTCAGCCTTTCCGATTTATTTGATTATTTTCTCTATTTGTTAACGAAACGCCGCTCAAGAACGTTTGTCCGATTTATATCCGCGATTCGCAATTTCCTGAACAACCCATATTCGTCGCGAGTGCCAAATGCTCCCTGTTCTTGACGATTCGCGGAGGAAAACGACTATAGCTATTCGTCTCTATCGAAAACGCTGGTTACGCGTACTGCTACATCCTCATGCGAACGTTTTTCGCGTTTTGGAGTGGCCATATCTCGATGCTTTGATGGTTCATAAGCCGGTGATCACGACCAGTCTACAAACACAAGAAATTTTGCACTGTTTCATGAATAACGGCGACGATTAACGAAGGCGTATCGCTGCGTATTATCAAAGAGTAAGATTTACGTGAAATACAAAACGAATTTCGAACATGTTGTACCGCCGGAGCCCGGGTGATCAGTCCGTGCTCGGAGGGTGAGATATTATCTCCGAAGATTTTGGGATATCACTAGTAAGGGGTGTAACGGTCGCTTTTTTCACCGACGCGTCTATCGGCTACTTCGGGAATGTTAGGGGTTCGGGGCGAGCGAATAATCGTTAGATGTTGTCAATTCGGTGAAACAAATGGTTGTTTATTCAAAAAACACATAAAAAATACGAAATACAGTATACAACATTATTTTGTATCGCCGCTGTTTCCTTTCGATGATTCCAGTTCTAAAATCGCTTGACGAAACACACTCGACTTGTTTGGCAAAAAGAAAATTATTGATTAATTTGAAATTATCAATTAATTTGTTAATTAATCGCGGATAATCTTGAATTATTATCGCGATTGAGTCGCCAAAACAAAATCCAATACAATGTCTCACTCTTCGTGAAGAAGGAAAATTAATGATCTACTTTACCGACCGAGTGTCAGTGATTCGAGTGCAGAATAGTATATTATGCCACAAGTGCGTAAAATACGTAAAAAACAAATAAAAAGTGTGAAAAATCGTATTTATGCACGTGTCGCATACGATATTTTTTGATGTAGTATGCGTAAAATTCGTAACAATGATAATACGAATATTAAGAGGGCGTTGTACGGACGCTGTCGGCGGACGTCGTTGGGGTGCAGGGGGCGAAGCCCCCGGTGGGGGGTTGGGGGGGCGAAGCCCCCCCACTGTCAAATAAAACTCGTAAAAATTAAATGCACGTAATTTATATTAACATCACTGTACACTTTTGTGTATATCACTTTCGACTTTTCGGGAAGTGTATCTTTCATTGCTTCTGCAGCGGCGTTTAAAATATCATCGGGAATATAATCGTCGTCCGTTACATTTTCACCCATGTTACGGCTGAGATAGACAACCATACAGAACGAAACACAACAAGACTTTCACGACAATAACACGAGTTGACTCTGCGATTGCTAACGCCGTACTGAGTATACATCGAAATATAATTAGAGATCGAAAATCATCGATCAAGCAAATAGAAAAGTGCCCTCTAACGGTATATTATAGAGTTGTATTATAGACTATACATGTATATAGGATTACAGTAAATCATAGAACATATTTCCCTATTAAATATGACGATTTAGAACTTTTTTATTTTACGCATACTGTGCGCGAAAATTCATTTTACGCACCGAAAACAGTGCGTAAAATCGAATTTTACGCATACTACATCAAAAATGATTTTACCAATCAATTTTCCGATATTCGCCAACACAAGAATTTAACAAGAAATAAAATAAAAATTACGATGAATTTTTGTGTCGAATTACCGACCGAGCTACTCTTCTCTGCACGGTTCGCGTTTGACGGATCTTTCCGATCTCCTGGCGCGGATTAAAGAAGAACTCCGAAAACTACGAGTTATAATGATTAAAAACGAGAGAGAAACAAAAATTCGATGCAATGAATTTTTTAATCAAATTACCGACCGAACCGAATTACCGACCGAGCTGTCCTTCTCGGTGCAATGGCGCGTGGTTGTCGAGTAACTTCGAGGTTATGTCGCGAAATAAAAATTTTTTGGTTAGAATCCCCGATCGCTTAGATTACCCTTAAAAATTAATAATTTGCTAATTTGCATCGAGCATCTGCTGTGAGGAAGGCTCACGCAGAGGAGGATCGGGGAACGAGCTTGGAAACGAGCTCGAGCCACGACCCCGTACGCTAACCCCCACAGGGACCTCGGCAAGAGGCTTGGTATTCGCCCGGCAAGAATTCGAAAGTGGGGCCACGATCGAGTCCCCCAGGGTGCAAGCTCACCTCCGCTAGGTAAACTAACCTATAATCTCTAGGGAACTAAGGATAACCGGTGTCTGACACAGGGTTCTCCTAGCCCCTAGGCTTAATTGACCAAGTTGAACTAGAGAAGGTACCAGTTGGGGCTCGCTCAGCCTACTGATGATTTTCTGCGTTCCGCACGCCCTTTTATACGAAAACTGCCTCTCTCTGATTGCATGAACTTTTTTTTCATGCATGAAGCGTTTCATGCGTATTCGAGGTACGTGCCAAGTATTTTTTTAATTTTATTTTTCAGTTATACAATTTTTTAATCATTAACATTGACATTGGATATTCAAAAATATTTGTTGAAGCTCCCTGGTAGAAATGAAACTCGGGCTCAGGTCGGGGCCAGAAAATTTGCCCGACTGTAAATCTGGCCCCGACCTGGCTGCCCGTCCGGGCTCAAACGGGGCGCATCACGATTTGTCTCGTCCCAGCCCGGTTTCAAACCGGGCCGTGTTCTGGCCCGGGTCTGGGCCCCGATTTTATTTTAAACCGGGCGCGTCACGATCTGTCTGTTCCCAGCTCGATTTCAAACCGGGCCGGCTTCTGGCCCAGGTCTGGCCCGATTTGATTTAAAACCGGGCAAATGTCTTGCCCAGATCTGTGCCCGCCTTTGTCGCCCGGGTAATTGTCAAAAGGGAGCTGGGTCACCAAAAAAACCGATTTTTTTTTAAATTTTTTTCTGAAAGTACATACTGTGTACTACCTAAACACCAAATTTCAGACCGAAATTCCAAAAATTACCAAAACAAGAAGCATTTTAGTAAGGTTATTTTCATGATATCTTGGCAATTGCATGTCGGAGAATATTTTTAATCAGACTTTTATGATATGAATCGACCCCAAGCTTTCCAATGCGCTGAGTAGCGATTGAATCGGTTAAGCCGTTGCTGAAATCTCGGCATCGTGACCGTCGAAGGGTCCACCCCTAAAAAGTTGGTGCGATCGAAATATCGAAATTATCGATGTCCATTGTAACCTTTTTATTCGTGACCTGATTGGTCGAAGAATTCGATCATGCGGATTTTCATTTTTTTCTCAGCAAAATAAAGTTTGTTCGGTCCGCCTGTCATTGAGTTTTTTTGACAGCTGACCGGTCAATGTCGAAATCGAGGCCCGGCAGCGCGATTGGATTAAGCTCGCGCGCGAGAGCGCGCGCAGGTTTAACTAGTTTATTATAAAAAGTGTCCTGTTACACTGGCGTTACGCGCCGTATTGCGCATTCACGAATCGCTTAGCTCGGCTCATCTATCGTCTGCTACTGTCAGTCGACGAATTAGTAATAGTAATAGTAATAGTAATTTATTGCTTTCCTAGAATACAAACGATTCTTACAGCAAGGGGGATTACGGACACTTCAAGGCACGCAGAATAACATTCTCTTACTTTCTAAATTTTTCTTAAATACTATGGTATGATACTGCGTAATGAAAATACAAAATAGAGCAAAGTGTACACATTTCGATTCTTTTACAATTGCCAATTCTTATTCATTAAGGGCGAATGCTCGCAGCATTACTGATCGCGTTATAAAATAAAACATTTTCTTAATGACTTCGATATTTTGCGCCGCAAATAAATGAGTTACGTGGTTGAGATCATTTGGGCTTCCAATGTAGCACCTGCGGTACGGCTCGTAAATTGGACAATACAGAAAGACGTGCTCTAACGTCTCGAGTTCGTTTCTGTTGCACACACGACATAACTGGCGGGGATCGAGCTTATACGCTATTTTGTTAAAAACTATATTATTCGTTATGAAATTCGCGAGACGGACTTGCGCCAATACGTGTTTCATAGTCAGGAGACAGCGAGCTTTTAAGTAGGGCGATGTATCGACGGCATTGATACTCCTGGGAATCCAGATTTGCAAGGATGAAGTTCTGTAGTAGTCCTCTAGATCTTTGATATATCGAAGCTGTTTGTACGCAGAAAAGAAACTCGTCTTGGCACGCGCCCAGTCATTCGCATTGGGGCTCGTTAACAATTCGACATACCCGACTTCCGATATTATGCCCTTCAGCTGCGTCACCCAATTTAATTTCGAAGATCCTACATTGTTGCTTGACAATTGCACTAGTCTACGAAAAATTATTTTGGGCAGTCTGTCGTCGTTCATTTTGAGCACCCTTTCTACCCACCCCCACGTAAGACGCATGGCTTGTCATGAAATTTTTACGAGACCCAATTCGATTCTGAGGGCATATCCCGGAGTGTTTTTCGGTAGTAACAATAATTTTTTGAAGAAGTTTTGTTGGGCTTGTTCGATTTTGCCAAAGTAGTTCAGGCCCTACACCGGTACGCCATATAAAAGAGTCGCAGTGACCACACTATCGTACAGTTTGATCATGCTATCCCAGGAGTCAGATTGTCCTCTAGTTAGGATGGAAAGTACTGCGCCGATGGCAAGTTTAGCCTTATCATTTGCAGCGTTTGCAGCTTGAAGGCCAAGTGTGGTGCAAGAGACCGGAATGCCTAAATAGTTGTATGAGGAAACCACCTCCGGTTTCTCGCCTTTGTACAAAAAAATATTTTGCGCTTTTCTACCGCCGCGTTGGACGCTTAAAATCTTCGTTTCCGTAATGTTCACTTTGAGTTTATTTTCGTCGCAATATTCCTCCAACGCCCGTATATTCTCTTTTAAATGGTAAGGAGAGTGAGCAAAGATAACCGCGTCGTCGGCATATAGCAGTAATAAGAGGTCGTTATGTCCGTCAATGTTAAGCCCCGACAAACCGCTACTCCTAAGGTGGTGCTCCATATCAGAAATGTATAAAATAAATAATAACGGACTGAGCACCTCACCTTGAAGGACGCCTTCCGTGGCTTCAAAACTCGTCGAGAGATTGTTAAAAACTTTAATTTGCATGGTAGCTTTATCGTATAAGTTTTTAATGACTCTAACAATTTTCGTACTAACGCCGAGCCCACCGATTTTTCTCCATAGTCTGCCGTGAGGTACTGTGTCAAAAGCGCGCTTAAAATCGACGAACAAAGCGTACACCGTATTTCCTTCGTGTCTTAGCTGCAATTGCAAACCCGTCGTGAGAGTAAAAATATTGTCGAGACACCCCCGCCCTTCTCGGAATCCTGCTTGACACTCCGGTAGTCGTTGCGATTGATTTGCCCATGTAGTGAGCCGGTCGCAAATAATTTGTATGAAAAGTTTCGTTGTATTGCTCACAAGAGAGATGCCGCGGTAATTAGCGGGGTCGTTCTTGTTCCCCTTTTTGTGCGACATTGTCAGTGCCACTTTAGCCCACACTTCCGGAACCGTACCTGAATTTAGTATGCTGTTGAACATAGTCAGCATGTAGACAACCCAGTTTGGCAGGAGATTTCTCAGAAATTCGTTAGAGACCTGGTCGAGCCCCGGGGCTTTACCGAATTTACATTTAGTCATGCATCGCGTTAATTCAGTAAGAGTTATCTCCGCATCAAGTACTGGGTTGGCGACTTCGACTAGGGTTGCATTATCTATTGCTATTCTCGGCGGGTAGATATTTTCATAAAACTTTTCCCATTGCTCGATAGTTAGGCAAGCGCTGATTTTATTCTTGTACATACAAGCTCTAACGGTTTTCCAGAACTCTGCGGCATTTTTTATGTTGGCAAATTTATCCTTAATATCATTCTTGTACTTATGCTTTTTGTTTCAAATCATAGTCGTATATTTGGTTTTACAAACAAAATAATGAGATTTAAATTCCTGATCCTTAAAATGATCTCTTCTGCAAACTTTCAACGCGTTAGTCGCGGCAGTTTTAGCTTGTTTAACCTCCCCATCGAACCACGGTTTGTTTCGCGAGTTCGCAGCTGACGCCGGTTTAGCCGATATAGTCGAGAGCATGTTAGCCTGTTTCGCAGCATCCGAGAACGCACCTAGAAAAAGTTCGTACTGTTCGTCAGAAGAGGTACTTGTGAAATCGAGATTAATATGACTAGACGCTAGTAACGTTGCAACGAAAGAAGTCGCCGATTCCGGCTTTCATTTGAGTTTGTGTACCGTGGAGGATGCACTCGGGTTGTGATTTGTACATACAGGATACAGGTAGATACAGGAAAATGATCCGATGGAGATACTTCACTCACCACCCGCAAGTCCTCGATCGCTTCTAAGGTTGGAAAATTTGCCCATACCAGGTCGACGACACTTTGCCCGAGTTTGTTGCTATATGTGAAGTGTCCCGGTGAGTCGCTCGGCGTTCTCCCGTTGATCAAAGTAAATCCCTTTAATTTCATAAACTCCATGATCGCTGGTCCACGGGCGTTCGATATTTTGTCAGCCGATTCCCTGCGTTGAGAAGGTATCGTACCGTCAACTAGTTCTTCTGGAAGTTCGTCGTCCACTTCCCCCATCCTCGCATTAAAATCGCCGCCGATGACGAACAAGTCTGTAGTATATTTTTCATGAATGTCCGTAATCGCTATCTGCAGCATCTCCAACATTGGTTCAATATCGAGGCTGGGCTTGAAGTAGACTGTTCCCACGACGATCTTAAAGTTCTCATGACTCACGAGGCCGAAGATCCACCAAATACTTTTGTCGACAGGAGTCCATTAAAGATTATTTTTTGTCAGCACGGCGAGGCCCCCGCTTGCACGACCAACACTGTGCTCTTTTAGTGCATTTGCCCAGCTGCAGTTGTACTCCGATAAATACGGTGGCAAATATGCCGGTGTGTCGTCGAGCCAAGTCTCACATATGCAAAGTACATGCGCCGACTTCAAGATTAAAGAGTGTTCAATACTTTTAAAACCGCGAGCGTTCCAGAAGGCGATGTTGAGCGAGTTTAAACGTCGTTTTTTGGAGCCGGCCGTGTGACGCCGCTAGTAGATGGTTGTGGTTCCGGTAGAGCGATATTATTATTATTATTATTCCTTTTTTTTCCACTGCTACGAAATCTTGTGCCTCGAAGCTCCAATACAACTCGATTCCGTCTATTTGTATTGTACGTGTGTTGTGCTTGACTTCCTTGCCGCGTTCTCTCTCGGCTTTTGCACGCATTCGAATTTGTACGCTATTTCTTGTTCCTTGTGTGTCATATCGTTTTCGATAACGATACCATTTCCGGCTTTGTCTTTCTTCATCCTCATTATTTCCGATTTAGTAACCTCCGAATCAAGGGTCACCAATGCAACCTTTTTGACCTTCCCGAGGAGCTTGATCGCCTGTATTTTCGCTTCGGGGTCTGCCAGATTGAAGTTTGACACTATGAACTGAGTAGTCTTCTCCTTAAAATTGTTGCCGTTTATCGATAGGCCTTTAATAATGATGTTTTTCCTTCTCAGTGCCTTGTCTTGTCGTTCTACTTTTTGATGCAGCTTTTCTATCGTGACGCGGATATTTTGTTCCTCTCCGGTGTGAATGTTGTTTATATTGACGCATCGTTCTTGTTGGTCGACTTTCATCGCGCGAAGTTCAGTTTCCAGAGCATCCATTCTTGAGGCGAGTCTAGATTCTAACGCTGCTTCACGTTTCTTACAGTCCGCTCTGTCGAGTTTGATTGCAAGTTGCAAATCTTCGAATTTCTTGTTGCTTTCCTTACTGGAAGCGATCAGATTGGCGTTAAGTGATTGAAACTGATTTATGTTGTCTTGCTTCATCTCAAGAATTTGTTTCGCCAGCCACTCAAATTGTAGCGAGGGCGGGACAGCTATCGAGTCATTTTGTTCGCTTGTAAAACCAATTGGCTCGCTTTCGGTACTTTTTCCAGCTTTCTCCTTGACCGACGATTCGATGACGGCGGAAGTCTCTATGGTGTTGTACGACATGGCGTTACCAGGCGTGTGATAAAGTTCGCGACACGGAGAGTCACTTGCGTTTTTGCCTGCGCTGCCCGAGAAGACAGTTTCGCTTCCGATCTGTTTTTCGGGTGAACGAGGTGTTCTGTTAGATCTTTTGAAAGCGTTAGAAGAGTCAATTTGAGAGGTCTCACCCGTGATTTCCTCTAGATCCCTTTTTCGTTTTGTGAAAATAAACTCTTTCAAAGTGCACTCTGAGTTGCATCTGTCCCGGCGTAAAATTGTGTTTGTCGAAGGTCTTCCGCGTGTTGTTTTGACAGGTGTACTGTTTATCGGCTGTGTCTCTGTAACTCTGTCGGTACCGCAGATTCCTCCTGTGTCTTCCGTGCCAGACGATCTCTCCTGAGCTGACCCAACGGACCGTGGGCCAGTCGCCGCGCTAGTGTCGGGGTCGTCGATACCTGCGGCTTTAACCTCCATCACGAAAAAACCGTCAAAGCAGTTGGTTCACATCCACAACAGTCGGATACCAAATAACTTTATTATTTTATTGAGTTCAGAGCACATTTAAAAAAGCAGCCAAACCTCGTAATATGGACCCTCCACTCGAAATCCACTGTAAATTCAGTCTTAACCGAGGCACCGACAACACGCAGTGTTTACTCTCACCGTGCACCGAAGCGCCCACCCAGTCGACGAATTACATGACAGTAATATTTTTGTATTCGGTTATCCGTGAACGTAAACGTTTGGTAATAAGAAAAATTTAAAAGAAAGTGATTAATGAAGGCAAAATGAAGTTGAGAAAAAAAAATTTAATTTCGAGAAACGTTCGTTAAATAACGAGATAAACGATAAACGAAATTTCGTGTGATCGTGTGAAAAAGGATGAACCTAAAAAATGTCGCTTTCCGCGATCTTTATATCTTAACCTCATTTAACCTTTCTGTTACGGTTCCTCCTGTAATGAAACCATAAATTGTGGTTATATCATCGACACACTCTATTGGAAATATTAGCCAAAAAGTAACAACTACCTCAAGAGTCATCCTTTACTCAATATTCACTAGTTTTAAAAAATAAGTGCAATAAAATCAAAAACTTTTTTTTCCACAAAAGTGAAAAATTACGCCAAGTACTAAAAAAGAAGTGTATTCTAAACAAAAAATAGTAAAAAAAGGAGGTAAATCAATATGAGCCAAGCGTTCGCACAACAAATGTATTTTTATTTTTTTGATAAAAATTTTTTTGATAAAAATCAACTATATTATTGGCGTCCCAGTGGTGTCGTATGCCATGAGACTGACTTTTTCTGGGACGCAAATAATAGTTGATTTTTATTTTTTAAACCATTCATGTACAATTTTTATGAAAAAAATAAAAATACATTTGTTGTGCCAACGCTTGTCTCATATTGATTTACCTCCTTTTTTTACTATTTTTTGTTTAGAATACATTTCTTTTTTAGTACTTGGCGTAATTGTTTACTTTTGTTGTACCGCCGAATCTCGGGTAGCTACTCCGAGCCCGGTGATATTACGCCCTTCTCGGAACGTTGTTCGGGATTACCAGTTAAGGGTTGGAACCCTTAGCGAATGTTATAACACACGAGAAAGGTTGTGGAATGTTACGTGAACTTTATTTGGCGTACGAAACGCTCAACACTTTTCAGAAGTACAATAGATACAGTGTGTCGGACTAGTGTCCGACTTGTTTGGTTTAAACTACTTACTAGACCCTTTGCTCGAGTCTGTACTCTCACACAACCAGTCGGACGGTGTCGGATAACTTTTCTGACTGCTGCTATGAGCTCGCGACCACACTTTATAGTCAATAAAGTGGAGCGAGCGTGTCAGCAGCATCTTTGGAAGATAAACATTGTTTCCAAATTTCTTTATTTAATGTTTATCTTTCGGCGCTCCGGATTCGCGTTATTGCGGGATCCGAGCGCCGGCCAATGGAATTTGCCGACTCGGCGTTCAAGTTGACCGCGATCGAGCGTCGATGGCTCGATGCGACGGTTGCCTAATTGTCACCGTGCGTCTGGTGACGAAACTTAGCGCTCGTACGCCGTGGTTACTATGTCGCGACCTCGGTCGTACTCGCGTACGATTTCGGGGTATAACATCCCTCCCCCCTTAAGGAAAAGAAACCGACCGCTCCCCCGATCTCCGTCTGTATTTGCGTGCGGTTTTTAATAAAAGAACTTTTCCTCCGCAACCTCTGGCTTTCCGTCTCTCCTTCATGTAGACTTATGGCGTCCCGGGTCTCCCCCGGTCCTCTCGCTTCGTGTATGATCGAGATTTCGGTCATCGGGGCTGCTCCTCCCCGATTCTGCCGCTATATCGGTATCGCTGCGTCGTGTGGTCGTACCCCCTTCGTACAGGGGGCTTCCATCGCTGGTTGCCGCTGCCTGCATCGTCCCCATGCCACAAGAATGGCCAGGGTCATCACTGCCAACAGCGAGATCGCTCCGACGAAATGCTGCCAGATCGCGCCCATAATGCGTTGCCTGAGCGTGATCGTGGCCTCTAGCTTTGTTTGAAGGTGCCCTATGCGTACCCCGAGATCATTTAACTCTCGGGGCGAGCTCACCACGTGCTCAAGGGTTACGTTCGCGCACAGCTCGATTGTCTGTGGCACGTAACCGGCTTCCTGTGGTATCAACGTGAGATTGTACGTTGGCGACAAATCTTCGTTTGTTATCCGCTGCATGTGCCGGCCCAACGACTCGAGGCGAAAATCTTCCGAGGTCACGGTGCATCGACCGTCAAGCGTCAATGACCCCGTGCCGTGCATTATAGCCTGCTGCGTCGGCACTCCGTCGCAGGCGACGGTTACCGTCTCGGGTCGCGGCGCGACAAATATCCATCGTCCCGGTCGCTGTAACCCGACGATAAGCGCGTGAGTCAACCTGACTACGCGCTTCGGGCATTGCTGCTCCCGACCTACCGCACCTTCGGCGTATACGCGCACGCTACACGGTGCTGCCTCGTTGATCGGGAACGTGGGATGACGCGGATTGCAATAGAATCTCGTGCCATCCTTTTTGCATTCGCTTAGTTCCTGCTCCGACATCCGTACGTAGCTCCGGCTCGCACGATCCACGATTACCGGCCCGGATGTGGTCTCGAGGTAATAATATGATCCGTTTTCCCCCTTCCTTGGCAGGGGATATGTCCGACTCACACCAAATTCCGCTGTCCCGACGAGGGGTATCCCGACCAGCACCGTGACTATTTCTCCCTTGCGATATGCTCGCGTAGTCGCCAATCGCAGCAGCCCTGCTGCATTTTCCCTAGTGACGGGCCGAGGGAAACTTTGTCCCTTCGGCACGTGCGGCAATGCCTCCAAAAGGTACCTGGTGACCCTTTCCGGCGTAAGAATGGCGGGATCGATCGTTCCGGAGGCGATCCCGGCGAACAGCCTCGCAATGTCCCTCACATCTCGGAGGAACGCCTCGACGTAGGTGTCCATCAGCCCCAGGCTTTCGTCGAACTGTTGTCGTGTTGTCAGACGACCCGTGCTGTTGTGGAAATAGCCGTTGACCTCCCGCAGCATCGCGTTGAGCTTGTTGAAATTGCGCTCGGACGCGTGCGACGAGCGATTGAAAATATCCAGCGTTGACTCGACCACTTGCAGCTGTTTCCGCATCCCATCTTTTATTGCTTCTTGAGTCTCGCGCACTGTTGACAATTCCTCATCAATCCGCTCCCCGTCTGACGCTTCCAAATTCCCCGTTATGGCCTTCACCACGGAGCCAAGCCCGTCGATTAATCCACGTCTGCTCCGAGGGTGTTCGCCCCCAACGAGATCGTGCACCACGCCGATCTCCTCGGCCACCTTTGCGGAAAGTCGCGTCAAATGCTCCAACATTTCGGCACAGTAACTGCCGGGACCCACAGATTGCTTGCAGCTCGCCCGATATCCCTCGAGATGCCACTCGATCGACTGTTCCAACGTCATGAGATTCGTTAGATCCATACGCACGGCCAATGTCCATTCGTCTGTGTATAGACTCATTGTGCCTACGTGCTCGAAATAGATCCCGGGCACGTTGCGAAATTGCTCGATCGAAAATCTGTCCCTCGCATCGACTGTAGCCGCCATGCCACCCAACAAGAACATCCTGTAACAATGTTTCCCTCGTAATCACCTCGCAACATTGTTTAATACCAATCAACTCGACGTGAACGAATATAGAGTGAGCGAATATTCTTTATAATTCCCGTGAACGTGAAAGCCGCGTAAAATTTTCCCCATGAGTCCCACGGATATTTCTGGAAAATGTTACCCGCATACTGTATCGGAGCACCGAATACAATTGGTTTCATCGCCCTAACCCTCTCGGTGCCAAAGCTCGAGCTCTGCAAAGTTTTCCACGAAAACACAATATATCCCAAATCTCGCTCCTTCCCTCCTCCCTTTGAACCGCGCTCCTAATTCTCGATATATTCGCGGAGCCGGTTCACATGAACCTTGATACACCTTCGTCCCTTCCGAATGGCGTAGTTGAGGGGCGGATGAGTCTCCACGACGATGAACGGCCCAATCCAGTTGGCCGTGAGCTTTGCTGATCTTCCCTGCCGCACGGTTTCGTCGTGCAGCAAAACTTTTTCCCCAACTTGGAATTTTCTCTCCTTCGTTTTTCCGTCGTAACGCTCTTTCGCACGTATTTTCGCTGCCTTTAAATTAGCTCGTGCTATTGCCCAGGAGGCTCGCATCCGTTCCCGTGCCTCCTGTGAATAATCATCGTACGCGTACAGCGTACCCAAAGGCTTTGTTATCGAGCTCGGTAGCTCAGCCTCCCTTCCAAACACTAGGCTGTGGGGGGTGAAACCCGTGCTCGTATGCGGTGTTGTATTGTACTGGAACATCGCATACGGTAGCCACTGATCCCAATTCCTCTGATCTTCATCGGTGTAGCTCTTCAGGTATTCTGCTAACGTCCGATGAGAACGCTCAAGCGCTCCATTCGACTGTGGATGATACGCTGTGGTTTGCACCTTCTCCACACGCAATAACTTGCAAACATCCTTGAATACCGAGCTCAGGAAGTTCGTGCCCTGATCGGTAAGTACCACCTCGGGTATACCAAATCGGCATACTATTTCCTCCGTAAATGCCCGTGCAACGTCGTTCGCTGCCTGCGTTGGGAGAGGAATCGCGACGCTATATTTTGTTAACAAATCCTGGAACGTGAGGATGTATTTATTCCCCGTCTCCGTTACCGTCAATGGCCCTACGATGTCCAGTGCACATTTTTCGAACGCCCGTTCCGGCGTATCCGTGATTGCCATTGGCGCTTTTGGCGTTGCGCCAATTTTGTTTCGTTGGCATTTATCACAAGTGGCCACATATTCCTCTATTTCCTTTCGCATACCCGGCCAGGTATACGTGAGCCGTATGCGCTTTAACATACGTGTTGCGCCCTGATGCCCGCCCAGCGGTGCATCGTGATATTCATGTAATATCTTTTTCCTCTCCTCCTCGCTAAAATAATCGCCATTGCTACGGCTGTTATCTTTTCCACTCGCATGGCCGCTGTTATCTTCGTCGCCGGAGTGGCTGTCGCTATCGCATTCTCCGTCTTGCTCTAGCGCGCTGGACTCCGTTGCCTCGCTCGGCACGATGGCTGACTCATCACCTGCCTCGCTCTCGCTGCCGCTGTCGCCTCGCTCCGTCTCCCTCGCCGCATCTAAGCGTATGCATGGCGCTCCCGCATGCATTCCATTGTCGTTCTCTCTCTCTGGCGCACGGCTTTCGTCCGCCGCCTCGCCCGTGGCTTGGCGTGCACGCGACCGCGTTGTCACAAATATGCGACTCAGCGCATCGGCGTTCGTGTTTCGTTTTCCTGCCTTGTAAACGATGTCGAATTCATGTTCCGATAATTTTATTTTCCACCTCATGAGCCTCGATCCTGGATCCTTTACGCCAAAAAGCCATGTTAAGGGCTTATGATCCGTTACCACGATGAACCTTGTACCGTATACGTATGGCCGACGATGGTGGCCGTATGGTGGTGGACGATGGTGTATGGCCGTATTGCGCGATACCCCATACGATCGCGACCAATTCCTTTTCCGTCGTGGTGTAATTCTGCTCTGCTTTATTGAGCGTACGGCTCGCGTAACATATAGGCAAATCTTCTCCGATTTCACCCTGCGATAATATCGCGCCGACGTCTTTATCCGAAGCGTCCGTTGTCACGATGAATGGTCTCTCGAAATCCGGGTATTGCAACACCGGTGCTGTCGTCAATGCTTTTTTTAACTCCTCGAAAGCATGCTCCTGCTTCGTCGCCCAAACGAAGGGTACATCCTTCTTCGTTAAGTCAGTGAGCGGCTTCGCGACCTTCGAGAAATTCTCGATGAATTTTCGGTAGTATCCCGCGAGCCCAAGGAACGATAAAATTCCCTTTACGTTGCGAGGGACGGGAAAATCCCTCACAGCGTCCAGTTTTGAAGGGTCCGGTCGTACCCCCTCGCTCGAGATCACGTGACCCAAATATTGTGTTTCCTTTCGCAAGAAACGGCATTTCTCCGGTTGAAGCGATAAGTTCGCCTCCCGTAACCGCTCGAACACCTCACGCAAACGCTGATTATGCTCTTTTAGCGTTGCTCCAAATACCACGCTATCGTCGAGATATACATAGCATTTTATGCCGTCCAGGCCCGCCAACACGGTGTTCATTAATCTCTGAAAGGTCGGAGGGGCGTTTTTCAGCCCGAAGGGCATCCGCGTATATTCGTAATGCCCTTGCGGCGTCGAGAACGCCGTCTTTTCCTTGTCGTGATCGGCCATCGGTATTTGATGGAAACCCGAAGCCAAATCGAGCGTGGTAAAATAACTTGCTCGCCCCAGCTGATCCAATATCTCAGTAATATTGGGTAGTGGGTATGAGTCTCCGATTGTGACCTCGTTGAGTTTTCGAAAGTCCACGACGACTCGTAGCTTCACGACTCCTGCTGCGTCAGGCTTTTTTGTCACGACAAGCAGAGGCGCATTCCACTGGCTTCGGCTCGGTTGTATTATTCCATCTTTTAACATTTGTTCCGTTTGACGAGCCACCTCTCGCTTATGTGTTTCCGGCAACCGATAGGGTACCTTTACCCCGCTCCCGCTGTACCTTTATCGGCTTTACCCCGCTCCTGAGAGGTATCTCGTGCTCGATTTTGCTCGTGCATGGGAGCCAGTCCCCCTCGAGATGGAATATTTCGGCGAAATCCTCGCACACCTCGAGCAGGGTTTTCGTCTCCTCTTCATTAAAATGGCCCCCGTCGATCGCCTCGCGTAATCGCGTGAGGCGCGTGCCCGCATTCTCGTTGCTCGCTGCGCTTACCTCGCATACCTCGTCGCCTGATTTTTCTGCTGACTCATACGGCTCAAGTGTCACAGCTGGGCGCTCGATCTCGACCTCCTCGGTGGTCGTGTTAATTATACACACCGCACAGGTGTTTCCATGCGGTGTCGTAATACAAGCGCCGATCGTGATTCCCTCGATTACTTCACACTTGTTTACGATCCCCGTGTGTTCGGGATTCGAACGGTCGCTCGGCTCTCACTCAGCAGCCACGCACACACACACAATTCACACACCGGCTACACACACAACAATACCTCGCACGCACTATCTATCCCCGCTTTCACCTATTCTCGGCCTCTCTTCTTTCCCTATCCATTCGCTCTCTCGCTACCTCGCTTCCCCACTCCTATCAGTCACTGAATTCACACGAAACAAGCCACACGCATTATTTTTGAATAAAAGTATATTTCGTTATCGTTTCCGTTATCTGGTTGTCTTGTTCTTTCTTTGACTCCTTAACCGACAACTCTCCGGGTCCAGCTACTATCTCGCTCATTTTTTGGTCCTTCGTACCGGATCTCGCGGTGCTATCGTGGGATATTTGCAGCATCTGTGGAAAGGAACTTTAACGTGCAAGTGCTTTGCTGGCTAGCTGGACACACTCTCTGGGCTCTATTCTCTTCGCTGGTGTCGGTTAAGTTTCTGGTGGAACTATGCTAGTTTTTTACGGGTTACGCAGCAACTAAAAACAATTACGGACGCTATTGCGATCACGTGCGTTGGAGTTTGTGCGGGATTGCGCGCTGTGCGTTCGAGAATTCTCTCTCGCGGTTTCCACCGTTTTTCGCTCGTCGCTCGCGAATTCGAGTTCGCTGCCTCGGCGCGCAACGGTTTTCTCTCGCCAACGTGATCTCGCGCCTCGCGATTCGCGCGTGTTTACATCGCTCGGCGGTGCGCGTTGCTAGCGGCCGGTGCTCGAGTCGCCGAAGCCTCTCGCAAAATATTCATCGATATTTTCGATATTTCGGCTCTCTCTCTCGCACCTACCATGGACGCGCTGATCGAGCGTCAACAACAGCTGAGTGCGCGGATCTTCAACGCTCTTGACAACTGCAAGAAGCTCGCGAAGGAAAAAGTGACGCGCGAAGCCATTGTCACTCGCATGGAAGTGCTTGACACGACGTGGGAGAAATTCGAGGATGTGCATACGAGGATTACGCTTAAAAAGGGCGACCCTGTGAAAGCGGAGTTACAGGCCTTTTTCGCGCTCACGGAGGAGAAATACATCGACACGAAGACCGAGATGCGCCGTGCTCTCGCCACGTTTCTCCCTGCAGAGACCGAGGCAGGTCCTCAGGGTGGTCTCCACTCACGACAGCTGCCGAAGATCCATCTTCCGAGTTTTGCGGGTGCGTACACGGACTGGCCGAATTTTCGAGATCTCTTTTCGTCGCTTATCAGCGAGAATCGAGATCTTTCTAACGTCGAGAGGTTACATTATCTTAAGACCAGCGTCACGGGGGAGGCTGCCGATCTCCTCAGGAACATCGCGACGACAGAGGAGAATTTCGGGCGAGCGTGGGAGACTTTTCTCGACCGCTATCAGAACAAGCGCCTCCTAGTCAACGCTCAGCTCTCGTCGCTGTCGTCGTTGAAGCCGCTCACGCAGGAGTCATCGTCGCAGCTGCGAACGCTTTTCGCCGGAGTTAACGATGCGCTCAGTGCACTCGCAGCTCTCGGACGGCCCGTCTCGCACTGGGATGACTGGGTCGTGTTCGTGACGGCGCAGAGGCTTGATCCTTCTTCCAGGCGCGATTGGGAGAAGAGCATCGGCCTCAGTGTCGAACCACCGTCCTGGGGAGAGCTCAAGAGCTTTATCAACGGCCGTATCCTCACGCTCGAGTCGCTGGAAGCCGCGACTGGGACGCCGAAGCCTGCCATCGGACCTTCGCGCCCTTCGACGACGGTCAGGAGTCACCAGTCTACCAACTCTACTCGCGATTCGAAGTGCGCGTGCTGCGCATCGGACCACTTTGTGCTACAGTGCTCGGAATTCCGCGGCAAGACACCGGAAGAGCGGCGCGAAATCGTCGTTACCAAGCAGCTGTGTTACAACTGCCTCGGCGGTCATCGAGTCAACGCGTGCCGGTCAACGAAGCGCTGCCAACAATGCTCGGGGCATCATCACACGATGCTGCACGGTGCCGCGAAGCCTGGAGAAGCAGCGTCGGTCAATGCCGCTTCCACAGAATCTACGAGTCGAGACGGAGCTGGGGGTTCCTCGCAGGCCCGAACGACGAACGCTCTCGCGTGCAACATACGCTCCGTTCGCCTCGAGCGCACGCTCGTCCTCTTGGCAACCGCCTTGGTTCAAGTCGAGGACAACGAGGGACGCCTCTTCGGGGCTCGCGCGCTTCTCGACCAAGGCTCTGAGTCGTCGCTCATCTCGAGCAACCTGGTGCAGCGCCTCCACCTGCCGAAGCTGGCCACTTCCATCTCCATCGTCGGGGTCGGGAGGAAGTCGACTCACGCACTGGGCAAGGTTGTCGCGAGTGTTCACTCGTGCATCGATACGAGGTTGTCCTATCGCGTGAGCGCGCTTGTGCTGCCGAGTCTCACGTCGTACTCGCCCGTGAGTAATGTCATACGGCAGGGCTGGCCTCACATCGAAGGGTTGCGTCTCGCAGATCCTCACTACGACACCGACGACCAGATCGACATCATCCTGGGCGCCGACGTTTACGCCGAGGTCCTGGAGGACGGCGTGAGGAAGGGTCCTGCGGGCCCGCCCGTGGCGCAAAACACCACTCTGGGGTGGATACTCTCCGGGGCCGTGGACACCGGCGGATAACTTCGCCGTCGCATCGCAGCTTCCGTCCTCCTCGTCTCTTCGGCGAGAATCTTTCGCTCCGTCGGAACTGCTCACAACAGTCTCCGAGCCTCTCTCTGGATGCCAACCACCGTCAAGATCCTCTCGCCATGGCGTGCGGCATCTTCGCTCCCTTGGTGCCTTCACGGCGGGCGGCATCCATCCACCCTCGAAGGATTTTCGTCAGACACGACGAGGCGGGCGGAATGTTCGGGATTCGAACGGTCGCTCGGCTCTCACTCAGCAGCCACGCACACACACACAATTCACACACCGCCTACACACACAACAATACCTCGCACGCACCATCTATCCCCGCTTTCACCTATTCTCGGCCTCTCTTCTTTCCCTATCCATTCGCTCTCTCGCTACCTCGCTTCCCCGCTCCTATCAGTCACTGAATTCACACGAAACAAGCCACACGCATTATTTTTGAATAAAAGTATATTTCGTTATCGTTTCCGTTATCTGGTCGTCTTGTTCTTTCTTTGACTCCTTAACCGACAACTCTCCGGGTCCAGCTACTATCGCGCTCACCGTGCCTTGGCTGTGTGTTGCCGCATGCGCGATATTCTCGCTCCGCGGTGGTAAACGCAACTTCAATCGCCCGTTGATTAAGGGCATCTCGTGCCCGAACATCCGCAGCACTCGTCCCCGGAGTATATCCACCTCATGCCTCCTGATGAAATCCATCCCGAGGAACCCGTGCACCCCGAGGTTCACCTCGCGTGGCACCACGTGGAACCAGTGCGTCACGATGCCCGAAGGCGTTTCTAAATTAATTTTCGCGGCGCACTGGGCCTGTATGGACCGGCTCGCGAGGCCGGCGATCACCACCGATGAGTCGGCTACCTCGGCATCCCCGCGGAGTACCCCCGGGCTTCGGAGGTGGCGTTGACAACACACACCTCCCGGGTTTGTCCTTCCTTCAGTCTTCGGTTGATTGCTCGAAAACTCCTTCCATGTTCTCGTGCCCCCCTGCGGCTTCGGCGGGGCGCTGCTGTCCTTACCCGACTGCCGGGATTTCTTCCCTTCGACCCGCAATCGCTTCTTGCACTCTCTCCAGAGATGCCCAAATTTACCGTAATGGTTGCAGGTTACCTTCACCTGGCTTACCTCCCGGCCCGGACCCGGCGCCGGGAGACTGTGACGCCCCGATTTCCTCGTGCAGTCCCGTGCGATGTGCCCTGTTGAACCGCAGTTAAAACATTTGCGGGACCCCGTACTCCCCTTGTCGGGGTTATGACGGGGGTGGCTCGCCTCCGCGCCACCCTTACTGCCCTGGGAGCCCAACATCCTCTCTATTTCCGCTGCTCCTACCACAGCGTCCCGCAGGCTCCCGTAGTTCCGTGAACGTACAATCACCTGTACGTCCCGATGCAATCCATTTTCGAAATTCACTTGCCCGGATCGCCGTACAGCCCTCTCAATGACCCGTGCGTCAGCGGCCCCTTCACTCTCGCCGAGTTTCTCCGCTACCTCCCCTGTTAGGCGCTCCGCGCGGGCGCCGTATGCACCCACCGATTCCTTCGCACCCTGTTTTAGTTGGCAAAACTCGTATTGCAGTACGGCAAGCGACTTCCGCTTCCCGTACAGCGCTTCGAGCTCTTCCCGGAGCTCCGTTAAATCCCTCATTTCCCGATGCCGCAGCTCCCGGGCCGCCCTGTCCTTCAGCTTGCTGCTGCGGACCAACGCCAGGAGTGTTCCCCGTTCCAGGGGCTTCACCCTGTCCCATACTGTCTCGCAAGACAATAAAAATTCCTCGAGCTTGCCGGGGTTGTTGCCATCGAAGGGCTCTATGCTCCGGATCGCCAAACTCAGTTCGGTGTAGGGAGCCCCATCCTCCCTGGTCGTGGCTACTTGCTGTTGCCGCTGCCGAGGGCGCCCCTCGCCCAACGCGCGTTCGACTTCCTCCGCGATGTACTCTCGTATGCCCGCCTGCATCGCATCGTGTTCCTGTTCCCTACGTGCCGTCTGCTCGGTCATCCTGATCCCGTTCCGTGCGGTATCATTACCTTCCAACTCATCCTGGGCGTGTTCCTCCCCCTCCCCCTGTAGTTCGGGGTTCAAATTTCGTCGTACCCCGGGGAGATCCACCCCCATTGGGTACAACCGACTCCCTTCGCCGAAGGTAGTCGTCCAGTTTCGCCCCCTGGCGAATATCGGGATGTTTGGATGACGTTCACCCCGTGTATTGAGGAGCTGTGCCCTCAGACGCTCGATCTCCGCGTCCACTGCCCGAGGGGAGAGCATCGTTCCCGCCGCGGGTGCCCCTCTAGGCTCGAACAGACTGTGGTCTATATCCTCCAACTCGTCGAACTCGGCTCCTCGCCGTGTGTTCACCCCGTTCGTAGGGTGATTCGGGGATGATTCCCCCGGAACCTGCACTGCTAGGTCGTCTGCGACCTGCGCGATTCCCGCCAAGGCTGCTCTAAGCCCTGCGGCTACGTGCCCGTCCTCTTGCGCTGACGTCGATAGGTCTGCACCTGGAGCCCCCTGCCCGCTGGGGGAACCCCTCTGACTCATGTGGTCTTTCCTCAAGTTCTAACCCCCTTGTCTCTACCCCGCCTGGGTTAGTAGCGCGTCTACTGGTCTCTTCGTTTCCCGGGGTGTTAGTTTAATGCAATAGGATTTTCTTGCACTTACAGTGTGCCGATGTGCCACATCAGGGGTTGCCTCTGAGTTCCCGTGAACGTTCCGGCCTCCTCTCCGACACCGTTCCACGGACCTCTGCCTAGGTGACGATTCTATGGGGTTCTGCAGTAACCCTCTACGCGACTGGTTGCTCCGTCGATCCCCTGGTGACGGTTCTCACAGCACGCTCTATTACAGCGTGGCTAACTCGCGCTCAATCTTGTGCTCACGGCATGCTCTATTACAGCGTGGCTAACTCGCGCTCAATCTTGTGCTCACAGCTCGATTGTAACGCACCCTTTCCTGGTGATCAGCCAGCGAAGCTTCCTCCCTTCGCTCGGGTTAAACACTCACTCTGGTATCCCACCGCTGCCACCAATGTTGTACCGCCGAATCTCGGGTAGCTACTCCGAGCCCGGTGATATTACGCCCTTCTCGGAACGTTGTTCGGGATTACCAGTTAAGGGTTGGAACCCTTAGCGAATGTTATAACACACGAGAAAGGTTGTGGAATTTTACGTGAACTTTATTTGGCGTACGAAACGCTCAACACTTTTCAGAAGTACAATAGATACAGTGTGTCGGACTAGTGTCCGACTTGTTTGGGTTAAACTACTTACTAGACCCTTTGCTCGAGTCTGTACTCTCACACAACCAGTCGCACGGTGTCGGATAACTTTTCTGACTGCTGCTGTGAGCTCGCGACCACACTTTATAGTCAATAAAGTGAAGCGAGCGTGTCAGCGGCATCTGTGGAAGATAAACATTGTTTCCAAATTTCTTTATTTAATGTTTATCTTTCGGCGCTCCGGATTCGCGTCATTGCGGGATCCGAGCGCCGGCCAATGGAATTTGCCGACTCGGCGTCCAAGTTGACCGCGATCGAGCGTCGATGGCTCGATGCAACGGTTGCCTAATTGTCACCGTGCGTCTGGTGTCGAAACTTAGCGCTCGTACGCCGTGGTTACTATGTCGCAACCTCGGTCGTACTCGCGTACGATTTCGGGGTATAACACTTTTTTGAAATTGAAGGATTTTGAATTTTGCACGATCATAATTCCAAAATATTATTAACAAATGAATGAAAAAAAATAGTTGAACAAATCTTCTGGCAATCAAACTTTTTTTCAATGAAAATGATTCGTTCATTTTCTTGAATGTGTCTGAATTCTTGCAGATTTTTAAATTCACTTTCAATTTTACGATTTTTCACAATTTTTTTACATATAAAAAAAATCAGTCAATTTAGAAATGGGAAAAAATTCATACACATTCAGAAAAATAACCAGATCGTTTTCATAAAAAAAATAAGTTGAGTTTCCGAGAAATTCGTTGTGTTTTATAAAAATACGTTTGGTTGGTAACGATTTACCGACCCTGCGGTCGTTACTTCCAATCGATGCGAGTTAGGTTACCGCTGCTACCGCGCTTCAACGAGTCTACGCGATCCACGCTACATCGGCTGTACTACGGCAGCCATGATTTTTTTACTCGATCTGTCAAACGCGTAAAAAACCGGCATCCGGAAAATTGCGATTATCCATATGCGCGGAAGAAAAGAAAATTCTTCATCATTTTCTCCAGTGCTCTTCGAAGAAGCCCTGAAAAAAATGAAAAAATTATCTCGTCCGGAGAAGTGGCGCCAAAAATGATAGAATTCTTTCGCTGCGAGAACCGAACGAAGCGCTGGCGGAGTTGACTTATCATGAAAGTCAATCAAAGTGTTCGCGACAATGTCGCGAGCGTGGCGAAAATAATATTCGTCGCGTTCTCGGGGACCTCGGACGCTCGGTTCCCCCACTCCACACGGGTCACTGGCCCGCCGAAACCTCCAGAGTATCTCTTACCGTCGATTCGCGAGCTCGCGTTTCGACTATCTCGCTTCTCACGCTATATTCTCGCGCTCTAATCTGTGCTATCGCTTGCTTTCAATAAACGCTTCTTTTAGTTATTGTTATTGTTAATACTGTGCTCCACTTCTACCTATTTCGTGAACCTCCTAACCCTTTCCTGCGGCTATCGCGTCGAAGTTGCCGGCGTTATCTCGCAGCACAAAGAATCCTGTGTAATTCCTCCCAAGATAACCGAAGAAAGAGTTATGGAATTTTTTTGATAAAGCGATGACATGTTTTTCTCATACTATGTCAAATCTGCCGACGAATCTTGATTCTACGGCTTGTAGCACTTCAAGAACACAATCACACCGATCTTCGCCAAGAAGATTTTCTCGATCTTGTGAGAAACAGAGAAACTCGAACAGTGAGAAAAAAAAACAAAACTGAAAAACAATATTTTTCTTACTTTTTTGAATCTTAATTCATAATATTTTTCTTGATTTTAGTTTTTTATTGGAGGTTATTTCATTTGCCTGTCATCACGAATCACGTAAAAAATCGAATCGAGACGAACGAGACGAGACGAGAGGAGGAACAACTTTTTTAAAATCGTTTTCAATTATTAATTTTTTCAATTATTTATTCCTTCAAACCCGCTTCTCTTGATTAAGTTACGTCGGCCGGCTATCACCAGCACTCGACACGGCCCATGGGCAGAGCGAATGCCGAACACGCACGAAGCGCCGTAATTTCACAACCTTCCGCGATGCCCGATGCTCCGCGATGCCCGACCCGTTGTAGATGAGAAACAGAAAGGCGTATCTTTTACTATTCGACACGTAAAACGGTGCGCGATCCTGCCATTCTGTTTCTCATTTACACATGTAGATGAGAAGCAGAAGGGCGTATATCCATGTTAATGATGATGTTACGTAACCCGTTAAATGATAGGAGAAGATGCCCATCTGTTTCTTATCTTCACATTTTTTCTTTCAAGTATCGCTGATCGGAAACCTTTTGGGTTACAGCATCGATATCTCAACAACGGCTGCACCGATTCAATCGCAACTAGACTCATTCGAGAGCTGATGGGCAAATTGGATAATGAAAGACTTGCCAAAAATTTGATTGGAAGTTAATCTTCCGAGAATCATCGATCGAAAGTTTTACTTCCGACATATTCGCGTATACTAAGAAGCGGCAGCGCCTCGGCCAGCCTCGTACAATTTTTTTTTTTTTTATGTACTTTAATCGAAGAATCGAAAATATCATCAAGAGACGCTGCCGCGTCTCTTGATGATAGTACCAGCTTTTTGAAAAAAAGGGAACTCCCATACTGAAAAGTTCAAATGTGTGCGACTCATTTACTATCATGAGCATGTTGAATTTTTTGAGTTAGGAAGGGTTTGAAATTTCTGGTACCCACATTACATTTTGTGCCTTACGTATTCAACGATTGAAGTACATTGTATCTGTTTATAAGATAGTCCTTGTTCGTTTAGCATAAGTTTGCAAATATTGAGAAAGAATTGCGATCGCTTCTCGATGGTATAAAAAGATGAGAAAAACACGCATATTCAAGGCAGTGAAAAGATAAATTTTGCATGATAATAATTCTAAAATGTTATCAACAAATGGATGAACAAAAAAAAAATGTTCATCAAATTCTCTGAAAACCTAAAAAAAATTTAATGACACAAATGATTCATTCTTTTTTCTGGATACGTCTTAATTTTTTCCGATTTTTAAATTCACTTCGAATTTTTTTTTACATGGAAAAATACGTTAAAAATGATAAAATTCAATATGAGTTGAAAAATCGGAAAAAATTCATACGTATTCAGAAAAATCAATGAATCATTTTCATCAATAAAAAGTTAGATTTCCGGCAAATTTGTTAAACAATTTTCTGTACATTACGGCATTGTACAGCTGCGTCCTAAGATACTCCGAACCAGTTCCGACGACATCTTCGTTTATCGTGTCTTTGAAAGTTGCCGGATACTTGGACACGATATGCTTCGCTATTCTATTGGCACATTTTCTCGTCGTATCCTTAAGCTCGAATTGCATGTAGTCGGCCAACATTGCTACCATATCCCGTCTGTCGGATGGCATAGCGGAAGTGCCAGCTTCGCAACACGCCAACAGTCTTTTCGGAAACCGATTCCCACGTTCAGTCCGATGTTTAGGTCTGGTACATCTATCGCGTGTATCGGTTGCATGAGCTGATTTCTTCCATCAGGCTTTAGCACTAGAATAGAATGTACGTCCACAAAGTTATATAAACCAACTTTTTGCGAAAACGCAAAGTCTGAATAATGTTGAGGCTAGTAAGAGGTATTTTTGAAACGTGCAATGGGTGGTCACAATCAAATGTAATACTATTTTAACGGAACAAGATATCCTTTTTGTTTCAAGCTATATTTCTTCCAGAGAACAACAAAGAAACAAATCACTCAACTATTAAAAATATGTACATGACATTCTGTCTTTGTTATCGTGATTCTCTTATTCATTGTTGTTTACTTCCGAAATTCAATTTGATCAATATTACAATGTTACTTGCAATATTCGGACTCGAAAAATGATTGTGGTTTAAGTTTGCTGAGGTACGAGTGTTGTTTCGTTTAACCGAACGGTTAGCGGAGGAATGAGTCCGAATTGTTTATTAGATACTGGTGCATATCATGATATATCCCACACTATTTCACCGGAAAAGTTACGAGACAAATAATTCAAGTCTTCCCACATCCTGAATGTCGTCTACGATCGAAATATGCATCAAAAATGTAAATTTAAATTAACAATTAAACAAATGTCGTTCGAAATTGCAAGGCTTTAAGCTTCATAAAAATTAAGGGTATCGTATTCCATGCAGATAGATAGCCTGGAAAAATACACAGTTCAATGAATATGTCTGCTAAGAAAAAAATAGAAAATCTAACGTGACAATTTCGTGAAAGATCGTTCAATGTATGGGGAAATTCCCGGACTACAATAATAATTATAATATGGCTCAGACATAGGTATGATTCGAATCAAGAAATATTGTCAATTGTATAGGAAGCTTACAGGCGTACAGTAATAAAATGCCACATACTAGTATATTCTGTCTATAATGTAAAATTTATAACAATATATTTATTTCATATTCGAGCAAGAATTTATAAAAATCGGATGAGTAGCACAACTTCGTAATTCCGTGTTTCAAAAAAATACGTACGTCACGCTCGTTACCTCACACACAAATTTCAATCAATCACACACAAAAATCGCATACAATATATTTTGGCAACGTATGTAAATTAAAAGTGAGGAACGACTTATCTCGGAGGACAGGTGACTTTCGATGGCTCTTTCATGTGCTCTGGGGCTCGCTGACTCAAGTATGAAACCGTTGTGACTCCCCGTGTGGATGGTCGCCGCTGGCCAGGCGGCGAGATGTCGGATAGACGAAGATTGTTGTTTTTCTTTCCACGTAGCTCGAGGGTCTTAACTTCGGTCCGGCGTTGGAAGCGTCCTTCCCGCACGACGTCCCCAGAGCGAAAGAGGCAGAGTCTTCGTCGAATTCTCTCACATCATCGTTTCGAGAATTCCTCATGCGCGAGCGTCCCGTACGCACAATCGAGAGCACAATTCGATTGATCGAGAACATCGTTGCCCGTAGATCGATATCGATCTCTCGTCACTTTGAGTTTGAAATTTACGGTGACGACTTCCTTTACAATAAAAAAATAGTAACCTTCATCGTGTGCATTCGGTGCACCTACGGCGGGTGCTGTGTCGGCACTTTTCCACAACTGTCCTTCAGATAGTAACACGAGAGTTACTGTTGCAGAACCTTTTCCGAACTCTAAGAGAAAATCTTCCTCGTCGACCTCGGTTCCATCTTCGTCCAAAACCACCTACATATCATGAAACAGAGAAAACAAACTTTACAAGAAGGCAAAATGGATACTACAACCCCTCCTATTATTCGTCATGCTTTTTCAACCGTATCGAGATTTCAGATCAACAACAGTAAATCATTAAATAATCACGGTTAAAAATATTTTTGGCATAAATATACTTTGTACGAAGACTTTATCGCATCGTCCGGTACATTAAATTTGATATTGCGATATAATACACTCGATATAAACCTGTATATATATAAGTCTCGAAATCAGAGACTAGATGACGTTTTGGGGAAAGGCGGAGAAATCACGACATATGTGAAGTTGCAGTAAATAACTGTAATTAAAAGTCACAAAAATATACAACGACGGTTACAATAAATACTCTTACACTAGTTAATACTACGGATTAATCTTACACACCTGAATCCACACAAACGTCGGTATCTCCTATTGCTTATGACTATGCCGTGTGACGGCTCACGGGCGAGTGTCTCTGTCTCGCTCCCTGTGCGCTGTCCCTACTCCAAGTTTCCTTCAGTCGTGTACACGTCACATATCGATGATGTACACGACTGGGGAATAAGTTTGTATTACGGTATCAAACTTACATATACAGTATCAAGAAAACGTTCCTGTCTATGTTCTTAGCAGCAGCGAAAGTTTTTTACCTTTGAGATAACACAGCTGATTGTAATTGTCGCATGACAATTTAGGTATTCAAGATTAAAATTAATTAAGTGAAAAACCGAATCCAATCCGCCGAACCAGAACGTATAAAGTACTTTGATCTTGATTGTTAAGAAATTTTATATAAAAAAATTCATATTCAGTGCAAGAAGTTTTTATATTAAGTAATAGATTACATTTCATCGGATGTTTTATGAACCCATTTTTTGCGTAAAATCCGTATTCAGCGACCCCAAAGACGTTCTGGGTATAAAATTTCTCATGAATCAATTGCGTTAATCGCAGAATGAATAATGCATGCACTACGGCGTGAATAATGCTCATGGTGTTGCAAAGACTTTTTTCCCTTTCATATGTCGGTGGTCATTCGCGTATCGTATATGTATATTAAGTTCGATGCGCCAGTTAATACCGTGTGCATAAATGCTTCCTACATAAGAATATTCGTTACGATAAATATCATTTTTATCATGAATGCTTGCGGAATATTATTAGACCGCGCGGGCCCTACGATGGATGTTACAGAAAAATGTTAAATGGCGGTGATATTTTACTATAAGAGGGACTTTCAGATTTCTGTCGTGATAAATTTCACCAGACAATTGTTAATTTTATAATTTTTGCTACCATTTCACCGGATGCCTACGTATGTTAGTCTATTTTTCAATGCCAATAAGATAGGTTATTTTTTCTAGTATATACATGTTTGTGTTACGTCTGAGTAACAATAAGAATCCGCCCTGTTTTAGACCTTAGCAAAGGCTAATCAGTCTGGGATGCGGGCTTGGTGGTTCAGTTGAAATGGAATTTTGTTGGATAATAATTTTGAATAATTTAGTGATTATTTGGGATAATAAGGAATTGTTGCGTATGAAAGAAAGAGAAGATCGCGGTGGCCCGCGCAATTTCCATGATAATTAAAAATCAAACGAACTTACCTGTTAGTGAAGTTCGATTGGAATTATATGAGAGTCTTGTTCGAGATGATTACATGTGTAGTACCGCTACTTGCCGCTAGGTGGAATCACAACATTCAGAGAGTAAAAGCAAAATAGGACGCTACGCCGGCGTCCGCTATCTTGCTTATCTTCATAAAGTTTAGAGCTATATCTATAATCTAAAAAATAAAAAAGGGTTTTCAATAAGGGAGGGTGAAATTAAGGGTGGGATGTAATCAACTCGAACGAGACTCTCATATAATTCCAATCGAACTTCACTTACAGGTAAGTTTGTTTGATTTTTAATTATATTTCGAGTCTCGTTCTTCGAGATGACATGTGTAGATGTTTAGAGTATTTGTACCCAAATATTGATAAAAAACACCTTTTTTTTTTTTTTTTTTTTTAATTATTATTATTGAGATTATTAAATACATATCGTTTATGAATTTCCATTGAGGACTGTGGCAGCGAATATTCGTCTGTTTGCCTCGACTGGGCGTTTATAGAATTTTGCAAAAACCCGTGAATTCTCGGACCATCCAGCCGTACTTTTAATGATACTAATATCGATACCTTTGATATCAGCTGCCGAGGTTGCCGCGTTTCTCGTACTGTGAGCTGTATAACGATTATCTATGCCCGATTGTGCCAAGCACGACTCAATCCACCTGCATAGCGTTTGCGACAACGCGGCACGATATGGTTTTTTAATGGTAATAAAAAGCTTGTTCAACCCATTTCTGAGTTCTTTCGTCTTATCCAAATAATAAACGAGAACTCTTGCTACACATGCCGTTTTTCGTCCCTCGAAAAATGGGAGAAAAAAGCTCGGCTGGGCAGACCCTATTCTTGACGTCTTAATAGGCGCAGTAATCCTGATCTCTACACCCTCTGGCGACTGAGAGATGTCCGCGATATCGATAAGCGATAAGGTTTGTACTCGGTGGGCTGTTGCCAAAGCTAATAAAATAACTAGTTTATAAGTAAGCTGTGTTAGATCTAAAGTGTCGAGGGGTTCCAATTTTTCTGCCCACAACAAAACTTTTTCGGTATTCCAAATCGACGTAAATTTAGGCTTTGTCGGCCGTAGTTTATAAACACCCTTGAAAAAACGGTGAATAGCAGCACTTCTTGAAATATCCTCCTGGCTAATTAAAGCAATCGCTGATCGTTCCGAATTGGGAGTACCGTAAGAGGCACCATCATCGAATCGTCTCGTTAGAAAAATAATGATCTTTTCTACGTTAACGTGAAAAGGGTCGTAATCGTGTCGCTCGCAAAAATGCCACCAGTTCTTCAAACCGGAATTATATTGCCGAATAGTAGAGTCCGTTAGTGAAGCTATTAGGATCTCTATTGCACTCTCCGGAAGGTGTTTCCTTCGGTAGATCGTCCGCAGAGCATCCCGGCAACCAGGGTAAGACGACTGGCGAGTGGATGTGTCAGAGACCTGCAGGGCGACATTAATAAATTAGTTGCGGGCGGAAATACTTCTACGTCACCGATAGCCATAGACAAAAAAACCGGAAACCACGGTTGTGTGGGCCAATAGGGTACTATCACAATACCGCGAGCTTTATCAGTCTTGATTTTTTGCAGAACTCTTAAAATCAACGAGAAAGGGGGAAAAGCATAGCATTTTGCGTTTTCCCAATTTATGGTAAAAGCGTCGATCGCAAAGGCTTCGGGATCGCGTTTCCATGAGCAGAACACCCCAACTTTAGCGTTACGTCTTGTGGCAAAATGATCGATGTCGGGTTTGCCGAATCTTCTAACTATCCTACGAAAAGCATATTCTGCTAATTCCCACTCCGTGTCAATATTCGTTCTCCTCGATTCTCTATCGGCATCGACGTTTTCACTCGACGGGATATATGATGCGAAAACGAAAATATTTCGTTCCTCACACCATTGTCACAAATTTCTAGCTAGCTTGTGCAATTTGGGATATTGTACCCCGCCCATTCTATTAATATACGAGACGGCCGTAGTATTGTCTATTCTGACCAAGATCTCAGATTCGCGATTATCCGAAGCAAAACACTTTAATGCTAAAAGGGCTGCAATCAATTCGAGATGATTAATGTGCAAATTTCTCTCCGCCTCCGGCCAAAAACCGTTCGCGTTTTGCCCTTCGCAGTGGGCCCCCCACCCCGTAAGGGATGCATCCGGGAAAATTTCTTTGACAAACTTAAATTGCACAATAGGCTTTCGAACACTAGGCAGAGATTTCTTCCACCACTGCAACTCTCCAATCGAATCATTGCTCACGATCATCTCTTATTCATAATCTTGATCGTGTACGAGTAGAGCCAAAAATTTGTCCCGTTCTAAAAATTTTGTGTAGAGTTTTCCGTATAATACTCCCGGGCACGCTGAGACCAAATCTCTGATTTTACATTTTTCCTTTTGTATATACTCTTCGACTAATAACGAGAGTGAATTCCGCTTCTTTGATGGTAATTCTACCGACATGTCCTTCGAGTTGCGTATGAACCCCAGATATTTACATTTCGTGTCTGGAATAGTCATACTTTTTTCTTCGTTTATAAGAAATCCTAAAGAAGTAAGCAAATTTATCGTCGTTTGAACATTACGCAAACATGTTTCCCATGTTTCTCCAAAACATAATATGTCATCCAAATATATCGTTGATACGAGCCCTATTTGCCTGAGTTTGTTTACAACTGGCTTCATAATTTTCGTAAACACGAAAGGGCTTGTACACAGACCGAACGGAAGGCAGGTAAACTCGAAAATTTGATTTTTGAATGTAAATCGTAATAGTTTTCGACTCTCTATATCAACCGGGACCAGAAAATACGCGTCTTTCGAGTCCAAGGTACACATAAATGCGTTGGGAGTAACCAGCTTCGTCGCGGTTCTTCCATCCTCGAATTTAAAATGAGAAGTCTCGACGTACTTATTCAATTTTTTTAGATTTAGGATAAATCGCTTACTACCGTTGGGTTTTGGAACCAAAAAATATGGTGAGAGAAATTGCCCTTCGACTGGCTGGCAACGTGTAACAGCGCCGCTCGCTAATAATTTCCGAATAGCAATATCAATATCTATCGCTTCGGACTTCGAGACGTCAATTTTTCGGTAATTTTCTTGTACTAACGGCGTGAGAAGTGGTATTTTATACCCTTCGACGCATGTGAGCACAAACGAGTCTGTCGTGATATTTTTCCAATCGGCTAAAAAATTCTTCAGCCGTCCCGCTGTACACCTTACCTCCGTATCGGCTAACGTCGCCCCCCTCGAGGAGCTTGGCCCTTGTTCTGGCTGAACGAACTGTTCGGTGATTGATTGTTGGTGTATCGCAATCCTTTGGGGAACTTCGACTTCCCTTGTCCTCCTCTCTGGCTCTGATACGATGTCCCCGGTCTCGGAAAAGAGCCCCTCCAGTTTACCGAATGCGGAGCTGTTTGCGCGGGTGTTTTCTTTGGAATGCTGGAAGTCGTCGTTACGGGCGTTTGATACTTCAGATCCTTTCCTATCTTTTCGGCCGATTTTGCAGTTTTTATAATCTCGCTTAGATTACTGCCGTAGAGAAGAGTGCTCGGTGCTGTTTTTTGCAGTAACTCCTTAGTTTGCTTCGTCAAAACCGGAGCAATATACGATTTTCTACCTGACGAGATTTGAAAATGAAGTTGGGCGAACAACTTTCCGGCGTCGCTCAGATTCTGCAAAAGCTTCAAACGATCTATCGGTTCTTCGTCATCTTTGAGAATCATTGTAATAGCCTCTCCGAGGGCCGACATTCCGGAGCCAGCATAATTCTGTTCCTGAATAAAAAGATTATCTCTCTTAGTGCCCGACTCGTTCAGAATAACAGCGATCTCGGGATTGAGTTCCGGCGCTTCCAACAGCAAATTTACCTTCCTGGGATATTTTGCAAGCAGCTCTTCTCTCGATTCTTTAGAAAGACCCGTCGATATCCAAGTCGACCATAAGGCGACGAGCTCTGAATGAAGCGCCAATTCTTTCTTGTTTTTAGTCGCTGGGTCATCTCCAAGAACCCTTAGAGTATCTTCGTCCAGAGTTTTCTTTTCTTGCTGCAGCGACTCTGGAAGCAGTGTTGTCGCAGTGTTCGTAGTCAAATTTCCTGACTGCGACTCTTGTCCAGCAACTGACTCTTGCGTATCAAGCAAAATTTCTGACAGCGCAGTCTGCTGCGGAGCAGCATTTTCTTGAGTCTCAGACAAATTTATTCGCTGTGGACCTTGTTGCGAAGCAATGGAATCTTGCGCACCAGGAAGATTTTCCATCTGCGTATCGACTCGCTCAAAGTCCGTCGCTGCTTGTTTTTTCCGTCTCTCTTTCTTCGATGACGATGAAACGTCTCGATTGTGAGGTTGATTTTCTTTGTCGATCTCGGGAATTATGCCGCCTAAAAACACGGACGGAAAAAAATCGTTCAAAGCACTGGTGGTTATTGCCTCCTTCGTGCAAATTTTACCAGCCCGATCGCACGGTTATGTCCCATTCTTCTCGAGAGCATACCGTCGAAAATTCCCCGAGAACCACATTTTAATGGACCTACCTGGATCGGATTCATTCGAATCGACGATTTCTGGCGACTTCGATCTGTTTTCACTTTCAGATTGAATTGCCGAGAGTTGATCCTGCAACTTTCGGATCTTTCTTCGTAGCTCGGGGGACGACTCTCTGTCGCGAGAACGTTTCTTGGACGATTCTCTATCCCGCGAGCGTTTCTTGGATTTGCCCATGATGTGCAAAATCTCGTGATAATAGTTTTTCTCGATTACACTCTCGTAATTTAATAAAATTCGTGAAAATCTCAATAATAAACTCTCTTGCGTGCGACTCGCACTAGCACAAAAAACGTTATGAAGATAAGCAAGATGGCGGACGCCGGCGTAGCGTCCTATTTTGCTTTTACTCTCTGAATGTTGTGATTCCACCTAGCGGCAAGTAGCGGTACTACACATGTAATCTCGAAATATAATACGGAATAGGATATCCAGTGAACTCGCGGTGGGCCGCGCAGCTCGATGGATTTCAGAATCCATAGCTCGCGGTCGGCCGCGCAACTAGGATTTGTTTTGAAGGATTGATGATGAGTTCGCGGTGGTCCGCGCAACTCATCGGGATTCGAAGGCTATGATGATGAGCTCGCGGTGGTCCGCGCAGCTCGGAAAGAATTCGAAGTTTCCATTTAAACTATTTTAATTGAAAAATGGACGAGCGTTACAAGTTCCAGCTCGTTCCGAAGAGGGTGAAATATTTACAAGAACTGAGGATTTTCTGTACAAAGTGTGGTCTTATATACTAGTCGTATATCTATCTTTGTTTTTGAATAAGGGTAGGAAAGGGCAAGTTTCTTGTAGGTTATTGCCTCGAACTCGCCGTCTCCCACTTCCTATGTTCTGAACGAATTGGAAGGAATTGTTATCTGAAGACTATGTGTGAGGGCCTAGACGTCCCCTTCCCTTAACCATCGGACTGCAAAAAAAAAAAAATCCGCCGTAAAACCTCGTTTATCCCAACTAAGTGATATCAGGCTCCCGATGAACAACCAGGAATGTAAAGCATTATTTTATGTCATAAAAAAAAATCCTTGCATAAAGCAATTCATGGTCAACGCATGCAATCTATGTTCAAGAAATTTATTGACTTTAAGGATGGTATTCCCTGCGGTAGAATAATTTTTCTTATCTTCATATTAACTTCGTGTTAGGAAGTTCTATTCCTTTTTGTTCCCACCTGTCTTAGATTTTATTACTTTACATTCAGATCGAACTACAGATTTATTCAGGGAAGCACTAAATTAATACGGTTCATTCGCCATCCGTTTACATGATTTATTGTTAACCGAAGTTTTACCATACTTTTGTTAAATCTTAACGTTTATATACAAGGTTTATTTAACATTTATTCAGACAATAATTTCTTTTCATTTCCTCTCTTCGTCGATCGACGCGCATACGCAATTAAATTATATTTTCGGCGAGGCGCGGCGCAAACTTCGAAAAAATACACATTCGCTCACGCAATCTTTTCTCGCCCGTCACAATCGTTTTCAGTACGGAAATATAAAAGCCCTTATCAATAATTCTCGATGTTTTCCCTCGTTGGCTCTCTTCGCTCCGGGCTTGTCGAGTATAAATCCACCAGCAGCAAAATGTGGGAGAGGAAATTGGCCAAATTTCCCTCGGTCGAGCAAGCGAGGATATCATCGTCGTCCTTTTTTTTGTGAAGTCTGCGGTATGGCTTTGGGAAGACGCGTCCGTCGATGTCGAGAGTCCCGGAGCGAAGGAGAGCGAAATTCGTAACGCGACGGCACAGGTAGCCTTTTCGGCGGCGATACCGTTCGTCACCGCCCATTGATCGACGTCACGCGTAGATCACTCGCGCGTTAGGGCTCTCTCCGCTAGCGCGGTTGCTTCGAATATTACGGAAACTTACAACATCCCCCTTTTCGGCCCAGGGTCAATCAGGCGTGACGGTCCGAAATTCGCAAGAGTTACAATCAGAGTGTTTAAAGGAATCGTTGTCGCCAGTGATTCCGTCAATATCAATACTTCGTCTTCCTTTGTACATACACCCAAACTCATACTTCTATTCAATTTTCATGTAGAGTTTCAGTTCACAGCGTTTCACACTCACATCACAATCAAGTATACTTCTTTGTGGATTATTTTACTTCGTTTAACGACTACGCCCACGTCTCTAGTTCTTTATACATTATCAATATTTACAGGGCAAGATGTGAGTGTTTCCTCGTGATATTATTTTGGTTCATATCGCACTATCGCCGTATTCTACTGTTCATTTCGACATTACAAATATTTACAGGATAAAATTCGAATATTTTCTCGTCATATTATCTTTCTTCGCCTTATGCTTACAACTTACTCTACTTTATATTATTACATTAAAATTATTTACAAGAGAATCCGCAGCGAACCACCTCGTGACAGCGAACCTCGAGACACGTCGATCATCTCAGATCCTCGATATATCTAGACTCTACTTATCTTTATTCGTCTTCTCTTTTTTTTTTAATCTATTCACAGATCTCGAGCGGAAGCAACAACAGGTTCATGATACCGTCGAAGATTGGAGCGATTGTAGGTTCCGATTTCATCTGAACCGTTGTTTGGATCGGCTAATACAAACGCATTTTCCCAGGTGACGTACAGGTGACGGACTCATAGCAACACTTTATCGCCTACCGACAATTCGACGTGTGAGATATGTTTTTGGGCTCGCTTGCGATTTTCAGAGCGTTTCCGAATATTTTCATGGGCCAGTGTTACGAGATACTCATGAGGCCGAGATTGAGATTTCGGGAACTTTATAATCTTATGAATTTCTTCCTGAACCGGTTTTCCGAAGTGGAGTTCATGAGGCGATAATTTCGTACTTTAAGGCACCGTCACGTTCAGGATTTTTTAGATACTAGGGACATATTCAACCCACTTCGTATGTTTCGTATCCACGCATGACTCTTTCAGTCGGATTTGATTGAGGATGCCTAATCGAGCTGCATAATATCTTGATTCCGTTCCTTTCTGATTCTGTTTTCCATAGGTGAAAGGTAAACTGGGTACCGTGATCCAAAAGGATTTTATTCGGTTTCCCAAACTTTGAAATGAAGTGATCAAATATTTTCTTCAGAGTCACATTTTCTTCACCTTCACCCACGCATTCTTCATCGGATACAAGCTCACGTGTTTTGAAGAGGCATCGAGAACTACAAAGATATATTGCGCTCCACCTCACGCTCGTGAAAGCGGCCCATACTAATCGACAGTCATGAGATCATTCGGTTTCTCTGACGTTACCAAATTATACTCTTCTTCCATTGCTATCGAAAAATACTTCACGCGTTGGCAGAGGTCGCAATGGGTTACGAATTTTTAGGCACTCACTCTAACAATAGGCAAAGCGTGCCTACTGCAAATTTTTTTATTTTCTAGGATTAACTTTGGTGTACCTCTGACATGATGCGTAGTCAGTTTGAAGTGACTGCGTTGACTAGAAATATTTTTTTAGCTTGCGGTGCAGCAGAAATAGGTTTTTCATTTAAAAAATTCCTCGGACGTCCGCATCATACTGTAACTTTGGATCCTTCGAACCAATTTTGCTGATCTTCACAGGATTGTTTTATCACATTATCACAAGTATGCACATCACTTTTGGAACCAATTTGAGACATTTGCATACTTTTCCAAAACATTATTGCTCAAAATTTTAATTTTTCCTTCGTCAAATGTCCGTACGGTGCTGCAATAATGAATCCTACGAACCAATTTTTTTCTCCTTCGCAGCATCATTTTGTTTCTTGAATAACTCTATGCCTAGCAAATTTCAAGTCATTTGAACATCTCTAACTATTTTTTGTCTAGAATTTTCCATTTAAAAAATCATTTTCTCACAACCGGTGTCCGTACGGTGCTGTAATAAAAGTGTTGTACCCCGAGTACGCCGGTTGTTGTCGCAAGATGCATTGCGCAACAATCGAGGTACGCGAGCAGCGGGCAAGCCGAGCGCGAATATAATTACCGAAATCGAGCGCATCGCAGGCGATTGAGCAATCGACGCATCGAGCGATTCTCGATCGCGGATAAGTAGAGCAGCGCGTCAGCAGATTAAGTAGCGCGGAGCCTCTATATTCCGTGGACGTACGGAATCTGGAGGGACGGAAAATAAACAGTAAATAATGAAAAGCGAAGTTTTATGAAATAATGTTTTGTCTAATAAATAACGCCGATGCTCTCGCTCGTAATATAAGGCTACGCGAACGAGCATTCGACAGTCTGGTTTGACTCGAGAAACTGTGCGTCTGGTCCCAGGGATTCGGTATTGGAATCCAAAAGGTAACATATAGTGTTCCGGGCAAGGGAACGTATTAAGTGGCACTGGCGGATGAGGGTCGGACCTGGATCCCGAGTGCGGAAGTAAGTGTTAAGGTTGACTTGTGAAGTAACTTTGTAAAGTTGTGTGGAAAAGAGGCAAATTGTAAAGTGAAATTGTTTATTACTCTGTTTTCTATTCCGTCAATAAATTGTTATTGCGCCTACGAGTAGTAGTCCTCACTGGGGTTCCAACCCCTTACTGGTAACATCCCAAAATCTTCAGAGATAATATCTCACCCGCCGAGCACGGACTGATCACCCGGGCTCCGGCGGTACAACAAAAGCCTGTCGGAGACTTCGAGACGAATTTTTCGACGAATTTGTTAACTGTAAAAATATTTGGACGGCCCCCAAAAGGCTGCACATTTTTATGTCAGTAACGTCCTACTTCCTCTTCCATGCAACGCAAAAACCATGGCGATATCTCATTTCTTACTCGAGTTATCTTTTTTTACCTACGACGATGAATATCGACGAAATTTCACTAAAGACCGAAGAAAAAAAATTCATTTTCTCGAGTTTCTCGAGCCTAGCACGCTGCTCATGGACAAAACGATGACGGTTCGATTCCACGTAATATCGGAAACGAAATGAACCGTTTGAAATCTTAGGATCGTATTCTATTATATAAGGCCTTTCGAAGACTTGCAGACGAATTATTCGAAAAATTCGTAAAATGTGGTTAAAAATTTGGAATTTGAAAAATATTTGGTTAAGCAGACGAAAAAAATTAGCGTATAAATGCTGTATATACATGAGCTTTTATGCAAACCGTGCCTTCACTGGCTTTTTCACCATAGAAGTCTGAAACGGAGCGCGAAGCGCGACGTGCATCCAAGATCGAATCGGAGCGCGTAGCGCAACGTTCATCCAAGTTCGTATCGGAGCGTGTAGCGCGACGTGCATTTAAGTTCAAAACGGAGCGCGCAGCGCGACGTGTACCCTTGTGAGTGCCTTAAAAAATGTCCCGACGGGACATTTTTCGGGGGTTTGGGGGCGGAGCCCACCAACAAGTGCCTCTGCGCCCGCAGGTCGCTGAGGCGCTTATTTTACTTGAGCGGATAAGCCTCTCCAATAATAAAATTTTTTAAAGTGTTTTACAGTCTTGAATACGCCGGGATGACCTAATTTGCCATGAATTACTTCGATTAATGAGTGTTGTAAACTCTTCGGAATGACAATCTGCCAATTCTCCTGAGACTTTTCCCGATGAATCAGTATATTCCCATAGAGAACGTAATTCGCGTCGTTAGAATCACTTTCATAGCCCTCAATTCCCTTTCTTGTCTCGAGATCAGCTCGCTGCAATTTGCTTAAATTCTTAAAACCTCGATCTAAATTCTTATCGCAGCTTAAGAGAGCTAATGTGAGCAAAGCTGAATCTTCAGCGCGCTCTTCGACAGGAAGAAAGCATTGATGAAGCGATGAAATTATGATTCATTCCGAACGATCCTCCTCGAATTTTCCCATGGGATTTCTACTAAAAAAATTGGCGACAATATTGTCAATCCCCCTACAGTACTCTACCGTGAAATTTTACTGTTGCAAAAACAAACTCCAGCGCATGATCCGAGAGTTTTGGAACGTAGACATATTGAGGAACGTTAAACACTAATAATCCGTAATGATTTTAAAGCATACCCCCAACAGATAAACTCGAAATTTGTTCACCACGTGAATAATGGCCAATAATTCCTTCTCGGTGGTCGTGTGGTTTACTTCCGGTCTCGTAAGGCGTCGACTCACGACACCGATTACATTTCGGTCGCTCTGCGCGGTTATTTGATACAATATCCCGCTGATGCCCCTATCGCTCGCGTCGGTCTGCACTCTGAACTGCGCGCCTGGAATAACATGTTTTAGCATGATGCGATTCCCGAAATTAATTTTTCGAATGCCTCAGAGTGAGTTTTCGTCCATATCCAGTCAGTGTCTTTTGTTAAGAGATCGCGCAACTCGTCGATCGCGTAGCTATGGTTCACGCTAAATCGGCGATAATAGTTGAACGCCCCGAGTATCTGTTGCAAGTGTTGTACCCCGAGTACGCCGGTTGTTGTCGCAAGGTGCATTGCGCAACAACCGAGGTATGCGAGCAGCGGGCGAGCCGAGCGCGAATGTAATTACCGAAATCGAGCGCATCGCGGGCGATTGAGCAATCGACGCATCGAGCGATTCTCGATCGCGGATAAGTAGAGCAGCGCGTCAGCAGTTTAAGTAGCGCGGAGCCTCCATATTCCGTGGACGTACGGAATCTGGAGCGACGGAAAATAAATAGTAAACAATGAAAAACGGAGTTTTAAGAAACAATGTTTTGTCTAATAAATAATGCTGATGCTCTCGCTCGATATATAATGATACGCGAGCGAGCATTCGACAGTCTGGTTTTTGACTCGAGAAACTGTGCGTCTGGTCCCAGGGATTCGGTATTGGAATCCAAAAGGTAACATAGAGTGTTCCGGGCAAGGGAACGTATTAAGTGGCACTGGCGGGTGAGGGTCGGACCTGAATCCCGAGTGCGGAATTAAGTCTTAAAGTTGACTTGTGAAGTAACTTTGTAAAGTTGTGTGCAAAAGAGGCAAATTGTAAGGTGAAATTGTTTATTACTCTGTTTTCTATTTCGTCAATAAATTGTTATTGTGCCTACGAGTTGTAGTCCTCACTGGGGTTCTAACACCTTACTGGTAACATCCCAAAATCTTCGGAGATACTATCTCACCCGCCGAGCACGGACTGATCACCCGGGCTCCAGCGGTACAACACAAGTGCTTTTTATTTTTCGGCTCTTCGAAGTCCAGAATTATTTCCAATTTATTCGGTTGCGGGCTAATTCCTTTCCGCGCTATTATAAATCCTAGAAACGCGACACGCTCTTGGAAAAAGTCACATTGCGATATTTTAATCGTGAAATTTAAATTGTTTCGGCGTTGAAATATTCTCTCGAGTACATGTACGTGCTGCTCAAAGGTATCCGTCCCAATGATTATGTCATCGATATAACACGAGATATATGAATTTATTTTCTAACGCGTAGCCAAACGCGCGGATGAACCCGCTACCCGCCGTTTTTAGGCCGAACGGTATACGGCAAAATTGGTACAATTTCGAATCGAACAGAAATGCCGTAAACGGTTTCGAGTTTTTATATAACTTTATGTGCCAATATCCTTGGGTTAAATCCAATTTCGAAAACCATCTCGCGCCGTGAAATTTTGGCAATAATTCGTTTATAAGCAAGGGCGACTCGTGGTCACCTTCGATCATTTTATTCACGTGTCGCGCGTCCAGACAAACTCTTATCGACCCGTCGTCTTTCATGACGATTCGCAGTGGGTTACTGTATTGGCTTACCGCCCTCTCGATCGCGTCAATCGCTTTCTTTGTCGGTTCTCGTAAATTAAATGGAACGGGATATGTATGCCTGATACTCGGTTTGTTAGTAATTAATTTTAGATCGTGTTCATACCCCTTTGCGCACCCTGGTTTGTCGGAGAATAGCGATCTGAACTTTGCGAGGGTATTTAATACTATTTGCTTCTGCAAACTTTCCAGCAATGTTAGTTTACATGCGATCGCGCGAAGAGTCTCCGAAAACTCTTCGTCATTCACGAAATCGGTGTTATAATTTTTCTTTATATTTACAGGGCTATAACTCTTCATTATCCTTGAAAAATCGTGCAGATCCGAGTGAATTTCGTTTACGAGTGCGACCGTGTTGTTTTCGTTATTTATCGTCCTCTTGCTCTGATTTACGGATAATTTCTCGACTATTTCATTCTCGCGATCTGTACTTTCAATTGCGCATTCCCCCCCGGGAGGTGTTACGTCCACGTTTGGCGGTGACGCATCCCCCTCCGCGGATATATCGCGTAAATTAATTACATAAACTAATATATCTTTATTTTTTCGTGAGCAACAAAGAGTCTCGGAGGCCCCTCGCTCGAACATTACCGTCCTGTCACGCAGAATGCTACCCGCGAATTCGATTGTTTCATTTTCATAGTCAAAAATGACCTCATTAGTCGACATCCAGTCGTTGCCCAAGATGATCGTCGACGTTAGGTACGGGATTATCAAGAAAGGAAAGCTTGATGCGTGATCTTCTAACTCGATTTCTAGCCAGACTTGTTGTTTTATGGTAGTCGACTTTTTCCCGATTGCCGTTGTGCCATATAGATTCGACACCGGCAAAATATTTAGACTTCGCTTCGCTGATATTTCTTTGTAAAACTTTTCCGAGATGGCCGTGATTTGACTTCCGAAGTCTAATAGTATCGTTCGTTCTTTTCCAAAAATTTTAACTCGCAGATGAGGACAACGCGCGATCTGTGGACCAAACTCTTCTTCCTCCTCGCGATCCGTTACCCCATTTATGCCCTCCGAAAGTTCTTCGATAAAATCAAAATCTTGACGACGCGTTGCCGGGCCCCTACTCAACGCGTCGCATGGGAGTTTAAATGAGACGGATTCATTTGCGGTTGGTCGTTGTGGCTATTTCGATTTGTTTGTATACGCGTTTCTACCGGCGGGAGATAACGGGTGTTGGGCAGCTGAAACGTCGGTGGCGAATACTGCTCGCTCCTATTATACGAGTCATAATTCTCGTTTCCATTATCCCGCGCGTTATCGTTATAATTTCGACGTCTTGAATTTCGTTTGTTTTGGCGTCTATGTCCGTTACTTTGCCCGTGCTCGTATACCTCTACCTCCCTCACCTTTACCGGTTGTCGCTGACTTTCGTTATTATGATTATTCCACGGTTTATTCTCTCGAAATTTTACGCGTTCGCGGCGGATTCCGTCTAAACTGCCGACCCAAGTGAAAAAATTATATAAGGATTATATACAAGTTATATATAAAGCTTTAAGTTGAGTTTTTATACGAAAGTGGACATATAGATTCCTCATATATTCGGTATAGTCGAAGTTGTAACGGTACATTTTCTCTTTGAAGGCCCTTGGCGGGTAAGGGAAAAATGTCGTTACAAAAACAAGCGCGACGGTGTCAACAACAGTCTTTATAGCACGCAAGGCTATAGCGAAGGTGTTGCCGTAATTCAATTAGGACACACCTTAGCGTCGGTGTGCGGATTCAATCGTGCGCCGAGCTAAGCACACACGACCGTTGAACAGCTGGTCATCCCCCACGCGGCGATCCTAACGACGGACTCAACGAATGCGAGCGACAAATAAGCGCAAGTAATCGTTGAGGTTCCTAAGAAACGCTCAAAAATTCGAAGCCTGATCACGCCACCTTTTACCCCACTCCCGAGTCGATACATCGAATCGCCCCGAGAGTATAAAAGCGCATGAGACCAGCACTCAAGATTTGACTCTACAAAAATCTTTAAACGATCTTAGACACTGTGCTCCGCACATTCCTTTTGTACCTAGTACAAACACACCTCGTTCCTTCGAACTGGTCGTGTGAACGGCATACGGCATAGCGATGTCCCGAACACACGTCGCTAGGTATTCCCCGGCCTCCTCGAAGCCCTAAAACAGCTTCGTTGATCTATTTAATACTTCTTTTCTTATTCAAAAACAAAATTAATTAGTAAGCCAAAAGATCGCAGTTCCACTCATAGGCAAATTGTTCAGGTTATTTACCCGCGGGAGATCGCGTCGAGCCACCCCAGCTTCGTACCCCCCGTGGTGCGAATTCCGTCGCGGAAAAATAACAGAACCATAAATTGTCTAACTTATCACGGATAACTTAACGGAGCGTATCATCTAATTTAAGCATCGCGCATTATCTTTTCTTTGATTTCTTTGATCGAGTCACAGTACGGGACGATCAAACTCGAGCGCGTTGTCACTTGGCTGTTTTTCTTTCTGACCGCGCCTCTGCTCGAGCTTGTCGCACGAGACGTAAACACGGCGGATAGAACCGGCATCGCGGCGACCACAGACACACGAACACTCATACTATTGCCGCCGCCGACCCGATGAGAAAATACCTTCGCGAGCACAATGCAATTTAAATGCCCAGGCCTCTAATCCCCACGTTTACGTGTCTGGAGTCGAGAGAGATTTAATATTTGTCGAATCACGAACACAGAGCGGAAATAGGAAAAATTAGAAGAATCGTTTTCAATCGCGTGCAATTGCAGCAACCGATTGAAAACGAAATTATCGGTAAATTTCAGTATAACGAATACAAAAATAGTCGCTCAACGAACGCGCGTGTGAAAACGATCGCCCGAGAGAAATTGGAGAGCCCGCGATCGCGCACCGCTGACCACACCCTCTAAGCGTTCGCTCCAAGCCGTTCGAATATCGCACTATCCTGACTCCGGAAAGTTAAACATGTTGTTTAATTGTTCTTCTCGCACGACCGCACTGTAAAATCTCGAGTCATCCCATCGCGATAAGCTGGTGATGAAATAATTCTCGGTCACTCGGCCAATGAGAAGATAATTAATCTGGAGATTTCTAAAAAAAAAACGTTTCTCCTAAAGACAGCCCCGTAGCCGAACCCGCAGTCGGCAATTTAGAAATTTGGCAACAAGATCGGAGAGCCCATTTTTGCACAAATCACAACGTCTATATTCACTTATGAATTCGATAAGCCAATGCATTTTTTCTACATGCGCGAAGTACATCGTTTTTGTAGTATTGATATAAGGGTTGCATATAGTTTATTTATTTATTTATTTATTGACGGGGACAAGCCCCTTTGTACAAAGTTTTTACCCGTTATGTTTCGTTTATCTATATTTAAATTTTACGTTATAACAAGTAACCGGTTACATATTGACATTTTTACATTTTTTGCTTTTTTACATTCTTTACATTTTTCTTTTTTTCCTTGACCTTTTTTATTGGGTTTACCGACGAGTTTTTGCGAGAAATGTCTGTGCTCCCCCCCCAGCTCACTCGTACCTGAGGACTATCTGTCTGCTTTCAACCTTAAAAGAGCTAATCGGGACGTTGAATGGTTGAACCCCTTCCAAATTGTTCGCTAGCTCACTGATTCTGTTAATAGCAGATTTACCCGTTGTCGTAGCTCGAGCCGCTGGGACGTGAAACGTTTGTGCAGATCTAGTTTGTCTAATCGGCGCGTGAAGACCGACTGTTTGCAGCAGTGAGGGACAACTTACGGAGTCCGTGATCAATTTCGCGAGAAATACTAGGTCGTTGAACATCCGCAGTGATTTTAGACTTGGAATCTGAAGTAATGTCGCGATCTCAGTGTAATTATGGGATTCACGCGCCATCGGCCTACCATACTGGAATGCAGCTAGTCTGAGAAATTTGTGTTGCACACCCTCAATCCGAGACGAGTGGACGGCGAACGCCGGATTCCAAACCTCCGACCCGTATGTTAAAATCGGTCTAACCAATGTTAGGTATAGGATTTTAAAGGTGTGAACCCTTTTGACATCTACGCTGAATCTCGATATGAATCGCAGAGTTCTAATTGCCCGAGCGACGGAGACCTCGATGTGTCTGACAAATTTTAGCCTGCTATCAAATAGCACTCCCAGATCTTTAATTTCATCCACTATTTCAAGGTTCTCATCCCCTAAAGTGTATGTGTTTCGCATTGGGTTCCTTACCGCCGAGAAAACAATTGACTTGCACTTCGTTAAGTTCAGACTCAATTTGTTTCGTTTACACCAATCCCACAAATTATTTAAGTCGCTTTGTATTCTCCGACTATCCCGCTCGTCTTCGACAGCACAGTACAATTTCAAGTCATCCGGAAATAGAAGGAAGCGCGTGTGAATAAAGCAGGAGCAAATATCGCTTATGAATATTAGGAACAAGAGTGGACCAAGGTGAGAACCCTGAGGCACTCCCGGTGTAACTAATATTCCTCGAGATCGTGAACTTTTGAGGGATTTTTTTCGAAATAAACTATTTATGTGTCATTTTTGTACTTGGCGTACAGTTTTTACTTTTTTGAAAAAAAAAGTTTTTGTTTTGAGATTTCACTCATTTTTTACAGTGCATACATTACGTGAAAATTTTTTGTAAAAATTGTTGTAAAAGGAAGAACTCCGTCGACAACTTTTTGTCGAGACACGACCGATGCGAACAAGTCGACTGAATCCTTGTGGTTGGAGAGACGACCGATGCGAAAGAGTCGGCTGAATCCTTCTGGTCGGAGAGACGACCGATGCGAAAAACTTGACGGAGTCCTTCTTGTCGGAGAGACGATCGATGCGAAAGACTCGACGGAGTCCTTCTTGTCGGAGAGACAACCGATGCACAAGAGTCGACGGAGTTAACATGTTCCTCCACTTTGGTTTTTTTTGTAAGGTTATTTGATGTGCCGGCAATCACAAATCACATGAAAAAACATTGGCTAAAAATCGTTTTTCAACTTTTTTTCAAATTTCACATTCACATTCGGATTTCTTCGCAAGAAGTCCGAATCAAACGAGAAACGACAGGACTCGTGTTAATCGCGTTAACGTCATTCATTTTTCAAAACACGCCGAATCGCACACGCGGAAATCTTTCAAACGAACGAGAGTTATACCTATCTCGATAGATCGCGATCGAGCAGACGATGGCACCAGACGGCACACGGATGAGGCGCTTGGAGATACTTCACGTGTGCGTCAGCCAATCGCGGTTACAATTTTGTTTGCCTGTGTGAGCGCCTAATGTTACCCATGTGCGAACGATTCACAGTGGTAACAAGGAACAACTTCACAGAGGTAACAAGACACAACTTCACGCTGGTTACAAGGGACACATTCACGGGGGTAACAGGCAACGCGTAACAGTTGCCTGAACGAAAAAATCTGGAAAACCGAAAAATGCTGATTACGATATCTCGACATCGGCTGAACGGATTTAATCGCGACTAGGCGCGTTTGAAAGCTGATGTCGAATATACTGTAACGGTCGACTTTTCCACCGACGCGTCTATCGGCTACTTCGCGGTCGTTAGGGATTCGGGGCGAGCAAAAAAATCGTTAGATGTGGTTAATTCGGTGAAATGAGTGGTTGTTTATTCAAAAAACACATAAATAATACGAAATACAGTATCGAAATTATTTGGTATCGATGCTTGCTCCTTCCGATGATTCCTGTATTAAAATCGCTTGACGAAACACACTCGAGTTGTTCGGCAAAGGAAAATTATCGATTAATTTATAATTATCAATTAATTCGTTAATTAATCGCGAAAAACGATGAAAACGCAAAATATCTCGAATTACTATTGCGATTATGTTGCCAAAACCAAAATTCAATCCAGTCTCACTTCTTGAGAAAAAGAAAATTACAGATCTGTTTTACCGACCGAGAGTTCGTGATTCGAAAAAGAAATGATTTTACTGATTAATTTTTCGGTCATCGTCAAGAATAAAATTCACACGAGAAATTAAACAAAATTTAAATAAACTTCGTTTTAAATTACCGACCGAGTCAATTCTTCGGCCCTTTTCGACTGTCGTTGCGGGTTAAATGAAAAACTCCGAAAAACGCAAATTATAATGATTAAAACGCGAGAGAAACAAAAATTCGATGCAATGAATTTTTGTAACGATTTACCGATCGAAACGATTTACCGACCGAGCTGAGTTATCGGCCGAGTCGTCCTTCTCGGTACGATGTCGCGTGGTTCTCGAGCAACGTCGAGGTTATGTCGCGAAAGAAGATTTTCGAGGTTATGTCTCGAAAAAGAAGTTTCGAGGTTAGATTCCCCGAAACAGAAATTTTCGAGGTTATGTTCCCCGCTTACTTGAATTAACCTTAAAATTTAAGAAATTGGCTAATTTGCATTGAGCATCTGCCGTGAGGAAGGTACCCGTAGAGGAGGATCGGGGATCGAGCTCGGAAACGAGCTCGAGCGGCTACCCCGTGCGTGATTAACCTCTCTCAAGGCCCTCTGCGAGAGGCTTGGTATTCGCCCGGACAGATTTCGAAAGTGGAGCTACGATCGAATCACCCGGGGTGCAAGCGCACCTCCGCTGGGTAAACTAACCTATAACCTCCAGAGAACTCAGGACAACCGGTGTCTGACACCGAATTGTCCTAGCCCCTGGGCTTAGTTGAACAAATAGAACTGGAGAAGTACCTTACTGGAGCTCCTCCAGCCGACTGCTGATTTTTCTGCGCTCCGCACGCCCTTTTATACAAAATCGGCCCCTCGCTGATTGGCCGAAAAATGCCGCATTGCGGTATTTTTCCCTTGGGCCAATTACCGCTCGTGAAAATTCTCGTAGCCAATGAGAGCCACTGTGGCAGTACCTGCGGGCCGCTCTGCGTGAAAATCGATAAAGGGTCGATTTTCACGCGCGCAAATATTTGAATCGCGAAAAATACGAAAAATGAAAAATTCGAACAAATTTCAGGAAAAACGTAATAAATATCGAGAGAAAAAATGTCAATGAATGACAAACGAGTATCGACGATGAATTGAGGCGGAGATCGGCCTCGTTCTCCGTCTCAATATATAATCAAAATTGTCTCAAAAATTGGATCCGATGCGTAGTTTTATAACAAGGATCGATTTAATTTCAAAATCGAGCCCACTTCCGGCATATTCGCGTAGACTTACACGGTAGCGTCTCGCGCAAAAAATTTTTTTTTTGTACTTGGCGTCGAGACACTACCGTGTCTCTTGATAAATTGCGTCAACCTGCAATTTTCGCGTTATTGATTCCCTGAGATAGGTTTCGTATACCAAGAGATTCGTTGCCGTTGAGCGTTTTACCACGAAACAGTGTTGCTCGTCTATGATCGTCGCGCGGATTTGGAACGATAAGTATCCAGCAACAAGGTTATCGAGTATCTTGGGAATGGCACTAATAATCGAAATAGGTCGATAATTGCGCACGTCCGCCTTGGATCCGCTTTTGTAGATCGACGTGATATAGCTGTGCTTCCAAATGTCTGGGAAGATCCCATCTTTCAGAGACCTCGCGAAAAGCCTAGATATTGGGGCCACAAGGGAGTCCGCACACCCCTTCAGCAGTGACGGCGGTATACCGTCTGGACCGGGACCCTTCTGTGTGTCTAGGTCCCGAAGCTTCTCTCGAACCTCGTTCTGCGTGAAGTACGCCGCCGACACGTCCACCACTGAAGAAACTGGTGGGACCCGTGCGTCTTTTATGCGGTGATCCGTGTACACTGACTCAAAAAAGTCGGCGAAGAGATCGACGGTCTCCTGCCCGGTATTTGCAGTCCTTCCGCCTAAGGTCATTTTCGATGGTAATCCTCGGTCTCCTCGGCGCCGGTTTACGTAGTTCCAAAAGGCTTTGCTATCCTCTGCTATGCTCTGTTCGACTTCACAGGTGTACTGCTCGTAGCATTCGGTTGATCTACGCTTACAAATGTTTCTCAATGCTTTAAAGCGTTCGTAGTCCTCTATTCGGCCCGTCTGTTTGAATACTTTGTGCGCCAGTTTTTTGTCTGATATACATCGGAGTAGCTCTTTGGCCATCCATGGTGGCCTCGAGGACGAGACAATCCGCTTCCGTGGTCCGAAGAGATTCATCGCGACATTCAGTACCTCATAGAAAGCCAAGGTCGCGTCTTCGAGAACGCTCCTCTCCTCTATAAAGGCCCAGTCAATGGTACTGAAATACTCGTTTATACCGACCATGTCGGTTCTGCGAAAGTCGTGTTCGATCTGTTCCTCCTCGAACTCCTCGCTCGTCTGAATTTCAATCTCGAAGTATAGAGAGGTGTGGAAAGCCTCATCTTCCCGCAACAACGGGTCCTCCACAACTGAAACCTCGCGTGTAACCTTCGAAAAAACCAGGTCCAGGGTATTCCCGTGGCTATTGATTATCTTGCTATGTTGTTGAACTCCGAGAAAGGAACAGCCGTCGCTTAGTATCTGTGCCTTTTCTGTCCGTGCTGCATCTGCATTGGAGAAATCGCACACTACCTCATCATCGCACTCTTGCCATGAGATTCCCGGCAAGTTAAAATCTCCGACTAAGAGAAGCTCGTGATCCGGATGGCGCTCCGCTTGCTCAGCCACCTGGGCCACATACTCTCCGTAAACCTGTGAACTAGACGATAGCGAGATGTAGACTCCGCTGAGTAGAATCTTCTGGTGTCCTTTGGAGATGCTAATCAACAAATGCTCCACGTAATTGGCGTGAAAATCGCAGCGCGTACTGTGAAACGAGCGACGGACCGCTATGAGAACGCCGCCCCCCCCCCCCCCCCCCCCCCTCGTGCGTGACGCTGCGACTGGGCTTCTATCACACCGGAAAATATCGAAACCACCGAGTCCAAGTTCAGCGTCCGTTATACCTTCATGTAGCCAAGTTTCCGTTAATATCAACACGTTAGGGATGGGAATGGACCATGAGTTAGGGACGGGTCGGCTCTTATACCGTCCAAGAAGAGTTTCGCTTGCGCGAATCTCGCTCGGCGGCGGCCATCTGGCGGAAAAAGCCAGAACTTACCCGGGGATAACGATATAGTTAGTATAGAATCTCTGTAGAAACCATCTCAGATAAATGTGCAAACTTATATGACTGTATTTTTTTTATCAAGTGACGCGGTAGCGTCTCGACGCCAAGTACAAAAAAATAATTTTTTTTTACAAGTCGACGACCTACGCCAAAATGCCGGAAGTGGGACCCGATTTCGAATTAAAATCGTTCGATCTTCCAAACCTACAAGTCAGATCTAATTTCTGACAAAATTTTGTAATATATATATTCGACATCAGCTTTCAAACGCGTCTAGTCGCGATTAAATCCGTTTAGCCGATGTCGAGATATCAGGATATGAGCTTATCGTTTTTCCAGATTTTTCGTTCAGTCAACTGTTACCTGTGACCTGTTACCACCGTGAATTTGTCTCTTGTTACCTCTATGAAGTTGTCTCTTGTTACCTCTGTGAAGTCGCTCCTTGTTACCACTGTGAATCGTTCGCACGAGGGTAACATTAGGCGCTCACACACACAAACGAAATTGTAACCGCGGTTGGCTGACATACACGTAAAGTATCTCCGAGCGACTCACCCGTGTGCCGTCGTCTGCTCGATTGCGGTCTATCGAGTTAGTCATAATTCTCGTTCGATTACAACGTTTTCGCGGTGTGATTTGATGTGTTTTTAAAAATTAATGACGTTAACGCGATTAACACGAGTAAATGCGTCCTGCTGTTTCTAGTTTGATTCGGACTTTTGGCAAAAAAACTCGGAATCTCTTCGACCAGCTCGTTTGTCATCGTGTTGTTAGTCGCCCGTTAATTTGACTAACCTAATATTTCGGCGAAATTTTTTTTTAAACGATTGTTGTAATTGCTAATGAATGTGAAATTTAAAAAAAAAGTGGAAAAACATTTTTTAGCCATTGTTTTTTTACGTTATACGTCATTGCCGGCACATGAAAGTACCTTACACAAAAAAACCAAAGTGAAGGAAAATGTTATGAATGAAGATGAAAAAATAGGAAAAAATAACAGTAGTAGTGTACAGGTATAGGGAGACAGGATTTACCCCCTCCATGCGGCCACTGGCGCCATACCCCCTCCACGTCTACCCCTCCCCCCTGTCTGGGACCCCCTAAGCCCCGCCCTCGTCGATTATAGGGACCAATGGGAGCGAGGGTGGGAGAATTCCCTGGCCTCTGATTGGTTGCGAAATTTTCTTCGTTTCGTTATAGCGACCAATGAGAGAGAGGGTGGGAGAAATTCTCCGACCTGTGATTGGCCGAATGATTTTTCCGTGGCGCCCTCTAGAAATTTCCACCGCCTGTTCAGTATTAATATAACTGTCCATTTTTCCTGTGATCTGATTGGGTCTGTTGGTTAGCCGTCTATTTTCCGGGGCCCTCTCGAAATTACCGATGTTTTTGAAACTAACCATATTCTGCAGTCGATAATAAAGTTTTCCCTCTCTACAGTCGGTAAAAATTTTTGGGCGGGTATAAAAGACAGAGAAATATAGAAAATATAGGAAAAAAATTTTCGCCCAAATCGGGGATCGAACACGGGCCACCGAGAATGTTAAGCTTGCACGCTAACCACTTGACTACCGCCGCCGATTCCTACTAAAAATATTCTGTAGCTAGTAAACCTGTTCGTATTCTATGCTACTTCGCTATTAATATCGTACAAATATTCGCAAGCCAAAAACTTTTCCTTTTATTTATTCGTCCTGCGTGTTGATGTGAATTTCTGTCTGTGAACATTTGTCAAATTCTCATTATTTCCTAAAAACAATTTATTCGTATGAATGATAAAAGGTAATCGCAGGTAACATTCACTCTAATCATTCTTCATTAATTTTGTAATCGGTATAGAAAAATGTTTGTGTTGAATTCATGTGATAAGGAGTCTGGAAACTTTTTCGTAAGAAAAAAATATGAAAAAGAAAGATTGAGCAACTTTTATGTGTCTTTTTCGAAAGGTTTTTCATAAATATTGTATCCAGAATCGCCAGAAAAAGGAAAAAATAGAAAACTGAAAGACAATGCTAACGCGATTCATAAAATTTGCTCGTAAAAAATAACAAATTAAAGTGTTAAAAAACACATTGAAAATTTCCAATGTGTTGATTGTTCGAAAAAATGCAATGAACTTCGTATTTGTGATCGGCTACAGTAAAGATGAATACTTCAAAATGCTACAAAGAAGTACCCCGAACGTTGCACCAGGGCCGGGGCACTCGGTAACATTCGGTGGCGCCCGGTAGGATCAAATTCGACCGATCTTCTCCGACCAAGCGCTACGGGTGTGGGCCAAAATTCACAACGACTAAAATTCAGATTAGTGGAAATTACGAATTAAAAAAAACGCAAGTTGCTTACTCGAAAAACCCAACTTACGAACGTTTCCAACGTAATAAATGTACATTAAGAACGCAAAGATGCCAAATCAAATTTTTATCGAAAACAAAAATAATAAAAGGCAATACTCTAAAAGGTAAAATATCGAATTGTCAAAATTTCGAACATTATCCAATCCGAATATGCATCTTCTAGGATTGCTCAAATTTAGAAAAGTCAGTATTTCGAATTTATTAAAGAGAAAACCCAATACGTTGAATGGTTACAATAGCGAAAGATCAAGAGGGTGAATGCCGAAGAAGTTGAACGTCAAAATACCGAAAGATTATAAAGCGTCAGGAACATACTTCTCTGTCTTCGGAGTAAGATAAAGATAAACGGCGAAAAAATTCTAATATCCTCAAAGGTTTTGCACTTTTCTCGTTTCGCTATTTCAATCTCTAGGCATTTTGTCTGTCGCTATCGTGGAATTTCGCTATTTTGTCATTCTCTTTTTTGTTCCTTCAATATTTTACATATCGAAATTTTACGATTTCGAAATTTATATTCTTGACTTATATCTTTATTTTAGGCATATTATTTTCTTAAAAAATGAATGCCTCTTCTATTTCTAATCTGGAAAACAGTACCTGTCTACATCTTTGAGATCTATATTTATGTCGCTCGAAGTACGAACTGTAAAAAATATACTTGCAAACCAATGAATGTTCGGATAAATAAATTTCCGATGAAATCTGCATTCCGCCGTTATCAAGGTCATTCAATCGCGATCAATCAATCGCTATTATTTGAAATTTTGAACTTCACCCCAAAAAAAAGAGAATCGATTACATATTAACGGAGAATAATTATGACGGCACTTTAAAAAATATGTTCGGAAACCATGATAGCCCGAAACACTCAACTCAGTAGGAATTTTTGGAAGATTGATGATAAAACAATTGTAGGTGCGATTGTGTTCGGGTGGAAACCGACTGATGAAAATCTTCTTCTCTCTGGATGATGATCGATAAAGTTGGTTCGATGAATATCGATGATTTTCGAAAGAATTATTCGAGAAGTCGGAGTTCGCCCAATGTAAGTTGATATTTTATTTTCGAAAGTTTAAATTGAACAATCGATGTTGAGATTATTATCTTTGCTCGATAATTGAAATAGTTAATTAATTAATTTAAGTTTTTGGACTAAAATCTGATTAACAAGTTTCGGTTTGAAGTCTCCAAGAAGAATTTTGGAGTTGAAGTTCAAATTATGGGTGCTCGGTTCGGAGTCTCGATGTTTAGCGCTCGGTTTGAGGTGTGATTGAGGAGTGCCCGATAAATAATTATTCGCGGTGCTTCCTGTCTCCAGGTGACGGAAACTGTGATAAGATAGGCTGAAAGGTGCTATATTATTCATGAATTTTGTAGTCAAGATAGAAAAATATTTGCCCTGAATTTATGTGACGAATATTTCTGAAGCTTTTGTAAGGATGAAAATTATTAAAAATTAAGAATCCTTGATGGGCGGGTGGAAGCTTGTCAAATTGTTATTCTTTCTTAAAAATAACTACTTTGTGGGAAATATAAAATTTAATCTCCGGTCTTTCGAAAAGCCCATGAATCTCGTATTTGTGATCGACTAAAGTAAAGATTCCTGTTAATTATTCGTCTAGCGTCTTCATTTGAATATTTTTGTGTGAAAACTTGTCAGTTTTTATTCTTTCTTAAAAACAATTTCTTTGTGAGAAATGTAAAATATAATTTCAGGTAGCCTTGACTCGACATATTCTTAATGAAGTTTATGGTATCCATTAAGTGTCAAATGCCTTAGAGGCCGAAAAGAGAAAATCGGAAAGGTTTCGCTCACAAGAAAAAATGTCGTCAGCCTCTTCCGTGTATTGTGTTCCAGTAGACGAGAGGTGAGCCGTCTCAGTTTCGAGATCGTTGAAGGAAAGCCGGGGATCTTAGCGATGCCGATCCCTTGTGAAAATGGCCTTAACCCTTTTGGAGACGGCTATTCAAATAATATTTGATCAAGTGTGGTAAACTACAGGCGGTATTGTTTTTATATATGGCGCGTGCGGCACCGTAGTACAAGGATGCCCGTCAAGTCAAAAGCCCGTCGGTGCCTCTTTTTTCATCGTTGGTGTCAAATGTTGTAGAGGCCGAAAAGAGAAAATCGGAAAGGTTTCGCTCGCAAAAAAAAAAAAAAAAAAATTCAACAGCGTCCTCGGTACGTCGCGTTCAAGTGGAGGACGGGGAAATGAATAAAACTTCTCCATAACTTTCATTGTAAAAAAAATAAGGGAAGAGTAGGGACAAACGCTTTGAAGTCTTCGGAAACTGAGAGTTTGATACAACTAACTGTCGAGACACTCGCAGTGCGGGTTGCATTTCAACGATCGAAATATTACCAAACGCGTATGTAATCTTTCTCAAAACAACAAAAAAGGTGAACGATAATAATCCGTGGGTCTCGAGAACATTTCAACGTATTCTAAAATCTGATCAAAGCTGCACTACATTTTCGGGATTGATCCGGTGAAAGTGATACAGCTGAAAACGACATTCGAACGTTAATAACATTCAAGAAAGAAAAACGACATTCGAACGTTAATACCATTCAAGGAAGAAAAAACGACATTCGAAGGAAGAATGTTCCCGAGGTGTTATGAGATTTCGCTGATGTCGTCATTTCCGTGTCAAGTGATCCGCGCCAAATGGACTGCACACATCTATATACGCACGCGGGAAATTACCGCTAGCCGTGAAATGTTGCAGCGGGTGATGAACGATTTTTATGCGGGTCCACAAGCGAAACTTCTGAGGCCCGAAAATATTATCCCCGGCATGGCGTGTATAATTTGGAATGGTCTCTATGCCGTCCGAGCCGAAATAATCGACGTTGACGATGAAGGATATACGGAAGCGTACCTCGTTGATGAAGGCGACACCGGTTCTGCGAGAACGGATCGATTATTCCACGTTGAAACATTTTTCGCGTCAGTGCCGGCATTAGTCATCGAATGCCGACTAGCCGGATTGGGCGATTTGGAGATTCCTGACAGTGGGCAACTGATCGAGGCCACCTGTCAGACGGAGATGAGCATCGACCTCATTGAGGGTGCAAGCGAGAACCTTCCACCGAGAATCCGCCTATACAAGAAGGTTGGAGAAGTGGTGGTGACGGAGATGCAGAGAGTCATCATTGAAGATTCCGAATACGACGTCGACATCTTCGCCGATGAAGGCTTTTGCGTTTGACTGGACCAAGCGACTACATCAAGGTATAGTGTCCACGATTGAATTAGCGATGACCGTTGAAGTATCTGAAAAATGGAAATCTGAATTTATCGTAATTTTTCTCGTTGTTTAGATTAATACGTATTGATGACCGGCATTCACCACTGCGGATCCTCAAGCCTACGAGACGGAGGGTGTAGAAATTATTATATCTATATATATATATATATATATATATATATATATATATATATATATATATATATATACATATATACTAAACTATACTACTACACTACAGCAATACTATACTACTCTATGTACTATATTATTATTATTTTTATATATGCATATATACTAGATTCTAAAAATATTGACGTCTGTGAAAAGAAAAACACATCAAACAATTAAATGTACAAAAATTAGTTCTAATTAATAAATAGTTGAAAAATAAAATATAAAATGTCGCAAGAAAATGAAGAGCAAAGCCGAAGCTTTCATTATTTCACTGAAAGGTGAAGAAATATTTTTATAAAAACACGAACTATTTTCGATATAGAAGTTCAGTCAGAACTTGAAAATGCACAACAAAAATAAGAAAATGACTACATGTTTGGGCATTTCACAAAACATATATGAATTGGAAATTTCCAAATACATTTCTACAGTCAATGCATTTTGTTTTAGAACACTCAAGGAGTTGACAAGTATCAGCGATGTTGACTGTCCGCTTCAATTTCTGTTTCAACGAAATACACTTTGAATGTTAACCTGTATTTATTTTACATTTTGACGAATCAGTTGAATCCCTTACAAGATTGAACGACGAATTTTGTGAATATAACTGAGTTTTATATTTAATCTTCTCGAATTTTTCGAGATCCTCGCGGTACCCGTATAGACCTGTAAAGAGATATTCAGCATATTATTGAAAAAGTTTTAATAATAACATACATTTGAAAATCCTACATATGCTTATCGAATAATATTCAAAAATATTTAAAATAACACTGCCTTTGACCACGGAGAATATCTGTATTATTAATGTGTGATATTCTGATGGTACAAACTAATATTTGCTTCTTTCATTTCATACCAGAGAGTGACCGACATAAGCTGCGGGACTAAAGTGCCACTATGTCGTATGCAAACTTGTTATGAAAGATTCTGGCTTTCATAGTATCTTGCCGAGTTGATACAGTTCGACTCTTCGCCGACTTGACGTAAATCTTGTTGACCGCGTAAGCGGCACGTAATATACAGCTGTGTCAATAGAAACATATATATAACAAATAAAATCCGTGTGATCTATGAGCTGTAAATGTATTGTTTTAATTAGAAGGTACAACTTACGCATTAAAGGTACTACTACACCGTATCCAAAGCATTGAAATTCCCAGCGGAGAGGGCTTGCAGCGGTAGCATTAATTTTTTCAACAACCTGGACTAAATTGTAAGGGTTTATGAGACGGCGCACGCCCGGTAAATCCTCGTCGTCCCGCATACGAACGATCCTCACCGCAATTGAAACGGTCTGGTAAGAACCGTTAAGCACCCCACAATCTGTACGATCGGCAAGTCTGTCTAGTAAAAAGTCTTGAAAAAGGGTGAATGATCGTTATCTTTCAATTTATTTTACAGCGTCGCAAAAATCGCTGTGCGCGGTCGATCTTTATTTTCTTTTCCATTTTCTACGAAGCAAATAACGTACTGATCTTTGTCGAAATTAATGTACGCTTATCACAACTTCTCTGGTATTCTTACAACACGCAGAGTTACACGTGGTTGTGCAGACGTTTATGACGCTGTACAATTCTCAAAAGTTGCACTGTGAAAACCACGGTGCCGTGCCGAGACCGAGTTACGAGATAGATTCGTACGATTTGACTCAGGTTTAATACTGTCAAAACCCGTAGACCTGCGAAGGGTTCATATCTCTTCTCCAAACAGGCGGTACGCGTATTACCGGAGGCGCGTTTTCCGTCCGTATGCACATACAGAGGGTGGAGAAACTCGTGCTTTGTCGACGACCCGTTTTCTCTATTGTTCTTGGACATTCCTTTCCTACTGAAGAAATCTGTATTATGGTAGTAAAACAAAAAAAGTGGTGAAAACAAAAGTACGTCTTCGTGAACAGGTAATTTCGGATACTGGCTTGGGCTTTTTCTAGAGTGGAAAAGGCATTTGTCTTTACAGGTATATCTCGGTCATCTCAACTCGGCTGCAGAAGATACCAATGAAACAAAGAAGAATGAAAGATCTGTTGGGCAAAATCCTTCAAGTAACTACAGACACCTGCCCTTTCAACATAGATTCGTGGAGTCTGCTGTATGAAAAAAAGGGTGAACGCAAGGATACGACCTGCGAGAGGCTGACGGCGTCAACCTCCCACGGTCACATTTTTGGAGTAGCTGTAAACCCGCTTCGGAACTGAACAATTTGTTTCCTTACCGACTTGTCAATTTTCGATAACAATTTATTCGACGATACCCCTTTTAGAAATAGTTTTTCATTTTAAAGCACTGATGAATTATATAAACGTATCTGCAATGAAGAATAATGAGCGACTAACTATAGTACTTTTATTGATGCGAATTTTTCATTTTTCCAATACTTTGACATAGCCGGAGTTTATTTCATCTTCAGCGTGTAAACCGATACACAGTCGAATTGAAAGGCTGTTTTGATCGAACGGAAACATGATTTTGAATTTCGAACGTGGAAATTAATTTTATAGCGATTCGAAAATTAGCGCGCGTATATATCATCTACTGATAATTATTTTTCATTCTCGTTTTTCATTTCAGTGCCACGAAAAATCGCCAACTGGACTTGATAAGCGGCTTTCGCTTCCTTTTTCTTGCCTACGCAGCGACATTGACGATTCGAACATTGACGTGCAAATATATCATACGCTGATAGTCATTTTTCATTTTCTTTTTTAAATGCCATAAGAATCGACAACAGAATTGATCAGCGTTTTTCACTTTCTTTTTTCTCCATGCAGCAAAATTGGTGATTCGAAATTTGACGAGCAAATATATCATCATTCGTTGTTCGCTATTTTCATTTTCTGTTTCATCGTTACAAAAAAAAACGTTGTGGTCGGTCGATCTTCATTTTCTTTTTCTTTTCTATGCTACAAATAATCGACGAGGTTTTTAAAATTTATTTTTATTTCCTTTTTCGACGCAAGGTTTTAGATCTAATTTTTATTTTCTTCTCCGATACAAAGAGTATCTTTTCGTTATGTTTTTGTAGCGACGGAAAAGGATATGAAAATTAGATTAAAAAATGTGTCGTGAAAAACAAAATCCATGAATCCGATATTTTCCTTTTTCTTTTGTGGCCCGTTCAAAAATTGACGAATACGGAATTTTTCTTTTTTCTTTTGAATCTCTTCAAAAAAAAAAAATCGGCAAGTCCGAAATTTTCCTTTTCCTTTTCCTTTTGCGGCCCTTAAAAAAACCGGTGAATTTGGTCAAAAGGGGCCGCAAAAAGAAAAGGAGAAGGAAAATTTCGGACTTGCCGATTTTTTTTTTGGAAGAGATTTAAAAGAAAAAAGAAAAATTCCGAATTCGTCAATTTTTTAACGGGCCACAAAAGAAAAAGGAAAATATCGGATTCATGGATTTTGTTTTTCACGACACATTTTTTAATCTAATTTTCATATCCTTTTCCGTCGCTACAAAAACATAACGAAAAGATTCTCTTTGTATCGGAGAAGAAAATAAAAATTAGATCTAAAACCTTGCGTCGAAAAAGGAAATAAAAATACATTTTAAAAACCTCGTCGATTATTTGTAGCATAGAAAAGAAAAAGAAAATGAAGATCGACCGACCACAACGTTTTTTTTTGTAACGATGAAACAGAAAATGAAAATAGCGAACAACGAATGATGATATATTTGCTCGTCAAATTTCGAATCACCAATTTTGCTGCATGGAGAAAAAAGAAAGTGAAAACCGCTGATCAATTCTGTTGTCGATTCTTATGGCATTTAAAAAAGAAAATGAAAAATGACTATCAGCGTATGATATATTTGCACGTCAATGTTCGAATCGTCAATTTCGCTGCGTAGGAAAGAAAAAGGAAGCGAAAGCCGCTTATCAAGTCCAGTTGGCGATTTTTCGTGGCACTGAAATGAAAAACGAGAATGAAAAATAATTATCAGTAGATGATATATACGCGCGCTAATTTTCGAATCGCTATAAAATTAATTTCCACGTTCGAAATTCAAAATCATGTTTCCGTTCGATCAAAACAGCCTTTCAATTCGACTGTGTATCGGTTTACACGCTGAAGATGAAATAAACTCCGGCTATGTCAAAGTATTGGAAAAATGAAAAATTCGCATCAATAAAAGTACTATAGTTAGTCGCTCATTATTCTTCATTGCAGATACGTTTATATAATTCATCAGTGCTTTAAAATGAAAAACTATTTCTAAAAGGGGTATCGTCGAATAAATTGTTATCGAAAATTGACAAGTCGGTAAGGAAACAAATTGTTCAGTTCCGAAGCGGGTTTACAGCTACTCCAAAACAGTGACCGTGGGAGATTGACGCCGTCAGCCTCTCGCAGGTCGCAACCTTGCGTTCACCCTTTTTTTCACTCAGCAGACTCTATGTTTCTGTGCTGAAAGGGCAGCCGCCTCTCGCCGATGGCGTCCTTGCGTTCACCCTTTTTTTCATACAGCAGACTCCACGAATCTATGTTGAAAAGGCAGGTGTCTGTAGTTACTTGAAGGATTTTGCCCAACAGATCTTTCATTCTTCTTCGTTTCATTGGTATCTTCTGCAGCCGAGTTGAGATGACCGAGATATACCTGTAAAGACAAATGCCTTTTCCACTCTAGAAAAAGCCCAAGCCAGTATCCGAAATTACCTGTTCACGAAGACGTACTTTTGTTTTCACCACTTTTTTTGTTTTACTACCATAATACAGATTTCTTCAGTAGGGAAGGAATGTCCAAGAATAATAGAGAAAACGGGTCGTCGACAAAGCACGAGTTTCTCCACCCTCAGTATGTGCATACGGACGGAAAACGCGCCTCCGGTAATACGCGTACCGCCTGTTTGGAGAAGAGATATGAACCCTTCGCAGGTCTACGGGTTTTGACAGTATTAAACCTGAGTCAAATCGTACGAATCTATCTCGTAACTCGGTCTCAGCACGGCACGGTGGTTTTCACAGGACAACTTTTGAGAATTGTACAGCGTCATAAACGTCTGCACAACCACGTGTAACTCTGCGTGTTGTAAGAATACCAGAGAAGTTGTGATAAGCGTACATTAATTTCGACAAAGATCAGTACGTTATTTGCTTAGTAGAAAATGGAAAAGAAAATAAAGATCGACCGCGCACAGCGATTTTTGCGACGCTGTAAAATAAATTGAAAGATAACGATCATTCACCCTTTTTCAAGACTTTTTACTAGACAGACTTGCCGATCGTACAGATTGTGGGGTGCTTAACGGTTCTTACCAGACCGTTTCAATTGCGGTTAGGATCGTTCGTATGCGGGACGACGAGGATTTTCCGGGCGTGCGCCGTCTCATAAACCCTTACAATTTAGTCCAGGTTGTTGAAAAAATTAATGCTACCGCTGCAAGCCCTCTCCGCTGGGAATTTCAATGCTTTGGATACGGTGTAGTAGTACCTTTAATGCGTAAGTTGTACCTTCTAATTAAAACAATACATTTACAGCTCATAGATCACACGGATTTTATTTGTTATATATATTTTTCTATTGACACAGCTGTATATTACGTGCCGCTTACGCGGTCAACAAGATTTACGTCAAGTCGGCGAAGAGTCGAACTGTATCAATTCGGCAAGATACTATGAAAGCCAGAATCTTTCATAACAAGTTAGCATACGACATAGTGGCACTTTAGTCCCGCAGCTTATGTCGGTCACTCTCTGGTATGAAATGAAAGAAGCAAATATTAGTTTGTACCATCAGAATATCACACATTAATAATACAGATATTCTCCGTGGTCAAAGGCAGTGTTATTTTAAATATTTTTGAATATTATTCGATAAGCATATGTAGGATTTTCAAATGTATGTTATTATTAAAACTTTTTCAATAATATGCTGAATATCTCTTTACAGGTCTATACGGGTACCGCGAGGATCTCGAAAAATTCGAGAAGATTAAATATAAAACTCAGTTATATTCACAAAATTCGTCGTTCAATCTTGTAAGGGATTCAACTGATTCGTCAAAATGTAAAATAAATACAGGTTAACATTCAAAGTGTATTTCGTTGAAACAGAAATTGAAGCGGACAGTCAACATCGCTGATACTTGTTAACTCCTTGAGTGTTCTAAAACAAAATGCATTGACTGTAGAAATGTATTTGGAAATTTCCAATTCATATATGTTTTGTGAAATGCCCAAACATGTAGTCATTTTCTTATTTTTGTTGTGCATTTTCAAGTTCTGACTGAACTTCTATATCGAAAATAGTTCGTGTTTGTATAAAAATATTTCTTCACCTTTCTGTGAAATAATGAAAGCTTTGGCTTTGCTCTTCATTTTCTTGCGACATTTTATATTTTATTTTTTAACTATTTATTAATTAGAACTAATTTTTGTACATTTAATTGTTTGATGTGTTTTTCTTTTCACAGACGTCAATATTTTTAGAATCTAGTATATATGCATATATAAAAATAATAATAATATAGTATATAGAGTAGTATAGTATTGCTGTAGTGTAGTAGTATAGTTTAGTATATATGTATATATATATATATATATATATATAGATATAATAATTTCTACACCCTCCGTCTCGTAGGCTTGAGGATCCGCAGTGGTGAATGCCGGTCATCAATACGTATTAATCTAAACAACGAGAAAAATTACGATAAATTCAGATTTCCATTTTTCAGATACTTCAACGGTCATCGCTAATTCAATCGTGGACACTATACCTTGATGTAGTCGCTTGGTCCAGTCAAACGCAAAAGCCTTCATCGGCGAAGATGTCGACGTCGTATTCGGAATCTTCAATGATGACTCTCTCCATCTCCGTCACCACCACTTCTCCAACCTTCTTGTATAGGCGGATTCTCGGTGGAAGGTTCTCGCTTGCACCCTCAATGAGGTCGATGCTCATCTCCGTCTGACAGGTGGCCTCGATCAGTTGCCCACTGTCAGGAATCTCCAAATCGCTCAATCCGGCTAGTCGGCATTCGATGACTAATGCCGGCACTGACGCAAAAAATGTTTCAACGTGGAATAATCGATCCGTTCTCGCAGAAACGGTGTCGCCTTCATCAACGAGGTACACTTCCGTATATCCTTCATCGTCAACGTCGATTATTTCGGCTCGGACGGCATAGAGACCATTCCGAATTATACACGCCATGCCGGGGATAATATTTTCGGGCCTCAGAAGTTTCGCTTGTGGACCCGCATAAAAATCGTTCATCACCCGCTGCATTTCACGGCTAGCGGTCATTTCCCGCGTGCGTATATAGATGTGTGCAGTACATTTGGCGCGGATCACTTGACACGGAAATGACGACATCAGCGAAATCTCATAACACCTCGGGAACATTCTTCCTTCGAATGTCGTTTTTTCTTCCTTGAATGGTATTAACGTTCGAATGTCGTTTTTCTTTCTTGAATGTTATTAACGTTCGAATGTCGTTTTCAGCTTTATCACTTTCACCGGATCAATCCCGAAAATGTAGTGCAGCTTTGATCAGATTTTAGAATACGTTGGAATGTTCTCGAGACCCACGGAATATTATCGTTCACCTTTTTTGTTGTTTTGAGAAAGATTACATACGCGTTTGGTAATATTTCGATCGTTGAAATGCAACCCGCACTGCGAGTGTCTCGACAGTTAGTTGTATCAAACTCTCAGTTTCCGAAGACTTTAAAGCGTTTGTCCCTACTCTTCCCTTATTTTTTTTACAATGAAAGTTATGGAGAAGTTTTATACATTTCCCCGCCCTCCACTTGAACGCGACGTACCGAGGACGCTGTTGAATTTTTTTTTTTTTTTTTTTTTTTTTTTGCGAGCGAAACCTTTCCGATTTTCTCTTTTCGGCCTCTACAACATTTGACACCAACGATGAAAAAAGGGGCACCGACGGGCTTTTGACTTGACGGGCATCCTTGTACTACGGTGCCGCACGCGCCATATATAAAAACAATACCGCCTGTAGTTTACCACACTTGATCAAATATTATTTGAATAGCCGTCTCCAAAAGGGTTAAGGCCATTTTCACAAGGGATCGGCATCGCTAAGATCCCCGGCTTTCCTTCAACGATCTCGAAACTGAGACGGCTCACCTCTCGTCTACTGGAACACAATACACGGAAGAGGCTGACGACATTTTTTCTTGTGAGCGAAACCTTTCCGATTTTCTCTTTTCGGCCTCTAAGGCATTTGACACTTAATGGATACCATAAACTTCATTAAGAATATGTCGAGTCAAGGCTACCTGAAATTATATTTTACATTTCTCACAAAGAAATTGTTTTTAAGAAAGAATAAAAACTGACAAGTTTTCACACAAAAATATTCAAATGAAGACGCTAGACGAATAATTAACAGGAATCTTTACTTTAGTCGATCACAAATACGAGATTCATGGGCTTTTCGAAAGACCGGAGATTAAATTTTATATTTCCCACAAAGTAGTTCTTTTTAAGAAAGAATTACAATTTGACAAGCTTCCACCCAAAAATTTTGTAAAGTAAAAAATAGGCCCATCAAGGATTCTTAATTTTTAATAATTTTCATCCTTACAAAAGCTGCAGGAATATTCGTCACATAAATTCAGGGCAAATATTTTTCTATCTTGACTACAAAATTCATGAAGAATATGGCACCTTTCAGCCTATCTTATCACAGTTTTCGTCACCTGGAGACAGGAAGCACCGCGAATAATTATTTATCGGGCACTCCTCAATCACACCTCAAACCGAGCGCTAAACATCGAGACTCCGAACCGAGCACCCATAATTTGAACTTCAACTCCAACATTCTTCTTGGAGACTTCAAACCGAAACTTGTTAATCAGATTTTAGTCCAAAAACTTAAATTAATTAATTAACTATTTCAATTATCGAGCAAAGATAATAATCTCAACATCGATTGTTCAATTTAAACTTTCAAAAATAAAATATCAACTTACATTGGGTGAACTCCGACTTCTCGAATTATTCTTTCGAAAATCATCGATATTCATCGAACCAACTTTATCGATCATCATCCAGAGAGAAGAAGATTTTCATCAGTCGGTTTCCACCCGAACACAATGGCACCGCCAATTGTTTTATCATCAATCTTCCAAAAATTCCTACTGAGTTGAGTGTTTCGGGCTATCATGGTTTCCGAACATATTTTTTAAAGTGCCGTCATAATTATTCTCCGGTAATATGTAATCGATTCTCTTTTTTCGGGGTGAAGTTCAAAATTTCAAATAATAGCGATTGATTGATCGCGATTGAACGACCTTGATAACGACGGAATGCAGATTTCATCGGAAATTTATTTATCCGAACATTCATTGGTTTGCAAGTATATTTTTGACAGTTCGTACTTCGAGCGACATAAATATAGATCTAAAAGATGTAGACAGGTACTATTTTCCAGATTAGAAATAGAAGAGGCATTCATTTTTTAAGAAAATAATATGCCTAAAATAAAGATGTCAAGAATAAAAATTTCGATATGTAAAATATTGAAGGAACAAAAAAGAGAATGACAAAATAGCGAAATTCCACGATAGCGACAGACAAAATGCCTAGAGATTGAAATAGCGAAACGAGAAAAGTGCAAAACCTTTGAGGATATTAGAATTTTTTCGCCGTTTATCTTTATCTTACTCCGAAGACAGAGAAGTATGTTCTCGACGCTTTATAATCTTTCGGTATTTTGACGTTCAACTTCTTTGTCATTTACCCTCTTGATCTTTCGCTATTGTAACCATTCAACGTATTGGTTTTTCTCTTTAATAAATTCGAAATGGTGACTTTTTTAAATTTGAGCAATCCTAGAAGTTACATATTCGGATTGGATAATGTTCGAAATTTTGACAATTCGAGATTTTACCTTTTAGAGTATTGCCTTTTAGTATTTTTGTTTTCGATAAAAATTTGATTTGGCATCTTTGCGTTCTTAATGTACATTTATTACGTTGGAAACGTTCGTAAGTTGGGTATTTCGAGTAAGCAACTTGCGTTTTTTTTAATTCGTAATTTCCACTAATCTGAATTTTAGTCGTTGTGAATTTTGGCCCACACCCGTAGCGCTTGGTCGGGGAAGATCGGTCGAATTTGATCCTACCGGGCGCCACCGAGTGTTACCGAGTGCCCCGGCCCTGGTGCAACGTTCGGGGTACTTCTTTGTAGCATTTTGAAGTATTCATCTTTACTGTAGCCGATCACAGATACGAAGTTCATTGCATTTTTTCGAACAATCAACACATTGGAAATTTTCAATGTGTTTTTTAACACTGTAATTTGTTATTTTTTACGAGCAAATTTTATGAATCGCGTTAGCATTGTCTTTCAGTTTTCTATTTTTTCCTTTTTCTGGCGATTCTGGATACAATATTTATGAAAAACCTTTCGAAAAAGACACATAAAAGTTGCTCAATCTTTCTTTTTCATATTTTTTTCTTACGAAAAAGTTTCCAGACTCCTTATCACATGAATTCAACACAAACATTTTTCTATACCGATTACAAAATTAATGAAGAATGATTAGAGTGAATGTTACCTGCGATTACCTTTTATTATTCATACAAATAAATTGTTTTTAGGAAATAATGAGAATTTGACAAATGTTCACAGACAGAAATTCACATCAACACGCAGGACGAATAAATAAAAGGAAAAGTTTTTGTCTTGCGAATATTTGTACGATATTAATAGCGAAGTAGCATAGAATACGAACAGGTTTACTAGCTACAGAATATTTTTAGTAAGAATCGGCGGCGGTAGTCAAGTGGTTAGCGTGCAAGCTTAACATTCTCGGTGGCCCGTGTTCGATCCCCGATTTGGGCGAAAATTTTTTTCCTATATTTTCTATATTTCTCTGTCTTTTATACCCGCCCAAAAATTTTTACCGACTGTAGAGAGGGAAAACTTTATTATCGACTGCAGAATATGGTTAGTTTCAAAAACATCGGTAATTTCAAGAGGGCCCCGGAAAACTAGACGGCTAACCAACAGACCCAATCAGATCACAGGAAAAATGGACAGTTATATTAATACTGAACAGGCGGTGGAAATTTCTAGAGGGCGCCACGGAAAAATCATTCGGCCAATCACAGGTCGGAGAATTTCTCCCACCCTCTCTCTCATTGGTCGCTATAACGAAACGAAGAAAATTTCGCAACCAATCAGAAGCCAGGGAATTCTCCCACCCTCGCTCCCATTGGTCCCTATAATCGACGAGGGCGGGGCTTAGGGGGTCCCAGACAGGGGGGAGGGGTAGACGTGGAGGGGGTATGGCGCCAGTGGCCGCATGGAGGGGGTAAATCCTGTCTCCCTATACCTGTACACTACTACTTATAACTTTTTTCAGTTTTGTTGTTTTTTCCACTGTTCTCAAGATTAAGAGAATCTCCTTGTTGAAGACCGGTGTGATTGTGTGCTTGAAGCGCTGCAAGACGTTTCTACCCTGATAGCGTAGAAATCGAAATTCCTCGGCAGGTTTGTTATAGCATTCAGAAAAGTTTTTATCGCTTTGTCAAAAAAATCGTAGAGCCCTTTCTTCGGTTATCTTGACGCAGGAATTACGCAGGCTCTTTCATTGATTTTCATGATAAATCAACTCCGCCGGCGCTTCCTTCGGTAGTCGTGACGGAAGAATTCTACCAGTTTTGGCTTCAATTCTCCGGACGAGAAAATTTTTCTATTTTTTGATATGGTTTTTCACAGCGCATCGAAGAAAATAATTAAGTATTTTCTTCGTCCGGTCAAAAATATTGTAGACACGGATGGCAAAACTCTCTCGTCGAGAGAATTGTTAGAATGAACGGTATCGTTGTGTCGTTGCGAAAACCAAAGTAAGAGGCAATAGAGCCTTTCCGCTAAGACAACTGAAGAGAGTCATACAGTTCTTTCGACGAGAGAATAAAATATTTTTTTGATCATGTAATGAATCCTACTATGGTATATGAATTTATTCGCTATCATCTTGGGATGCTTCAAGGATAACCATACCGATCTTCGATAGCTCTAATTTTCTAAGAAAATCAAGATTATTGTTTATTTTTTAAATTATAGAACGATAATAATAATAATTAAAATAGTGAAAATCAAATCAATAAATGATTGCAAATAAAAAAAATTACTATCATTAATTTGATTTAAAAAATCCCAATTTTTGCCTTCAAGCTGGTTTTCAGAAATAAGTAAAATCTGTGACAAACTACTTTTTTTTCAGAAAGTAAAAAACGTACGCCAAGTACAAAAATGATACGAAAACAGATAGTTCTAAGAAACTGCCATCGAAAGAAATAAAAAATAAAATCACACGAGCCAAGTTTCAGCAAATATTTTTGAATATTCAATATTAATGTTAATAATTGAAAAATTGTATCATAAAGGAAAAATAAAATTGAAAAAATACTTGGTACGTCCATCGAATACAAATGGAATGCTCCATGCATAAAAGCAAGGACGTGCCAAGTACTTTTTTTATTCAATTTTTCCGTTTTTTTCTATTCTATTTTTGTACTTGGCGTACGTTTTTTACTTTTTGAAGAAAAAAGTCGTTTTTTACAGATTCATATTAATTGTAACGGTCGCCTTTTTTCACCGACGCGTCTATCGGCTACTTCGCGATCGTTACGGGTTTGGGGCGAGCGAATAATCGTCAGATGTGGTCAGTTCGGTGAAATGAATGTTTGTTTATTCAAAGAACACATAAAATTACGAAATACAGTATACAAATTATTTTGTATCGACGCTCGCTCCTTCCGATGATTCCTGTATCAAAAATCGCGTGACGAAACACACTCGAGTTGTTCGGCAAAAAAACAATTATTGATTAATTTGTAATTATCAATTAATTTGTTAATTAATCGCGGAAAACGAAGAAAACGTAAAATTATCTCGAATTATTATCGCGATTGCGTCGCCAAAACAAAATTCAATTCAATGTATCCTGCCGTCACTTTCCGTGAGAAAGAAAGAAGATGATCTGTTTTACCGACCGAGTGTCAGTGATTCGTGTGTAAAAGTGATTTTTCCGATTAATTTTCGGCTATTTGCAAACACGAAAATCAAATGAGAAATTAAACAAACTAAAAATTAATTTTTTGTTTAGAATTCCCGACCGAGCCACTCTTGCGGGCCTTTCCGATTTTCTGTTGCGGATTAAATAAAATATTCCGAAAAACGCGAATTATGATGATTAAACACGCGAGAGGAACAAAAATTCGATGCAATGCATTTTTGAATCAATTTACCGACCGAGCTGAATTATCGACCGAGTTGTCCTTCTCGGTATATGGCGCGTGGTTCTCGAGTAATTTCGAGGTTATGTCGCGAAAAAAATTTTTTTGAGGTTAGATTCCCCGATCACTTAAATTAACCTTAAAAGTTAAGAAATAGGCTAATTTGCATCGAGCATCTGCCGTGAGGAAGGTACCCGTAGAGGAGGATCGGGAATCAAGTCCGAGCCACTACCCCGTGCGTAGTTAACCTCACTCAGGGCCCTCTGCGAGAGGCTTGGTATTTTCCCGAAAAGATTTAAAAAATGGGGCCACGATTAAATCTCCCGGGGTGCAAGCTCACCTCCGCTGGGTAAACAAACCTATGATCTCTAGAGAACTCAGGATAACCGGTGTCTGACACCGAATTCTCCTAGCCCCTAGGCTTATTAGAACACATTGAACTGGAGAAGTACTTGGTGGAGCTCCTTCAGCCGACTGCTGATTTTTCTGCGCTCCGCACGCTTTTATACGAAATCAGCCCCTCGCTGATTGGCCGAAAAACCCCGCATTGCGGTATTTTTTGTTTGAGCCAATTACCGCTCATGAAAATTCTCGTAGCCAATCGAGGCCACTGCGGCAGTACCTGCGCGCCGCCTTGCGTGAAAATCGATAAACGGGTCGATTTTCACACGCGGGAAATTTCGAATTGCGAAAAATACGAAATTTCAAGAAAATGCAACAAAATTCAATAATTATCGGGAGGAACATGTCAATAAATGACAAAAACAACGAACGACGATGTTTATTGATGAATTGAGTCAGAGATCGACCTCGTTCTCCGTCTCATAATATAATTTGTATATAGTGTGACGGGCCACTCCGAGCCGTCGGAAATTCGGCTCGGGGTCACCGAACGTCCAACAAATAATGACGCCCGTAGTTCTTTCTCCTCCTTTCGACTCGGCGAAAGGGAATCCTCTTGAATGTCTGTTAGGCGCCAGGTAGTGAATTCGTACCCCACTACCAGGGTTTGATGCTTCCTTACCTTGTCCGTAATAATTCTTCAAAAATGATGGGTGCAGTTTGGATCGAGCGTAATTACAAAATAAATCACACAAATCTTGCAAATAAACAAAAATAACAAAAGAATATATTTGACTCAAAAATAGGTGAATTTGTGGAACAACAATAATAATAAATGCTACTTGACCGAATAAAGTGAACAATACATGCAATGATAAGTAATAATCCGATTCGATACGCGGATCTTAAGCGCGGAAAATACATCGCCTCTTAACTCTACGCGAACATAATCTTAACGATAGAAGTAGCCGTGTATACCGGGGAAGCCGGCACGGCCGAGGAACTCTGCACGAGAAAATTCCACCACGCGGCGAGAGATCCGTCTCTCGCTCAGCGTAAAAATCAAAGGAGAGAATAACACAGCGTGCGCCTACCTTTACAATATCCTATTGTCGACGACGACGCGCGAACTCGATCTCCGAATTCCCTCGGATCTCCTCGTGCGGCCTCAACCCGTTCGCTCAGCGGAATCCCACGTCTGGATAGTCTCGTGCTTCTATCGTCGATAATCCTCTCGACGGATTATGCACAGACTCGACAAAACGACGGATTCTACTCTTCGATACTTCCTGACTTTCACGGGAAAACTCTCCACGCTTGAGCTACGCGCTAACTATCGCTACTACCTTTTTCTATCGCTTGGCTACGGCGGCTAATCTGCAAGCTCTCTACTCTACAAAAGCCCAAAGCGATCTCTCCGCTCTCTCTCCGGTAAACGGCGTCGCTCGGCTCCTGTCCACGCGCGTCAAGCAGGAGTGGGGTAAGGATCGTCGCGAGCTATCGACGGACGACGCCATCGATCCATCTCGTCGCGTCTACTTCACGCTGTTGCCATCTCCTTTTGCCGCGGGGTTGCCGAGTATCCTCTGGAATGATATAATTTTCGCGCACGGCAGTTACTCGGCCTTTTGTATTCTCTCGCATCGACCTTTGGCTCGAGCAGCGATCCCTAGCTATACCCGACACGCTAGCACGAGGCCGCGAGGCTCGCAGTGCCTCATCACAATAGATTATATGCATTGTGACGGGCAATTTCCAACGAGCTAGGGAAATCCCGGGCACCTATGTCAGGACGAGTCGAAGGGGCAACAGGGACAACGGGAAAATCGGGTGGCGAAAATAACTGTAAATTCGGCAAAATTAACAAACTATAATTCTCAATAAATCGTATGAGTCGATACAAAAGGAAATAATAATAATATGTGAAATAAATCTTCGCGTTGTCCGACACAACGATAGCAGCAAAAAAACAATACTCAAAAACAACTACCAACTAACCTGCCAACGCAATCGCTGCGCAGGGACGCGGGGAAAAATATAACAATAGTAAGCGGGGATAAAAATAATAATAATAATCGTCGATTAACGCGCTCGTTGATCGGTGACGCGGGGAGGGAAGAAGCTAACAAAAGAACAAGGATGGAAATTTACGCGGTCGATTTTCTCACAATAATGAGACGGAAATCGCACAAATAAAAATACCAACAATAACACTTTGTAATTTGAGTGATCGGGGAAACAGCGATCCGGACTCAATTAGACAAAATTCGCGTACGAGTGATCGCAGAGCGATCCGGACTCGCGGCGACAGATTTCGCGCAATTGAGTGACCGTGAGACAACGATCCGGACTCAATACTCGGCAACGGGGGAAAACGGGGGAAAAATTAATAATGAAAAAAGATGGCGGCGATTTCACGAGGCGACAGGATATTCGCCGTGAAACGGGCGCGAGAAACAAGATCGGGGGAAAATAATCAACTATGATCGGAGGGGCGGCGTACGGGGGAGGAATGACTCGTCAGACACGTTTTCTACAATAAAACTCTAATCAAACACGAAACTCTATTTGTGGGCGCCAGTTACCGAATCTCGGGGTAACACCGATTAATAATTCCACGAGAGTCGTGGAATTCTCTCGAACACTTTACACACGCGGTCGACTAGTCTCAGGGAGAACAGAGGGGTCAGGGAGGGGGTTTGCAACTTCGATATTTCGGCTCTAAATATTAACTTTGGTCAGTGCAAATCTCTTTCGGGTCTCTAAATGTCACGGGGAATTTTCGGGGAATTTTTCGGGGATCTTTCGGGGGGGGTGGAAATCTCACTTAGAACGAATAATTAACGGCTATGCGCCACTCACCACGTGCTCACACTTTTACCTATGGTCTTGCCGGGTAATGGCGGTAGTCGTTCGGAAAAATTCCTTCACTCTTCTAAGATAAATCTCGTCGATAGTCGGGGCGGGGTCGAGGGAAAGCACTCTCAAGCTGTTGAAAAACGGCACTCCAATCGGTGAATTAACACCCACGATCTCGCGTACAATTTTCCACGGACAATTTCGGTAATTATTCGCTCGATCTCACGCACACGTGCACTCAGGGAGGGATCTCGCTCGAAGCTGTCTGTCTCTCGTTCGTGCTGTCTCTCTCAGCCTTCTTCTTCATCCTGCAGCGCCGTGGGGGGTCTCGGCGAGCGAGAGAGTTCGATACTCGGTGTCCGTCGATAACTCGAGCGATCGACGGGTCGTTGCGTAAGAGGGCGGCAGCTGGGCTATCGGATCGTCGCTCGATATTCGTGAGCGACCAGAGCGGGCGACGGAGGCGGCGGCAGAGGCTGGTAGCGAGGCGACGGTGTCTCGGCGGTGGCGAGGCGCAAGGGAGAGCGTCTCCCCTCGCCGTCGCCCGAGCATCTCCTTCTACCTTTCTCTCGCTCTCTCGCCATCGTTGTCGTCCGGCGAGGCGCGTAGATCCTCGGTCTTCGACGTTGTGGCTCGCGCGGGGGTGACGGGGGGGGGGGGGGGGGGGGGGGGGGGGGGGGGGGGGGGGGGGGGGGTTCGCGGGGACTATTGTACTTAGGCTACCTAGCTAACGTGGCGAGTAGCGGGCTCGAGTCGAGATTTCGGCGAGGGCTTTGTAACGAGGCTACATCGTTACAACTCCTCCGGGGGAAAACGAAAGTTATTCTTTGAAGAACTTGAGCAACATTCATACGGGGGGGTGGTTTCGTTGGGGTATGGTCAGGGAACAATGAGAGGATCGGCGGGTTCGGATTCGACGTAATTCTAGGACTGATACTCTGCTGTTACTTTGCTCGTGTAGCGGGTTGGCTAACGGAGCCTCGGGAATGATCGATACGATCCGTTCTCGGTGATCGCATCGCAAACAATTTTATGAACTGGTTGAACAGTATGACTTTCAATCGCGGGTTGTATCCTCTCACTGGCTGTTCGGTACGCTCGGGAAATAGCTAACATTTGACGTTCTCTGTACTCGTGGCGGGGGTAGGGACGACTTTTGGGGTGAGGGGACGTCTGGGGCCACGGGGGACTTTGTGTTCCGTTCGATGGAACCTCGGACATGCATCGGGTATGACGGGGGGCGGGAATGGGGTTCGTTCTACCTCCGGGGGGAGACGGATGTTCGGGGGTGAACTCGTTCGTGTCCAAATTCGGACCATCGGCTTTCTGTTTCGTGGTACTACGTACTTCGCATAGCGATCCCCGTGGTACCGTCTATTGTACGTGGGGGCGATCGCTCGAAGGTTACCCTGTGGCAGAAACTTCCTTAACGCTGGTACTTCGGGACAAGGGGCGGGACATGGCACTAACCTGGCCATTAACGGGGGTATATGGGACGTTGGGGCTCTTCTGGGATGGTTTGTGATATGATTTGGGGCGCTTGGGGGGATAGGCGATGAGTATCCGGACTCCGGAGAGCTGCTAGCGCTCTCGGCACTCACGGAAAGCCTTAATTTTCGCTGTGTTTTTCGTGGGGGCGGTTGGGTCGGGGTTGAGGTTCGGCTAGGTGAAAGGGGTTCGGTTTGAACCGCCTTGCTTACCAATGCTCGAGGTTGCAGTGAACTCGGGGTTCCGATACTCGTCAACGGTGGGGATATGGGGGTAACTGTTTCGGGTTTCTCGGGACGTACTTCGGGAGCTGGTCCGGGCTTTTCGACCCTTGTCTTGGGACTTCAGGGTTCGGTCCGGGGCTCGTGACCATTGGCTCGGGGTATTCGGGGCTCGGTCCGGGGCTTGTGACCGTTGACTCGGGGACTTCAGGGTTCGGTCCGGGGCTCGTGACCGTCGATTCGGGGGGTTCGGGGCTATCAAAATCTTCTGTGACGTTTACACACGTCCTCTTACGTCCAGCTTCTTTGAGCTGCTTGGCTTTGAAGAGCCGGGAAATTTTCACGAGTTTAGCAAAGAATTTCGCGGTCTCCTCCTTACTGGATCCGGTAATCTTTGCGATGAACGGATCGAAATATCGCGATGCCTTTGGTTTTCGGCCGGAGTACGATTTTACGGTTTTTCTCGACTTGACGGACTGATCTGCTGCACTCAGATGTGGGGCGAGGGGTGGGCCTTCGGAATCTGAATGCAATTCGGGGAGAAAGGTTTCGGGCGAGAGATTTGAGGTGAACGAATGTGGGCGGGGGGTACTGTAGCCACCGAGGGCAAGGGCTTCGAGGTAATGGTCTGAGGCCAGGGACGGTGCCTCTGATTCGGATGAGGTGGCCTCCGAGGGGTGATATGAAATGTGCGGGCAATTTTCTAGCGTGGGGGGTCGGGTGGCGTAGTCCTCGGCGGTCCAGGGAATGGCCGCGTGAGGCAACTCTGGCCTTAACAAGTACCGACAATATCGGTCGGCCAACTGATCCCGATCGCCTGCGTACGAAATGTTCGCGCGATCGCATAGGCGCATCAGTGTGGTCTCCTCGGGAACTCGGTAAAAATGCTCGTATAATATAGCATATCTTCTTTCGTATTCCCGCCGTTCTATTTCGTAAAGGCCGACGGGGGGTACTCGTAGGGGGAGGGGCGTCAATTTGTGGGGCCCATTTGCGTCTTCGGGGCGGGCTATACTGTACGGGTACGGGGTGTCCATCGTAACTTGATGCGTTATCGTTGGCGGGGAAAAACAAAACAAAAATTCAAAGATGTGCGGTTGACTATTCCTTTTTTTTTTTTTTCGGAAACACCAAAATTCAGAACAAGAATAAATGGATCGTGGAGGCCAGTATCGCAAAGAAAGTAAATGGAAAACGGGAACTTCTTATTCGGGCCAATCTGAACGGAACGGTAATCAGTACTCTTCGAGGCACAGGGGGTTAAATTCTTTGGGGGGAGGGTGTGCTTATCCTAAGCCAGTGGAGATACACAGGAAGAACGTCGGGGCGAATATTCACGAAATAAGGTGAATCGATCCGCAACAAAAACACAAAAAACTGAAATATTTCGTGCATGAAAATAAACTGCAGATCACCGCGAACGGTCGCAATAAATTTTTCAAACAAAAAAAAATAAAATAAAATGCAAATTCAATTTGTTCGCCGCAGGGGCCAGTTCTCGAAAAAAAAAAGAAATACAAAAAAAAACTACGCAAGTCAAAAAGAAAGAAAATGAAAAACTGGTAAATACGGTAGGTTGGATAAAAAGCGTGACACGGGGGTGGCAGCCTTTATCCAATCGTCGTGAGAGGGGGTAGGGAGTATAGGGTAGACGGGGGTAGATATCGGCTATTGGGACACTAATGAAAAGAAAAGAGAAATCGGAAGATCGCAAAAAAAAATGAAGGGAATAGTCAATTCCTCGACAAATAAAATTTAAGGAAAAATTTTAATTGAAGGGACTCGTAAACAACAACGGGGAGGGCCACTGAGCGAAGTGAGCTCTTACCGATAGAAAGGGGGAACCAGACGAAAGAAAAATCGAAAGAAATGTTTCGCAAATTTTTCTACGTTCCCGTCTCTAACTATCGGGCCCCACGTTGGGCGCCATTTTGTGACGGGCAATTTCCAACGAGCTAGGGAAATCCCGGGCACCTATGTCAGGACGAGTCGAAGGGGCAACAGGGACAACGGGAAAATCGGGTGGCGAAAATAACTGTAAATTCGGCAAAATTAACAAACTATAATTCTCAATAAATCGTATGAGTCGATACAAAAGGAAATAATAATAATATGTGAAATAAATCTTCGCGTTGTCCGACACAACGATAGCAGCAAAAAAACAATACTCAAAAACAACTACCAACTAACCTGCCAACGCAATCGCTGCGCAGGGACGCGGGGAAAAATATAACAATAGTAAGCGGGGATAAAAATAATAATAATAATCGTCGATCAACGCGCTCGTTGATCGGTGACGCGGGGAGGGAAGAAGCTAACAAAAGAACAAGGATGGAAATTTACGCGGTCGATTTTCTCACAATAATGAGACGGAAATCGCACAAATAAAAATACCAACAATAACACTTTGTAATTTGAGTGATCGGGGAAACAGCGATCCGGACTCAATTAGACAAAATTCGCGTACGAGTGATCGCAGAGCGATCCGGACTCGCGGCGACAGATTTCGCGCAATTGAGTGACCGTGAGACAACGATCCGGACTCAATACTCGGCAACGGGGGAAAACGGGGGAAAAATTAATAATGAAAAAAGATGGCGGCGATTTCACGAGGCGACAGGATATTCGCCGTGAAACGGGCGCGAGAAACAAGATCGGGGGAAAATAATCAACTATGATCGGAGGGGCGGCGTACGGGGGAGGAATGACTCGTCAGACACGTTTTCTACAATAAAACTCTAATCAAACACGAAACTCTATTTGTGGGCGCCAGTTACCGAATCTCGGGGTAACACCGATTAATAATTCCACGAGAGTCGTGGAATTCTCTCGAACACTTTACACACGCGGTCGACTAGTCTCAGGGAGAACAGAGGGGTCAGGGAGGGGGTTTGCAACTTCGATATTTCGGCTCTAAATATTAACTTTGGTCAGTGCAAATCTCTTTCGGGTCTCTAAATGTCACGGGGAATTTTCGGGGAATTTTTCGGGGATCTTTCGGGGGGGGTGGAAATCTCACTTAGAACGAATAATTAACGGCTATGCGCCACTCACCACGTGCTCACACTTTTACCTATGGTCTTGCCGGGTAATGGCGGTAGTCGTTCGGAAAAATTCCTTCACTCTTCTAAGATAAATCTCGTCGATAGTCGGGGCGGGGTCGAGGGAAAGCACTCTCAAGCTGTTGAAAAACGGCACTCCAATCGGTGAATTAACACCCACGATCTCGCGTACAATTTTCCACGGACAATTTCGGTAATTATTCGCTCGATCTCACGCACACGTGCACTCAGGGAGGGATCTCGCTCGAAGCTGTCTGTCTCTCGTTCGTGCTGTCTCTCTCAGCCTTCTTCTTCATCCTGCAGCGCCGTGGGGGGTCTCGGCGAGCGAGAGAGTTCGATACTCGGTGTCCGTCGATAACTCGAGCGATCGACGGGTCGTTGCGTAAGAGGGCGGCAGCTGGGCTATCGGATCGTCGCTCGATATTCGTGAGCGACCAGAGCGGGCGACGGAGGCGGCGGCAGAGGCTGGTAGCGAGGCGACGGTGTCTCGGCGGTGGCGAGGCGCAAGGGAGAGCGTCTCCCCTCGCCGTCGCCCGAGCATCTCCTTCTACCTTTCTCTCGCTCTCTCGCCATCGTTGTCGTCCGGCGAGGCGCGTAGATCCTCGGTCTTCGACGTTGTGGCTCGCGCGGGGGTGACGGGGGGGGGGTTCGCGGGGACTATTGTACTTAGGCTACCTAGCTAACGTGGCGAGTAGCGGGCTCGAGTCGAGATTTCGGCGAGGGCTTTGTAACGAGGCTACATCGTTACAGCATTAAGTATAGTCCGTATACGGTGTACAAGGAACATGGCGATATCAGCTATATAATGCTGATATATAATCTTTATACAAACTACATAAAAGCTATGTCTCTTCGCTGGTTTTAAAATAAATTAGCTTTATTACCCATGTGGAATGATTTCCAAAGTTGATTTCCATAGATACAACGATGCAACAGATTTCGTAGTCACGTTCATTACAAAAAAAACAAGATATCGGATACCGGTATTTAGAAATGTGGGAGACATAAAATTATTCGGTAAGTTGAATAAACAAAAAGTTCTCATATTCCCATGATGAAATTTAATACTGTTTAATTTTCGTTCATGGCTCGCTGCTTTCTGAGCTCGTTTAATTTCGATCGAAAACTCGATTTTACGGTTCGATCGTCGACGGTGGGCCACTTGTTCGCTTTAGCGTGTTTACGAACGAATTCTAAAAAATTAAAAAGTCTCCTGGTTATTCTGTAGTACATTTCGATGCGAGGAGGGAAAACTTTTTCTCACGAGTGTGGGTTTGCAAGGACAAGCCAAAGGCAAGAGTTGCAATTATACGAGTTGAGACAAACATTTTCCGTCGAGTACCGTACAAAACTTTCTTTCCAAATAACGAACATGTTTTAGTATCAAAACTAGGGTGATCCGAGGCATACTCAATATGCTCTCGACGGCTTCTTGATGTAAGCCTGGCTTTGGAGGCTCGTTCTGATTTTTTCCTCTACCCTTAGCTAGTCCACCGGAGAGCGAGCATTGCAGCAAAGCCTCCTGCGTGAAAACTTCCTCCAGCAATATTCTGGCTAGCCCAGTTTGACTTCTTGATCCTCGGATAGCGTTCGACAAAACAGATGTTCTCACGAGAACGTTGGTAATGTTATCAGTTCTCGCATCTATATATTATAAAAAGTAAATGTTGACAGTTAATAAGTTCAATAAGAAAATTTATATATTAAAAACTATTGGTAATGTAATTTTTATTTAATGTTTTATGTGAACTTTCCGTTATCATTCTTTTTATGTCTCAATGTCCACGTAGCGTCTTTTCCGCATTTGTGCTGAAGCATTTCGGCGTTCAAATCATCGTCACTGTTACGTCCCGTATTTTTTTCCGCGAATTTTCCGAGGAAAAATTCCCAGAAAAATGCGAGACGCAACTCGCCTCAGCAACAGCGCATCGCTGAGCTCATCTGGGGTGTGATTTCACACCGCAGCTGCACTCAAGCAATGCGCTGCGAAATTGTATCCCCTCGTATATCTTATATTGTTATTCCAAAGTAACGGAGATTCCGATCAAACGCTGATTCTGCGGGACTGTCTCTTCTTTCGCTCTTTCGAGGATTGCGAAGATCCTCGCAAGATCGAAGAAGAGGCAGTCTACGTACAGCAGCGATCAAAGCTAGATCGGTACCCTTTACGTTGTCACGCTGTTCCATAATTCTCTACGAGATAAACGCGAGTTACTGTGTCAAAGATGGACACCGTAGTGCCCTGTAGTACCTCGCGAGTGGTTACATAGTGTTCGTAAAACGTACCGCGTTAGAGTTAAGTGTATAAATCGAACATATAAAGAACTTTATAGAGACAATTAATAAAAAAACCCGACGGCTCGTGTTTGAGCATTTAGTGTTAAAACTACGAACCCCCGCCGGGGACTTCAATATAGCCAGTCTACACCGAATCTGTTCACTAGTAAGTAAGAGTGAGTAAGCGTGTGGAAGAATGCGTGTGACCGACGTGTCGTAAGCAAACACTATTCGTCTCCTATACTTAAGAGACCTCTATCATCCTTGTATTCGGATTATTTTATGTACCCTCATTATTCATATATCTGTTTCTACATATTTCTATAAATACAAAAAAAACCTATTCAATTGCGCTAAACAACTAGTCACGGGTCACTCGCCTTCACTTAGCACGTAACTCGAGAACCGAGCCCGTATGGGACAGGGCAAAGCGGCCCACAAAATAAAAATAACGCTCCGCGCTTCACGCGGAGACTAACTCGCGACGCCGAGAGAGGGCTTCCCTTTCTCTCGTACGTCACATCACAATCCTTCTCATTCAAGGTCAGTGTCTCGACAGCACTCTGGCATGGCATAATCGATTATATGAATCATGGTAGCATGGTGTATCTCACGGGTCGAAATTCTCAATATACCTGTTTATTAATCTTCGCTATTTGAATATTCGCTCCTCGAGTACTGACGTTTTGAGTTTCCGCCTCTGACGAATATTTGACGTACGGAACTAGAGAATGTTGCACACTAAGCTCATGGGCGGGTTTTTTTTTAAGAAGTGAAGGTACAGCATCTCGTGAAAAATGTCCTTCGATTGAGCTTTGTGCATGAATCGGCAAGTAGTAGTGTACAGGTATAGGGAGACAGGATTTACCCCCTCCATGCGGCCACTGGCGCCATACCCCCTCCACGTCTACCCCTCCCCCCTGTCTGGGACCCCCTAAGCCCCGCCCTCGTCGATTATAGGGACCAATGGGAGCGAGAGTGGGAGAATTCCCTGGCCTCTGATTGGTTCCGAAATTTTCTTCGTTTCGCTATAGCGACCAATGAGAGAGAGGGTGGGAGAAATTCTCCGACCTGTAATTGGCCGAATGATTTTTCCGTGGCGCCCTCTAGAAATTTCCACCGCCTGTTCAGTACTAATATTACTGTCCAATTTTCCTGTGATCTGATTGGGTCTGTTGGTTAGCCGTCTAGTTTTCCGGGGCCCTCTCGAAATTACCGATGTTTTTGAAACTAACCATATTCTGCAGTCGATAATAAAGTTTTCCCTCTCTACAGTCGGTACAAATTTTTGGGCGGGTATAGAAGACAGAGAAATATAGAAAATATAGGAAAAAAATTTTCGCCCAAATCGGGGATCGAACACGGGCCGCCGAGAATGTTAAGCTTGCACGCTAACCACTTGACTACCGCCGCCGATTCCTACTAAAAATATTCTGTAGCTAGTAAACCTGTTCGTATTCTATGCTACTTCGCTATTAATATCGTACAAATATTCGCAAGCCAAAAACTTTTCCTTTTATTTATTCGTCCTGCGTGTTGATGTGAATTTCTGTCTGTGAACATTTGTCAAATTCTCATTATTTCCTAAAAACAACTTATTTGTATGAATAATAAAAGGTAATCGCAGGTAACATTCACTCTAATCATTCTTCATTCATTTTGTAATCGGTATAGAAAAATGTTTGTGTTGAATTCATGTGATAAGGAGTCTGGAAACTTTTTCGTAAGAAGAAATATGAAAAAGAAAGATTGAGCAACTTCTATGTGTCTTTTTCGAAAGGTTTTTCATAAATATTGTATCCAGAATCGCCAGAAAAAGGAAAAAATAGAAAACTGAAGGACAATGCTAACGCGATTCATAAAATTTTCTCGTAAAAAATAACAAATTACAGTGTTAAAAAACACACTGAAAATTTCCTATGTGTTGATTGTTCGAAAAAATGCCGTGAACCTCGTATTTGTGATCGGCTACAGTAAAGATGAATACTTCAAAATGCTACAAAGAAGTACCCCGAACGTCGCACCAGTGCCGGGGCACTCAGTAGCACTTGGTGGCGCCCGGTAGGATCAAATTCGACCGATCTTCTCCGACCGAGCGCTACGGGTGTGGGCCAAAATTCACAACGACTAAAATTCAGATTAGTGGAAATTACGAATAAAAAAAAAAACCCAAGTTGCTTACTCGAAAAACCCAACTTACGAACGTTTCCAACGTAATAAATGTACATTAAGAACGCAAAGATGCCAAATCAAATTTTTATCGAAAACAAAAATAATAAAAGGCAATACTCTAAAAGGTAAAATATCGAATTGTCAAAATTTCGAACATTATCCAATCCGAATATGCATCTTCTAGGATTGCTCAAATTTAGAAAAGTCAGTATTTCGAATTTATTAAAGAGAAAACCCAATACGTTGAATGGTTACAATAGCGAAAGATCAAGAGGGTAAATGACAAAGAAGTTGAACGTCAAAATACCGAAAGATTATTAAGCGTCAAGAACATACTTCTCTTTCTTCGGACTAAGATAAAGATAAACGGCGAAAAAATTCTAATATCCTCAAAGGTTTTGCACTTTTCTCGTTTCGCTATTTCAATCTCTAGGCATTTTGTCTGTCGCTATCGTGGGATTTCGCTATTTTGTCATTCTCTTTTTCGTTCCTTCAATATTTTACATATCGAAACTTTACGATTTCGAAATTTATATTCTCGACATCTTGATTTTAGGCATATTATTTTCTTAAAAAATGAATGCCTCTTCTATTTCTAATCTGGAAAATAGTACCTGTCTACATCTTTTAGATCTATATTTTTGTCGCTCGAAGTACGAACTGTCAAAAATATACTTGCAAACCAATGAATCTTCGGATAAATAAATTCCCGATGAAACCTGCATTCCGTCGTTATCAAGGTCGTTCAATCGCGATCAATCAATCGCTATCATTTGAAATTTTGAACTTTACCCCGAAAAAAGGGAATCGATTACATATTAACGGAGAATAATTATGACGGCACTTTAAAAAATATGTTCGGAAACCGTGATAGCCCGAAACACTCAACTCAGTAGGAATTTTTGGAAGATTGATGATAAAACAATTGTAGGTGCCATTGTGTTCAGGTGGAAACCGACTGATGAAAATCTTCTTCTCTCTCGATGATGATCGATAAAGTTGGTTCGATGAATATCGATGATTTTCGAAAGAATAATTCGAGAAGTCGGAGTTCGCCCAATGTAAGTTGATATTTTATGTTTGAATGTTTAAATTGAACAATCGATGTTGAGATTATCATCTTTGCTCGATAATTGAAATAGTTAATTAATTAATTTAAGTTTTTGGACTATAATCTGATTAACAAGTTTCGGTTTGAAGTCTCCAAGAAGAATGTTGGAGTTGAAGTTCAAATTATGGGTGCTCGGTTTGGAGTGGATTAATAGTAGTGGTGATACTTCTAGGATTGCTCAAATTTAGAAAAGTCAGTATTTCGAATTTATTAAAGGGAAAAACCAATACGTTGAATGGTTACAATAGCAAAAGATCAAGAGGGTGAATGCCGAAGAAGTTGAACGTCAAAATACCGAAAGATTATAAAGCGTCAGGAACATACCTCTCTGTCTTCGGACTAAGATAATGATAAACAGCGAAAAAATTCTAATATCCTCAAAGGTTTTGCACTCTTTTCGTTTCGCTATTTCAAGCTCTAGGCATTTTGTCTGTCGCTATCGTGGAGTTTCGCTATTTTGTCTTTCACTTTTTCGTTCCTTCAATATTTTACGTATCGAAGCTTCACGATTTCGAAATTTATATTCTCGACTTCTTTATTTTAGGCATATTATTTTATTAAAAAAATGAATTCCTCTTCTATTTCTAATCTCGAAAATAGTAGCTGTCTACATCTTTTAGATCTATAGTTTTGTCGCTCGAAGTACGAGTTGTCAAAAATATACCTGCAAATCAATGAACGTTCGGATAAATACACTTTCGATAAAATCCGCATTACGTCGTTATCAAGGCCGTTATCAATCGCGATCATTTGAAATTTTGAACTTCATCTGATTTATTTAACGATATGTTCAAAATCTAGGAAAAAAAAAGCATGCATTTAGATTTTGTCTCAGATTTCTATAGTATTCAAAAGTATTTGAAATCTAGCGAAATCTCATTGTTGATTGGGAAGCTCCGCGTGAAGTATCGTTGAAGAATACACGCTAGTATGGGAATAGGGCAAGTCAATGAAGAAGGAAAGGATACACAAATACCATCGGCGTCGATTTCTTTCAAATTGTTCCAATGGAACGTATATTAAAAAGAGTTCATACGAAGACTCCTTCATAAATAATCACTACATTTTGGCATAATAACTGTACTAGAAATTAGTTTAAAAGCAGCGGCTGGAGGGCTATTTTTCACGTTTTTAACCAGTTCGCGATTTGTTTCTTCGTCTCGTCGAGTTATTTCCTTGCCAGCTGTATGGGAGGCTTTGACGTCTTTTAGAACGATTCCTGTAAACAAAAACGACGGACAAACACGTGAATACTCTACAAGGAATAGAGCTCGAAGAGAATAAACGAAAACATTAACAAAAATATTCAAATTAATAAAAAACTGTACTTACGACTCAATAATGTTGAGTTGGCGACTGTTTCGGCGACACCTGATTGGTCCACAGGTTTCGGGTCCGTTCACTACGATTTGGGTCGTGAATCGTGCGATGATATCCGCAAAGAGGTCTGGTTCGTCCTCAGAATCCCAGCTAGGCTCAGCGTGAACTCCCCAAAAATCCGTGGACGGCGGAGTAATATCCAAAACTTGTTCCTCCGAATTACAAACCGCATCTTTTTTCTTCTTGGTGGGATCTCGCCAAGATGATGACTCGAATGACGCGATCGTGTTAATGTTTTGACTATAAAACATATTGAAGGGGCACAATGTAGCACAAGGTTTCAAAAACGAAAAATAACTAATCCAAAAAAAATTCAAAGTTTCAAAAACTCAAAATAAGAGTCGAAAAAGAGCTACAAACTCACCTTTCCATGTCTGAAAGGACGGTGAACGGCGAACGGTGGATGGTGATCGAACAACTTTGACTTTATGACGATACTGTTCTGACGCCTCACGAGAGGTAGTGACGAGTCTTAGGCCCAATGCTCCCCACTCCAATTCGTCCTCTCAAAGCCTTCCGCTAGTGGCGCGAGGCGGTGACAAGTCTTAGACCCAATGCTACCCACTCCAATTCTTCGTCTCAAACCCCTCCGACAGTGACAAGAGGCTGTGACAAGTCTCAGGCTTGATGTTGCCCCACTTCAATTCGCCCGCTCAAATCTTCCCGGAAGACCGCCTTCCTTTACTTTGCCTGGCAAACTACCCTACGTTTTCAATTCACATTAAAAAAGAAAAAATTGACGTATCCAGGAAATTACGTGTAAATCTCTATTTAAAAAGTTGTCGGATGATTCGTTGTCAGATTTTTCATTTTCTCAACATCTTTTTGCCGTGGTGATTTCTCATGTAAAATTGATGATTGTATGCCAGTACGTTAGCTAGACGAATAAAATTTGCTTAAATGTTTGCTAATATCGTTAATCATTTATTATTAAATCTACGTGTACAGTCGCTCATATACCGAAATGACAAGAACGTATAATGCGTCCAAGTTAACAGAATGGTACATTTTTCTAATAACATGACTAAATAAAAGCGTAAAGTTAAAATCATAGGCCATGCTATAAAACTTTTCCAATCATATATTGACATTAAATTGAAAAAATCATAATCCGAACAAGTCACTGGAATCCAAAACTATATACTTTTCATGTCTACTATTTTTTGTAAAAGCGAGACGAATCCGAAGACAGTATCGCAAAGATCTATCTAACAATGGGTTTCGCTTTCTGTTAGATCTGCCAGTGACCATTTCCAATGTTGCGTCGAAAACGGAAAACGTTGAGGCGCGTGTCCGACCCGTTTCATTGTCTTGGTAAGCGAGCCGTGCAAAAAATCATGATCCTCCTGGTAGGCAGTCTTGGTCTCTATACGGAATAATGCAGGTAAAAGGGATTGTGAAAAATATATTTTCTTCGCGATGCCGTTTAGAGATGAAAATCCGTTACTCTTTACAAACTCGTCGTAATAAACCAGCTTTTCACGGTGCCTTCTTGAACTGAAACCATCTTGTTTACTAACAAGTTTGTTATGAAAAATTCCGGTTTTCACGGCGTTTTGAGCTCAAACAGCGTATCTCTCTACATTCTTATTATTATTCTTTCCGGCTTCAGAGAGAAGACGTTTTCTATTGCTGTCATAAACAGCCGGTTATGCGCAGTACCGCTCCGTGGGTGAATAATGTTTTAGAAAACATGAATATGAAAACGCAACATCCTCAAACGCAGTCAATTTTCCTTTTATGATTGAATTTTATTCCACTCGAATAATTTTTACAAATATAAAAATGTGTTGAAAACTTGGATTGTTATGTGTATTGTATGTTACAAGGTGTAAAAAGGGTAATTAAAAAAACGTCCATATCATTACCCGACAGCGGAGTAGAGATATAAACTCTTCGTAGGTCTACGGGTTTTGACAGTATTAAACCTGAGTCAAATCGTACGAATCGATCTTGTAACTCGGTCTCGGCACGGCACGGTGGATTTCACAGCGCACTTTTGAGAATTATACAGCGTCATAAACGTCTGCACAACCACGTGTAACTCTGCGCGTTGTAATAATACAAGAGAAGTTGTGATAAGCGTACATTAATTCCGACAAAGATCACAGGTGGCAATTTTAGTGAAACGTGTAGATCGGTGAATCAGCCTGTAAGAATTCGAACACCACTACGCCTCTAAAGCTCAGCACAGCGCACTGATATTTAGATAAATCCATTATCGCGTGTGTTGCTTGTCCTGAATCAGTTCATTAATTGAAGTAAAGCAAAAAAAAAAAAAAAAAATGGATTGCTACATTACAAGTAGTCTGGTTGATGCCATTGGTCAAACGGTTACGTTGGTGCGGGGCAGGAGTGTAGCAATAGCAAGCTGGTTTACGTATCGCCGCCTTTCGAGGTTAAGAAGCATGAACCTTCGTCAGGCTCAACGTACGATGCGATCTGTTTTGAGCCGTTTGTCTCTTAGAGAAATCGGCCGATTGTACGATTGTGGGGCATTTGCCGGTTCTTACCAGGCCGTTTCAATTGCGGTTGGGATCGTTCGCATGAGGGGCGGTGATGATTTTCCGGACGTGCGCCGCCTCATAAAGCGTTACAATAAAGTCCAGGGTGTTGAAGAAATTGACGCTACCGTTGCAAGCTCTCTCGACCGGGAGTTTCAATGCTCTGGGTACGACGTACCAGTACCTTTAACGTGTAAGTTGTACCGTCTAATTAAGACAATTCATTTACCATACTGTAACGAAACGAAGCGCGTCGAGGCAACTCCGCTCCGTAACGAAGGAGGCTCGATAGATTCGTAGGATTAGGAGAAGAGAAGGAACGAAGAGCCACGAGAGCACGCCGGGGCGGCAACATTAAGGCGACAAGGCTACGCCCTTGAGATCGACGGCCGACGGTCAATAACCCCGCCTCCGAGATCGATCAAGGAGTTCGACACGACTGTAGATCCCGCGACCGATAACGCAGGAAAACAGCTAGCAACAATTATCCTAGGAGCAAATAGGAACATCACTAACTCATAGGGTATCCCACCCGAAACACGAGGGCCAAGCGATCCGAGTAAAGGAACGGACATCGACGAAGCAATTAAAGGCGACAAGACAAAGCCAAAACGAAATTACAAAAACAATAAAAGAGAAGAGAAAAGACAAACAAGAACCGAAGAGAACGTCGAAAGCACATGATAAAGACAATAATCAAAGATTCGAAAACAAAAGTAAAAACAGTAACAATATCTGAGGAAAAACTATCAGACTCACACCAAAATGTCGCTATTTAATAACAAAACAATAATCACGTAAAACAGAATAAAAACAAATACACTTTAATAATAATAAAGAGGTATAAAACAAAACAATTATCCATAAATAACAACAAAAAGATATGCCCGGGTAACAAAACTAATTGATACAGGAATGCAATCGCATGATTGCAACCCTTCCACGAACAATTTCATCCCTTCCCGACGGACAAGGTTACGTAACACCATGACGTAACATCGCGTGATCATTCCCCTTCCACGAAGTAAATCATCCCCACCAACATCATAGGGACGCAAACAAATGACGTCACATCACGCGACTTTTACCCTTCCAGTACGAATTCCATCCCCACTGCAGTAAAAGGACCACGTGACATCGAATGATACTACCCTTTCCACCCTAAAATTCATCCCTACCACCGAAAAGATGATGAAATATCACGCCATATAATTAACTCCGCCTACTTTTTAATAGTATAAAAGCTCGCGCTCGGACAAGCAAGCACTTCAGAAATTTATTAAGTATTCGACTTAACGTTACGTTAAGCAGACCAATAACTCCGTTATTTCTTCGTGACAAAAGAAGCAACTACTCCGTTATATCTTCGTGATAAAAGATAAAATCACTCCGTTACATCTTCGTGACAAAAGATAGATCAATTCCGTTCATCTTCGTGATAAAAAGATTAGGGACCGTTGAGAGCGTTGGAATTCCGGGTTGGACTGCGCCCGCCGTTCCATACTCCCAACGAGAAACCGCGAGCACTGGCCTGGACAACGGCGTCCATTTAGTCAGTTGCTGCTTCCGAGGAAGAAAGTGGCAAATTAACGATTGATTTATCAATCGTGTGAACTGCCAGACGCACACAAGCGTAGAGAAACGTAACAACCGTGGAAATTCCAGGTTCTCGTGACTCCGCGGAAAGCGAAACTCGCAGTTCACTTTGTCATCTCTCCTCGTTCCCTGTTAGCTCAGAAATCGAATTAGAAGCGCTTCTTGATGTCCAAGCAAAATTAAGAACTATGCTAAGAACTACGATCGTTATTCTAATATTGTAGGCAGAGTAATTGCGAGACGTCCCCGGGGATAAATTCAAAATTAAATTTCGATAAATTGAGTGTTGAGCTCCACACGGTGGGAACGAAACCATCGTGCGAATTATAAATTTAAAGTAAAATCAGTTTTAGTATCAGCCCTTCTGGCTGCTTGAAAACCATAGAGAAAGCTCAGTATAAATTCAGATAGAAATTATTACTCATTATTGCGTCGAACGGCATAGCCGTCCCGTGAATCGACGAAGTAACGATAAGATCATTCATCATCGTTGTTCATTAAATAAGACGAGTTCAGGTACATTATCGTCAATACCCAAATATCACTGTGCCGATGATGAGTGGGTCAGACACTCGAGTAGCGTGAAATACGTGAGTGAAACTGAATGCCTGAGGCCCTTAAAAAACTTAAACCTTTAATCTTAACTTGAAAGAAAAAAAAAAACAAAATAAAAATAAATTTTATTAATAAAAAGAAAAAAAAAAGGGAAACCAAAAAATTCAGTAACCTAAATTTTGCCAGTGATCGAGTCCACGACGAGAACCCCTATACGCGAACAGCGCTCAAATAAAAAAAAAAAAGTAAATAAAAAGAAGAGTTTTGAGCGACGACAATCTCAACAATTAACTCAAGCTCTATCTGCCCGTTCGCTAAAACTCGTAACGTTTCATTGGCGCCCGAACAGGGACTCGAAAAAACAACTAGGCAATTTCAAACTGGATAAACACAGGTTATCACGTCGAAAACTCAAGAAACTTCTTCTATCTCAAGACAAGCGCGAAAAAAGGAAGAGTAGAGAAAAGAAAAACATCGAGCGCACAATGGAAGAGGAAAGTAAAGATCAAGAGGATCGAAACCCATCCTCGAATAACAACGAACTAAATCAAGACCGAGGAGAAGAAGTAATCATTGATGGAACCAAAAAGAAGACGCACACGAGTTCACTCACACAGGAGAGAGGAGACGAGGCACGGGGTGCAGAAGCGCTTCCCATAATCGAACAACGCTGCAGACGCCAAATCGAACAAACCAGGAAGAAGCTTAGCCTAAACAACGCAAACAGCACCATAATCCCCGATGACGATTCAAGCGAACTTAGTGAGCCTCTGGACATGCACATGCAACAGTTGCAAATGCAGTCACTAAATGAATTATTAAAACAGATGCAGAGACAAAGGGCCGTCGACGAGGAAGTACAGATACTGCGAAGTCAAGAATTAAACGCGACGTTCTCTAAACGAATCGACGTACTATTGGAATTCGTCACTTCAAATATTAACACGCTGTTCCTCGAAATAGGCAATATATCGAAGAAAATCGACGAAAAACAAAAAAACAAACCCGAAAAACATGAGATATTCTCACGCGCGATAAATGTGAGTACCGAGGCCGGTCTAACAGATCTACACAATTATAGCTGGCCGCTATACACACAACCCGTGGGCGCCTCGACACAGGCAGCCCGCCCGACAGCTACGCACACGGGCCCACAACCGCTAGGAGCCAGGCAAGCCACTACGGGTTTAACACCGACTCCACGGTATGGAGGATTCCCAGCGACATTCAACGGGCAAAGAAGGGACGAAGGAATACAATCATCGATGTTAAATAACACGATGATGGCAGGCCCAACAAACGCCAACATGACGTGCGGGAATATGAAACTCGAACCGCCCGTATTTAATGGAAAATCATACGAGCAACCGATGCAGTTCCTCGCGAGACTCAAATCATACCGCGATGTATATAGCCCGAAATATCACTTCAAAATTATCATCGGCCAATGTATGGAAGGGCTCGCAAGGACTTGGTGGGATATCACGAGGGACGAGATCGCCAACTGGGGTGATTTTGAGCAGCAATTCAAGCGCCGCTTCTGGAACTAAGATATCCAGAATAACATCAGAATGAAGTTGGACTACGAATGGTACGATTCCAGCAAGAAACAATCGCGGCTGGGCTATGCAATGAAAACCATAGGACTCGCGCGAGACTTGATTCCTCCACTCTCCGACGAAATGATTATTCACAAAATCAAACGTCACTTCACGGAAGATGTGAGGGCTACGATTCGAACACTTGGAATAAAAACAATACCCCAGTTGCTCGATCTCCTATCCTCATACGACGAGGAAGGGCCAGGAAATAGGGAACGAGCGCGACCACCTCAACGAGATCGCTACAACATGCCAGGGGTTAACACCGATAGCAGACAAAGGTCATCGGAAACTCCGAAAAAAGAGGAGACGCGAACACCAACAAAAAATGAAGGCAAAAATCAGGGAGATAAGAAGCCTTTCATCAAGGGTAGAGACTCTAAACAGATACGTGCAATCGAAGAAAAAGAAGAAACCGAAGAATCACTGGAGGTGGGCACGGAAGAATCGGAGGACTCGGGAAACGAGGAGGCGTCACCCATAGAAGAGTCGCAATAAACACGGTGACGCTTGGATTCGGCGAGGACACGCGACAAAAACTTCTCGAGGAAAAAGACTGTGTACCTCGGAAAAGAGTAAAATGTCCGGTACTTATTATCATCATCAACGGAATCGAGCTGCGAGCATTAATCGATACGGGGAGCGAAATAAGTGCAATATCACAGCAATTTTTCGACAACCACGAGGAGATACTAAGAAAATGCCCGATACTACCGATCACAAATCTATCCGTACGAGGAGCCACATCAGGAAGAGCCGTGAAGGTCACAAGGCAGCTATTTGCTAGTATCTACCTAGAACATAAGAGGGAAAGCAACACCCTAATAATAATACCTAATCTCTCAAATGATTGCATACTCGGAATCGACTTTCTGACTAAGATAGGCTCAAAGATCGATTTAGTCACAAGAGAAATATCATTCAGCGTATCACCCAAGGCCACTGAGAGATTCAAACTTAAATTTTCACAAGAAGAAGAAATAGAGAATTCCCCCGCACAAATCTGCGAAATAACGGAAGAGGACAAGGAACTCTACGCCATTTCCGATGATGAAATTGATGGAAAAATCAAGAGCACAGAGGGCTTAAAGCCAGGAGAATCCAAGGTCTTCCGTGAACTAATTACGAAGCATCGAGCGGCGTTTTTAAAACGTCCAGGATGGCTAAACTCGTATGCCCACAGGCTCAAAGTAATCCCACATGAACCGTTCAAGGCAATGAATTATCCCGTACCGTTGGCGTATCGAGAGAAAGTCGATGAGGAAATAAAAAAACTCCTGAAGCAAGGGGTAATACAAAAATCGACCAGCCCATACAATAGTCCCTTGGTGATAGTAGCTAAAAAAGATGGAGGTGTGAGACTATGTCTCGATGCGCGACGAATAAATAGCATTCTTCAGGCCGACAATGAGAGAATGCAGACCGCTGATGAACTCTTTCAAGAGTGTCGAACGGTACGTTATATAACAACTTTTGATCTACGCACAAGTTTTTGGCAAGTACCGCTCACGCCAGACTCAAGAAAATATACGGCATTTATGCACCGAGGTCGCTGCTATGAGTTTCGAGTAACGCCTTTCGGGCTAAGTTCAAGCACAGCAAGCCTCGTCAGGGGACTGGAAAAAGTATTACAAGGGCTAGGAAATATCATTAACTTCGTTGATGATCTTTTATGCACATCCGAAACATTTGAGGAACACATACAAAATCTTGATGAGCTACTGACGAGATTCCAAAAAAATGGATTAACATTAAACTTAGACAAATCACAGTTCTTCCGTAAACAGACACAGTTCTTGGGACACATTCTCACACAGGAAGGAATTCGTCCCGACCCAAACAAAATAGAAGCCATTCGCAATTTTCCAGCGCCGAGGAACGTAAAACAGCTGAGAGGTTTTCTTGGATTAATTAACTATTACAGTAAGTTCACGAGAGAACACGGCCAAGCAACAGTGCCGCTACTCCACTTACTACAAAAAGGAGTGAAGTGGCAATGGAAAGAAGAGGAAGATCGTGCATTCGAGAACGTCAAAACAAAATTCTGCGAAAGTGTTGTGCTGCACTATCCGCTTAAAAACAAACCCTTCTATGTGCAAACGGACGCGAGTGACGTGGCGCTTGGCGCAGTACTATACCAGAAGGGTGACAACGAAGAACATCAAGTATTGTACTTTGCAAGCCGCACCCTGCGAGGTGCAGAAAGAGGATACGGTACGACAGAAAAAGAATTGCTAGCTATCGTCTGGGCGCTCGGGAAATTTCGAACATATTTACTAGGATCACAAGTAATTATCGTCACTGACCACGCAGCATTAACCTTTTTGAGGGAATGTCGACTGTCACATGCGCGACTCACCCGATGGTCGCTGGCAATACAAGATTATCAAGCAACGATCGAACATTGTCAAGGAAAAAACAATACAATAGCGGACATTTTGAGCAGACCCGAGCGCGGAACAACGGAAGAAGAAATTATTATCGCAAGATTAGCACGAGAAGTCAGCGAAGAATTCGCCCAATTGTTAAAAGACTTTGCAAAGCAACAGGATGAGGACAAGTTTTGCCGACTCATTAAAGACACCATCGAGAGTAAACAGGAAGCACGAGACTATAGCATTCGAGAGGGCATACTCTACAAAGGAAGGGCGGGATTAGATCGCGCAGTAGTCCCCGCCTCTCGCGCGGCTCTACTCGTTAAGGAATGTCATGAGATTTATGGGCACGCAGGAGCGAAGAAGTGTTATCTCTTACTACGCGACGATTTCTGCTTTCCTAATCTCTACCGTTTTATTCGAAAGCAACTAAGACATTGCGATTCATGCCAAAGAAACAAAATCTACACGCAAGGCATAAATGCAGAGATGAAAAGCATAATCCCCGATGGACCGAACAAACTCGTGTCACTCGACTACTATGGACCGCTGCCCGTTACAAGCTATGGGAATAAATTCATCCTAGCGGTTATAGATGTCTTCTCAAAGCTCACAAAAATCTTTCCTCTCCGAGCAGCTACGGCAGAAGGCACGTGGAAATGCCTCGAAAAAAATTATTTCCCCGTATACGGAAAACCAGAGGCCATCCTCAGTGATCAAGGAACACAGTTCACGGGAAAAAGATGGGATCAATTACTCGCCGATAACAACATCAAGAAAATTTTGACATCAATCCGGCATCCCCAAGCAAACCCTGTCGAACGTACGAATAGAGAGTTATCTCGATTCTTTCGTACATTTCTTACAGACAAACACAATGCCTGGTATCAATGGGTGGAAATAATCGAAAGTTGTATAAACGAGACACACCATGAATCCACGGGGCAGATACCGCTGCTCTTACACACGGGAAAACGTCCAGAGAAGCCATGGCGAACGGCACTCGGTTTAAAAAACGATAACGCGGAGGAACATGATAATTTAATCTTAGCCGCGAGAGAAGGGTTAATAAAGAATCGAGGGAAGCAAAGCAAAAAATTTAATGATACACACAACCACACGGAATTCAGCGAGAACGATCTCGTGCTGGTAAAAGCGCTGAATGTCTCAAACCCAGCGTTAAAAAGAATCGCGAAATTTCTGCCTCTATATGAGGGACCCTACAGAATAAAAACAAAAATTGGCAACACATCATACGTTCTCGCGTATCGTACCGGTAACAAGGAAAGGGGAATGTATCATGTGAGCGACCTTAGACCGTATCACCAGGCAGAACAGTAGCCACGGGGTAACGAAAATCGACAAACAAGAGTTGGGCGACGATGAAAGGTGTCAACGTCGAGGGGCACTCTGATACATGAACACATCTCAGTTCAAAATTTGAGAATTAGAGATAAATTTGGTAGACACCACTGTAGAGTAGCCAGAAGAGAGATTCCGAGCTCCAAGGTATTTAGTATTAAATCAGCAACGGTCAAAGAGATGTCGACAACAAGTATCAGTGTCCAGACCGGGGATCCCTACGTCGGGATAGCGTTATCGCCGCGTCCTTACGTACCGTGGCGTACATCCGATCGAAATCGACCACCGCGTGGCAATACATCGAAGAAGGAAACCCGGGTGGAACCGCTATATCTGCAATTCCTCAAAGATGACATCGAGATGCAGCGAGAGCTTCTTGGATGGGCACCAGATGCCAGGATCTGGTACAAGAAGGGAACCACGCGTATGAAGATCCCGTTTATCAAACCGGGCGTAATCACGAAGTGTCCTCTAAAGGAGACACCAAAGATACGAGAAATACAATCGTTTGCTCCAAAGAAGGGTCCGCTTAAAGCTACAATAAAAGAGCATCGGGTTTATCTCATCACAAAACCGGAACAAAAGGTAAAAGGAAATAATATTACTATAGAGTAGACACCGAAGATTGGAGCTCCGAGAAAAAAAAAAAAACTTTAAAAACCTGTAATGCTCCGTTCGTCTAAACACCCTATAGGAGCTCAAAAGGAAAAACCCTACCGAATTGAAGCACGAGGCCGAGGTGGAGGAAGCCATGCAGCGGAAATACGCACGTACACGCGTACAAACAGGAACGCCGCGCCCAGCACGGAGCATCCCTGAACCGACGTTAGAAGAATTAACAATAAAAAAAAGACGACTACAGAAGAGACTCGAGGAATTGTTCGGTCCCGAATAAAAAAAAAAAAAAAAAAAAAAAAAACCCCGATTAGCATAAACATCGAACATGTAAAAACAAGCAAATAAAGAAAAATAATAAAAAGAGATCTTTTATATCACGCCTTATGCTATCCGCCACTTACGAAGAGATACGCTCGACATTGAAAAAAAAAAAAAAAAAAAAAAAAAAAAAAACCCGTAATCTCTCGCACCACACGGGCACTCAAGAAAATGCTTTTTTTTTGGAAGGGCGTTGTAACGAAACGAAGCGCGTCGAGGCAACTCCGCTCCGTAACGAAGGAGGCTCGATAGATTCGTAGGATTAGGAGAAGAGAAGGAACGAAGAGCCACGAGAGCACGCCGGGGCGGCAACATTAAGGCGACAAGGCCACGCCCTTGAGATCGACGGCCGACGGTCAATAACCCCGCCTCCGAGATCGATCAAGGAGTTCGACACGACTGTAGATCCCGCGACCGATAACGCAGGAAAACAGCTAGCAACAATTATCCTAGGAGCAAATAGGAACATAACTAACTCATAGGGTATCCCACCCGAAACACGAGGGCCAAGCGATCCGAGTAAAGGAACGGACATCGACGAAGCAATTAAAGGCGACAAGACAAAGCCAAAACGAAATTACAAAAACAATAAAAGAGAAGAGAAAAGACAAACAAGAACCGAAGAGAACGTCGAAAGCACATGATAAAGACAATAATCAAAGATTCGAAAACAAAAGTAAAAACAGTAACAATATCTGAGGAAAAACTATCAGACTCACACCAAAATGTCGCTATTTAATAACAAAACAATAATCACGTAAAACAGAATAAAAACAAATACACTTTAATAATAATAAAGAGGTATAAAACAAAACAATTATCCATAAATAACAACAAAAAGATATGCCCGGGTAACAAAACTAATTGATACAGGAATGCAATCGCATGATTGCAACCCTTCCACGAACAATTTCATCCCTTCCCGACGGACAAGGTTACGTAACACCATGACGTAACATCGCGTGATCATTCCCCTTCCACGAAGTAAATCATCCCCACCAACATCATAGGGACGCAAACAAATGACGTCACATCACGCGACTTTTACCCTTCCAGTACGAATTCCATCCCCACTGCAGTAAAAGGACCACGTGACATCGAATGATACTACCCTTTCCACCCTAAGATTCATCCCTACCACCGAAAAGATGATGAAATATCACGCCATATAATTAACTCCGCCTACTTTTTAATAGTATAAAAGCTCGCGCTCGGACAAGCAAGCACTTCAGAAATTTATTAAGTATTCGACTTAACGTTACGTTAAGCAGACCAATAACTCCGTTATTGCTTCGTGACAAAAGAAGCAACTACTCCGTTATATCTTCGTGATAAAAGATAAAATCACTCCGTTACATCTTCGTGACAAAAGATAGATCAATTCCGTTCATCTTCGTGATAAAAAGATGAGGGACCGTTGAGAGCGTTGGAATTCCGGGTTGGACTGCGCCCGCCGTTCCATACTCCCAACGAGAAACCGCGAGCACTGGCCTGGACAACGGCGTCCATTTAGTCAGTTGCTGCTTCCGAGGAAGAAAGTGGCAAATTAACGATTGATTTATCAATCGTGTGAACTGCCAGACGCACACAAGCGTAGAGAAACGTAACAACCGTGGAAATTCCAGGTTCTCGTGACTCCGCGGAAAGCGAAACTCGCAGTTCACTTTGTCATCTCTCCTCGTTCCCTGTTAGCTCAGAAATCGAATTAGAAGCGCTTCTTGATGTCCAAGCAAAATTAAGAACTATGCTAAGAACTACGATCGTTATTCTAATATTGTAGGCAGAGTAATTGCGAGACGTCCCCGGGGATAAATTCAAAATTAAATTTCGATAAATTGAGTGTTGAGCTCCGCACGGTGGGAACGAAACCATCGTGCGAATTATAAATTTAAAGTAAAATCAGTTTTAGTATCAGCCCTTCTGGCTGCTTGAAAACCATAGAGAAAGCTCAGTATAAATTCAGATAGAAATCATTACTCATTATTGCGTCGAACGGCATAGCCGTCCCGTGAATCGACGAAGTAACGATAAGATCATTCATCATCGTTGTTCATTAAATAAGACGAGTTCAGGTACATTATCGTCAATACCCAAATATCACTGTGCCGATGATGAGTGGGTCAGACACTCGAGTAGCGTGAAATACGTTAGTGAAACTGAACGCCTGAGGCCCTTAAAAAACTTAAACCTTTAATCTTAACTTGAAAGAAAAAAAAAAAAAAAAAAAAAATAAATTTTATTAATAAAAAGAAAAAAAAAAAGGGAAACCAAAAAATTCAGTAACCTAAATTTTGCCAGTGATCGAGTCCACGACGAGAACCCCTATACGCGAACAGCGCTCAAATAAAAAAAAAAAAGTAAATAAAAAGAAGAGTTTTGAGCGACGACAATCTCAACAATTAACTCAAGCTCTATCTGCCCGTTCGCTAAAACTCGTAACGTTTCAATACATATATCACACGATTTTATATATTATACATATTTTTTTTCCTATTAACACAGCTGTACCATCCCTCGGATTCCCTATTCAATTGTGCCCACTTCATCAATGTCACACTTTCTGGGGATGGTGTATAGGGGCGAATACCTCTGCACTGACCGATGCCTTTCGAGACGATTTTACATACAACTAATCGAATTCAGCGTCGCTGATCGTCGAAATCGTCAACACATTCAACAGTTCTCATAATTTTAACCAATATTCGAATTCCCCCCGCTGTCGGGTAATGATATGGACGTTTTTTTAATTACCCTTTTTACACCTTGTAACATACAATACACATAACAATCCAAGTTTTCAACACATTTTTATATTTGTAAAAATTATTCGAGTGGAATAAAAATTCAATCATAAATGGAAAATTGACTGCGTTTGAGGATGTTGCGTTTTCATATTCATGTTTTCTAAAACATTATTCACCCACGGAGCGGTACTGCGCATATCCGGCTGTTTATGACAGCAATAGAAAACGCCTTCTCTCTGAAGCCGGAAAGAATAATAATAAGAATGTAGAGAGATACGCTGTTTGAGCTCAAAACGCCGTGAAAATCGGAATTTTTCATAACAAACTTGTTAGTAAACAAGATGGTTTCAGTTTAAGAAGGCACCGTGAAAAGCTGGTTTATTACGACGAGTTTGTAAAGAGTAACGGATTTTCATCTCTAAACGGCATCGCGAAGAAAATATATTTTTCACAATCCCTTTTACCTGCATTATTCCGTATAGAGACCAAGACTGCCTACCAGGAGGATCATGATTTTTTGCACGGCTCGCTTACCAAGACAATGAAACGGGTCGGACACGCGCCTCAACGTTTTCCGTTTTCGACGCAACATTGGAAATGGTCACTGGCAGATCTAACAGAAAGCGAAACCCATTGTTAGATAGATCTTTGCGATACTGTCTTCGGATTCGTCTCGCTTTTGCAAAAAATAGTAGACATGAAAAGTATATAGTTTTGGATTCCAGTGACTTGTTCGGATTATGATTTTTTCAATTTAATGTCAATATATGACTGGAAAAGTTTTATAGCATGGCCTATGATTTTAACTTTACGCTTTTATTTAGTCATGTTATTAGAAAAATGTACCATTCTGTTAACTTGGACGCATTATACGTTCTTGTCATTTCGGTATATGAGCGACTGTACACGTAGATTTAATAATAAATGATTAACGATATTAGCAAACATTTAAGCAAATTTTATTCGTCTAGCTAACGTACTGGCATACAAGCATCAATTTTACATGAGAAATCACCACGGTAAAAAAATGTTGAGAAAATGAAAAATCTGACAACGAATCATCCGACAACTTTTTAAATAGAGATTTACACGTAATTTCCTGGATACGTCAATTTTTTCTTTTTTAATGTGAATTGAAAACGTAGGGTAGTTTGCCAGGCAAAGTAAAGGAAGGCGGTCTTCCGGGAAGCTTTGAGCGGGCGAATTGAAGTGGGGCAACATCAAGCCTGAGACTTGTCACAGCCTCTCGTCACTGTCGGAGGGGTTTGAGACGAAGAATTGGAGTGGGTAGCATTGGGTCTAAGACTTGTCACCGCCTCGCGCCACTAGCGGAAGGCTTTGAGAGGACGAATTGGAGTGGGGAGCATTGGGCCTAAGACTCGTCACTACCTCTCATGAGGCGTCAGAACAGTATCGTCATAAAGTCAAAGTTGTTCGATCACCATCCACCGTTCGCCGTTCACCGTCCTTTCAGACATGGAAAGGTGAGTTTGTAGCTCTTTTTCGACTCTTATTTTGAGTTTTTGAAACTTTGAATTTTTTTTGGATTAGTTATTTTTCGTTTTTGAAACCTTGTGCTACATTGTGCCCCTTCAATATGTTTTATAGTCAAAACATTAACACGATCGCGTCATTCGAGTCATCATCTTGGCGAGATCCCACCAAGAAGAAAAAAGATGCGGTTCGTAATTCGGAGGAACAAGTTTTGGATATTACTCCGCCGTCCACGGATTTTTGGGGAGTTCACGCTGAGCCTAGCTGGGATTCTGAGGACGAACCAGACCTCTTCGCGGATATCATCGAACGATTCACGACCCAAATCGTAGTGAACAGACCCGAAACCTGTGGACCAATCAGGTGTCGCCGAAACAGTCGCCAACTCAACATTATTGAGTCGTAAGTACAGTTTTTTATTAATTTGAATATTTTTGTTAATGTTTTCGTTTATTCTCTTCGAGCTCTATTCCTTGTAGAGTATTCACGTGTTTGTCCGTCGTTTTTGTTTACAGGAATCGTTCTAAAAGACGTCAAAGCCTCCCATACAGCTGGCAAGGAAATAATTCGACGAGACGAAGAAACAAATCGCGAACTGGTTAAAAACGTGAAAAATAGCCCTCCCGCCGCTGCTTTTAAACTAATTTCTAGTACAGTTATTATGCCAAAATGTAGTGATTATTTAAAGCAAGGAAATAACTCGACGAGACGAAGAAACAAATCGCGAACTGGTTAAAAACGTGAAAAATAGCCCTCCCGCCGCTGCTTTTAAACTAATTTCTAGTACAGTTATTATGCCAAAATGTAGTGATTATTTATGAAGGAGTCTTCGTATGTACTCTTTTTAATATACGTTCCATTGGAACAATTTGAAAGAAATCGACGCCGATGGTATTTGTGTATCCTTTCCTTCTTCATTGACTTGCCCTATTCCCATACTAGCGTGTATTCTTCAACGATACTTCACGCGGAGCTTCCCAATCAACAATGAGATTTCGCTAGATTTCAAATACTTTTGAATACTATAGAAATCTGAGACAAAATCTAAATGCATGCTTTTTTTTTCCTAGATTTTGAACATATCGTTAAATAAATCAGATGAAGTTCAAAATTTCAAATGATCGCGATTGATAACGGCCTTGATAACGACGTAATGCGGATTTTATCGAAAATGTATTTATCCGAACGTTCATTGATTTGCAGGTATATTTTTGACAACTCGTACTTCGAGCGACAAAACTATAGATCTAAAAGATGTAGACAGCTACTATTTTCGAGATTAGAAATAGAAGAGGAATTCATTTTTTTAATAAAATAATATGCCTAAAATAAAGATGTCGAGAATATAAATTTCGAAATCGTGAAGCTTCGATACGTACAATATTGAAGGAACGAAAAAGTGAAAGACAAAATAGCGAAACTCCACGATAGCGACAGACAAAATGCCTAGAGCTTGAAATAGCGAAACGAAAAGAGTGCAAAACCTTTGAGGATATTAGAATTTTTTCGCTGTTTATCATTATCTTAGTCCGAAGACAGAGAGGTATGTTCTTGACGCTTTATAATCTTTCGGTATTTTGACGTTCAACTTCTTCGGCATTCACCCTCTTGATCTTTTGCTATTGTAACCATTCAACGTATTGGTTTTTCCCTTTAATAAATTCGAAATACTGACTTTTCTAAATTTGAGCAATCCTAGAAGTATCACCACTACTATTAATCCACTCCAAACCGAGCACCCATAATTTGAACTTCAACTCCAACATTCTTCTTGGAGACTTCAAACCGAAACTTGTTAATCAGATTTTAGTCCAAAAACTTAAATTAATTAATTAACTATTTCAATTATCGAGCAAAGATGATACTCTCAACATCGATTGTTCAATTTAAACTTTCAAAAATAAAATATCAACTTACATTGGGCGAACTCCGACTTCTCGAATTATTCTTTCGAAAATCATCGATATTCATCGAACCAACTTTATCGATCATCATCGAGAGAGAAGAAGATTTTCATCAGTCGGTTTCCACCCGAACACAATGGCACCTACAATTGTTTTATCATCAATCTTCCAAAAATTCCTACTGAGTTGAGTGTTTCGGGCTATCACGGTTTCCGAACATATTTTTTAAAGTGCCGTCATAATTATTCTCCGTTAATATGTAATCGATTCCCTTTTTTCGGGGTAAAGTTCAAAATTTCAAATGATAGCGATTGATTGATCGCGATTGAACGACCTTGATAACGACGGAATGCAGGTTTCATCGGGAATTTATTTATCCGAAGATTCATTGGTTTGCAAGTATATTTTTGACAGTTCGTACTTCGAGCGACAAAAATATAGATCTAAAAGATGTAGACAGGTACTATTTTCCAGATTAGAAATAGAAGAGGCATTCATTTTTTAAGAAAATAATATGCCTAAAATCAAGATGTCGAGAATATAAATTTCGAAATCGTAAAGTTTCGATGTGTAAAATATTGAAGGAACGAAAAAGAGAATGACAAAATAGCGAAATTCCACGATAGCGACAGACAAAATGCCTAGAGATTGAAATAGCGAAACGAGAAAAGTGCAAAACCTTTGAGGATATTAGAATTTTTTCGCCGTTTATCTTTATCTTAGTCCGAAGAAAGAGAAGTATGTTCTTGACGCTTAATAATCTTTCGGTATTTTGACGTTCAACTTCTTTGTCATTTACCCTCTTGATCTTTCGCTATTGTAACCATTCAACGTATTGGGTTTTCTCTTTAATAAATTCGAAATACTGACTTTTCTAAATTTGAGCAATCCTAGAAGATGCATATTCGGATTGGATAATGTTCGAAATTTTGACAATTCGATATTTTACCTTTTAGAGTATTGCCTTTTATTATTTTTGTTTTCGATAAAAATTTGATTTGGCATCTTTGCGTTCTTAATGTACATTTATTACGTTGGAAACGTTCGTAAGTTGGGTTTTTCGAGTAAGCAACTTGGGTTTTTTTTTTTATTCGTAATTTCCACTAATCTGAATTTTAGTCGTTGTGAATTTTGGCCCACACCCGTAGCGCTCGGTCGGAGAAGATCGGTCGAATTTGATCCTACCGGGCGCCACCAAGTGCTACTGAGTGCCCCGGCACTGGTGCGACGTTCGGGGTACTTCTTTGTAGCATTTTGAAGTATTCATCTTTACTGTAGCCGATCACAAATATGAGGTTCACGGCATTGTTTTCGAACAATCAACACATAGGAAATTTTCAGTGTGTTTTTTAACACTGTAATTTGTTATTTTTTACGAGAAAATTTTATGAATCGCGTTAGCATTGTCCTTCAGTTTTCTATTTTTTCCTTTTTCTGGCGATTCTGGATACAATATTTATGAAAAACCTTTCGAAAAAGACACATAGAAGTTGCTCAATCTTTCTTTTTCATATTTCTTCTTACGAAAAAGTTTCCAGACTCCTTATCACATGAATTCAACACAAACATTTTTCTATACCGATTACAAAATGAATGAAGAATGATTAGAGTGAATGTTACCTGCGATTACCTTTTATTATTCATACAAATAAGTTGTTTTTAGGAAATAATGAGAATTTGACAAATGTTCACAGACAGAAATTCACATCAACACGCAGGACGAATAAATAAAAGGAAAAGTTTTTGGCTTGCGAATATTTGTACGATATTAATAGCGAAGTAGCATAGAATACGAACAGGTTTACTAGCTACAGAATATTTTTAGTAGGAATCGGCGGCGGTAGTCAAGTGGTTAGCGTGCAAGCTTAACATTCTCGGCGGCCCGTGTTCGATTCCCGATTTGGGCGAAAATTTTTTTCCTATATTTTCTATATTTCTCTGTCTTCTATACCCGCCCAAAAATGTGTACCGACTGTAGAGAGGGAAAACTTTATTATCGACTGCAGAATATGGTTAGTTTCAAAAACATCGGTAATTTCGAGAGGGCCCCGGAAAACTAGACGGCTAACCAACAGACCCAATCAGATCACAGGAAAATTGGACAGTAATATTAGTACTGAACAGGCGGTGGAAATTTCTAGAGGGCGCCACGGAAAAATCATTCGGCCAATTACAGGTCGGAGAATTTCTCCCACCCTCTCTCTCATTGGTCGCTATAACGAAACGAAGAAAATTTCGGAACCAATCAGAGGCCAGGGAATTCTCCCACTCTCGCTCCCATTGGTCCCTATAATCGACGAGGGCGGGGCTTAGGGGGTCCCAGACAGGGGGGAGGGGTAGACGTGGAGGGGGTATGGCGCCAGTGGCCGCATGGAGGGGGTAAATCCTGTCTCCCTATACCTGTACACTACTACTTCGGCAAAACGATAGGACGCGAAGAACGTCCTGATAAGATCGGGCTCTGTGTATGAGTTGGAGATGCGACAGGACGCGAAGAACGTTCTGATACGATCGAGCATTGCGTGCGAGTTGCAGATACGCTAGACCGCGAAGAACGTCCCGAAACGATTGGGGTTTGCGGACGAGTCGGAGACAAGATACGACGTGAACAACGCACCACGACAGTTTCTTTTTTGTAACTCGGCGATACGACAGGACTTGAGAACTCGCAGCTCGTAATTAACTTAACAGGCGGATATTGACCAGGACTTGACACTTCGATGTTTAAAAGTTTTTCAACCGTGAGCGATGCGCCGGGCGTCGAAGCGTTCGACAACGAGCGGTCAAGTAAAGGGTATGACTCGCGGTCTTCTGATGCGATCGGCGAACAACGCCAAGATGGACCCGCACATTCGGTCCGCGATATATCACGATCGACGATGCCTCGCTATGCGTTGATCGATTCACTTCTATTCCCCATTACGGAATAAAAGCGCCAATCATCTTCGTCGGGCAAAGGTGGCCTTTTCTTAACGTTCGAAGATCGCAATTCCTTGAAAAAAAAAATATATAGACCGTATACTACGAGTATAATATCAAAAATATTTTCAATTTTTTTTTACGTCTTTAATGCCTTGCAGCGTTTCTACGACGTTTAGAGCCGTATTAAGAGCCGATTCTATCTTGCCCGCCAACTCATACGATATCCCAGTTGAATCGAGGACAGATACGTCGAAATGTGCAGGCATGGAATTACGTTTAGAATTCGGCTTTACGTCGGATAATAGTTTTTTGGCGGCAAGGACAGTAGCGACCTTCTTGCGTTCTTGGATCTACGTAAAGAATGGGGAGAAATAATGTTTTTAATGAAAATAAAATATTTACAATAAGTTCGAGCTTCCAGCTCGAATTTCGTAGAAATTTGAATGATAGAAAAACGAAGACCGATCCACGAGTAGGAGAAGAAGAGAGCAGCGACGATAACAGAATAAAAAAAATAATAATATGTTACTTACGGAAAGTTTAGTACAATCGCACTCGGTTGTTGGCTCGCCCGTATTATCATCGATCGATACATCATTTCTGAATCGTTTGCTCCTTTGTAGAGCAAGTTCTGGCATTAAGTCTGCGGGCCGTTGAACTTTGCATTTCCTTTTTTCTACAACTTTTGTCATTGCGCTTCGCAGAACACTTTCGCTCCCTATTAGACGGAAATTCCCAATAGCGGTCGAGACAGAATGTACGAATAAGGAGAATACTCCAACTATAGTAATTTTCGTACCTGACGCTTCAAGAATTTTCCCGACGTATTTTTTTGGCCGGATCGCTTTTTCGGGCCACAAGAAAGAGACGTTCATGCCGACCTCGATCTTATCGCAATTGGTATCGAATAAAATCGATTCTTTGTGAACGATGTACAAGTATCCATCTGTGCAATCCACTAAATACTGAAAATCCCGATTGCAATTTATTTTAGTAGAAATTCGCGTTCGGCGCGTGCTGAGGTTGCACGTCCGTATCGATAAAAATGAGCTACCGATAGTTTTATGTTAATCAACGAGCGTTGCTATGCAGTGAAACGTATATCGACGTGAATCACTTTAGTTGAACTTCAGGGAATTAATCGATCTAACCATATAACTTGTCACTGGGCAAAGAGACTAACGAACCTGTTTGGACGTCGTACTTAATATTGAAAGTTATACTTCGACTGACGCACGATGCCAGTTTATTGAAGATGGCACGTCGGTGTCGTCGGTGGTTACTTGATGACGAGGTAAACGTTTAATCTGTGAAAAACTACTTTTTTTTTCAAAGTAAAAAACGTACGCCAAGTACATAAATGATACACAAATATTTTGTTCTACGAAACTGCCTTTAAAAAAAATCCAAAATAGAAGGTAAATCACGCGAGCCAAGCTGCAAAAAATATTTTTGATTATCCAATGTCAATGTTAATGATAAAAAAATTGCATAACTGAAAAATAAAATTAACAAAATACTTGGCATGGCCCTCGAATACAAATAAAACACTTCATGCATAAAAGAAAGGACGTGCCAAGTATTGTGTTAATTTTATTTTTCAGTTATACAATTTTTTAATCATGAAAATTGACATTGGATAACCAAAAATATTTTTTGCAGCTTGGCTCGCGTGATTTACCTTCTATTTTGGATTTTTTTTTAAAGGCAGTTTCGTAGAACAAAATATTTGTGTATCATTTATGTACTTGGCGTACGTTTTTTACTTTAAAAAAAAAAGTAGTTTTTCACGGATTTCACTAATTTTTGAAAAACAGCTTGAAAACTAAATGGGATTTTTTAAATCAAAACAATAATGGTAATTACTTTCTTAGTTCCAATTATTTATTGATTTTATTTTCTTTATTGTAATTATTATTATTGTTTTCTTTCTTTAAATTAAAACAACTATATCAGTTTCTCAGTAAAACTCAAGCGACGGACGATCGGTGTGGTCATTCTTGAAGCATCGCAAGGTGATTGCGAATAGATTCACATATCGTAGCACGGTTCATCACATTATCACAAAAATCTTTGATTCTCTTATCGAAAGAATTGTACATCTTCAGTCGTCTTGGTGGGAAGGCCTCTTAGTTTGGCTCTCGCAATGAGACAACGATACTGTCCGTTCCAATGATTCTCTCGACGAGAGAATTCTGCCATCCGTTTCTTCAATTTTTGACCGGAAGAAAAGAAAGTTCTCCATCATTTTTTTCGGTGCTCTTCGAAGAAGCCCTGAAAAAAATGAAAAAATTTTCTCGTCCGGAGAAGTGGCGCCAAAAATGATAGAATTCTTTCGCTGCGAGAACCGAACGAAGCGCTGGCGGAGTTGACTTATCAAGAAAGTCAATTAAAGAATTCTGTGAAATTCCTCCCAAGATAACCGAAGAAAGAGTTATGAAATGTTTTTGATAAAGCGATAACATTTTTTTTCTTTATTCTGTGACAAACCTGGCGAGGAATCTTGATTCTACGGCTCATAGCGCTTCAAGAACAGAATCACACCGATCTTCACTAAAAAGATTCTCTCCATCTTGTGAAAAAAAAAACACAAAACTGAAAAACAATATTTTTCTTACTTTCTTAAATCTTAATTCATAATATTTTTCTTGTTTTTAGTTTTTTATTGGAGGTTATTTCATTTGCCTGTCATCACGAATCACGTAAAAAATCGAATCGAGACGAACGAGACGAGACGAGAGGAGAAAACACTTATTTTTAGGCACTCACTATAAGTAATAGGCAAAGAGTGCCTATTGCAATGACCTTCGAGGCCCGTTTTCAGAGCTTTCGATGAGGTTACTCCGCAGAGTTTGCTCCAAAATTTGTTATTTTTTAGGATTAACTTTAATGTCCTTCTGACAGCAACTTATTCAATAAGAAAATTATGTTGTCAAAAAAATCGAGTCGTAAAATAATTGAAGAATATTTTCCAAACAATAATCAGTACGTTTAGATTTATATTTAGATTTAACATTTTCTGAGCGAAAAACGTCACAATTTTCCGCAATACTCGGCCCGAGTCCACCGCTCACCACGGCCGAACGCAACGCGTAGGATAGGTGCGAATTAGCTATAGCGCGATCCCCCCCGCATGTGGGACTTTTCTGCCCCCTCTCCGACGCTGGCGGGACAAAAATATCCCGCCAGCTACCCGTGCGCTATTCGCTCGTGCGCGCGTAAGCCACGCCCCGCCTCTCCCGCGCCCCGCGCCCCCTACCGACCGAGTGACGTCACGAGACATGTCGAGACGCGCTCACCTCGCGCTAGCGTGACGTCACGAGACATGTCGAGACGTGCTCACCTCCCGCTAGCGTGACGTCACGAGACATGTCTAGACGCGCTCACCTCGCGCTGGCGTGACGTCACAAGGCGACAGCACACGTTGGCGTATCCTGGATTGTACCCCGAACGATTGAAAAATGAAACGAACACATTTTGGATCATTGTTTGTTGAATTTTTCAATCGTTGGGCACTATTTAAAAAAAAATTGCTTAGAAAAAAAAAAAAATCCTATGACCTTGAAGATATCTGCATCCGACAAAGTTGAATCTTTGACCCCTCATAACTGCCGTAAATTTCCACGTAGCGACTTTTTTCAAAATGGATTTTCTTCGTTTTCGAATTCTCTCGGTGCGCTATTTTTTTTTTTTTTTTCAAGCCTTTCTCAAGACGGTACATTAAAAATAAACATTTCAGCTACTTTTAATCCCGCATAAAAACCGTAAATTTGAACGTAGAGACTTTTTTCAAAATGCATTTTCTTTGTTTTGAAAATCTCTAGATGCGCGTATATATATATATATTTTTTTTTCGTCATCGCTTTTCTTGCGGCGGCAACACGAAATAAATTTTCAAACCCCCATAACGGCCGTAAATTTTAACGTAGGGACTTTTTCCAGAATGCATTCTCTTCGTTTTTTAATTCTCTAGGTGCGCTATTTTTTTGGTTTTTTTTTAAGCCTTCCGAAAGACGTACATTGAAAATAAACATCTAAAAAAAATTGAATGCCCACCTAGAGAATTTCAAACCGAAAGGAATGAATTTTGAAAGATGTCTCTACGTTAGGGGACAGCGGGGCAAAACGGCATACCGGGGCAAAATGGTATTCACGCACGATGGGACCAGGGCAGAATGGTATTAGGGCAAAATGGTACAGCAAAAAAATCTACTTCGATGGGACTTTGTCTTGTCCCATTTTTCCCTGATTTTATCATACGGGGGAACTTATTTGACCATTTCGTACCATTTTGCCCCGCTCTCCCCTACAATTTACGGCAGTTATAGGGGTTTGAAGGTTTACTTCTTGTTTGGCGCCGAAAAAAAAGCGGTGACGAAAAAAAAAAAAACGAAAAATATGCGCATTTAGAGATTTTCAAAACGAAGCAAATGCATTTTGCAAAAAGTCTCTACGTCAAAATTTACGGTTTTTATGCGGGATTAAAGGTTGCTGAAATGTTAATTTTCAATGTACTGTCTTGAGAAAGGCTTAAAAAAAAAAAAATAGCGCACCGAGAGAATTAAAAAATGAAGAAAATGCATTTTAGAAAAAAGTCTACATGGAAATTTACGGCAGTTATGGGGGGGTCAAAGATTCAACTTTGTCGGATGCAGATATCTTCAAGGTCATATTTTCAGTAACTATTTTAAATGTTACACGAACACGTCAAGTTTTTATTTTCCGGTATTGGGTTATCTTTTAGTTTTTCATTCAATTTGATCAAAGTTAGAACTCCGGAAATCCATGAATACCGGAAATAAAATTGTACGAAAAGTCAAAAGTTTTATTCAATCACGCGCGCGCGCAGTACTGCAGAGATACTCTTGGCAGAGTGAATCGTCACGCGCGACGTCATCGGCACGGCGCGAGTGGTATGAGTGACGTCACCAGGCCGGTAGCTCGGGCGCGTGGCGCGCGGGGCGTGAGTGACGTCACTCGCTCAACAGCTCGGGCGCCCCTAGCTCCGCCCAGCCGCCAGGCCGCGTCGCGTGGTGGGGGGAGCGCGGTGAGCGTGCGGGACTTTTTCGTCCGCGAATCTGGCATCACTGTCCCCCGCATCGAAAATAACCCTCTCCCCGATTATTGTTGTCCTGCGAGAATTCTTGTTAATAACCGCGATTTATTTATGAGCCGAAAGTATCGGGATTTTCACCCTCCCCTGAGCCCTCTCCTCTCTCCCGCGACTAGCCGGCCCACCGTAGTAGAGACGCGTGTCACAGTACGAGTTTGGTTTCTTTTTGGTTGTCTTTTATTTTCTTCTTCACGCAACGGTGTTACGCCGACTCGTAACTGGCGCCCAACTATTGTTTCATTTTGCAGCATTTTTAGTTTGATAGTTTTGAGTGTGATAACCGCCCAGTCGCTCCCCCTTTGCCTCGTGAATTATTCGCTCCCTTTCCCCTTCGACATTTTGGTCGCTCGTGAGTCCCGTTTTCCCCGAATCGCCGCCATTTTCGCCCACGTTACCCCACGTCCCTGATACCGTTTTTCTTCCTTTATTTTATAATTTTTCCGTGCCACCGAGAGCCGGATATTGTCGTTGAGACTTTGGTTATTATTATTTTGCGTTTTCTTTTCTTCTTTATTATTATTTTCGCGCGATCTCTTTTCCTTAATTATTATTTCGTTAGTACAATTTAGTTTATTTTTGACCCCTTTATTTTTCTCAGTTGTTATTTTTCTTTTATATCGAGTCTTCCCGCTTACGACTATTTTTTGTATTATTTTGTTTTCTTAATTTTTCCTCCGCATTTATTTTCTTTGATTGTATCGAGCCATCCTACATTTTCTCGTCTTTGTTTATTAAATTCTATATTACCGTATTTCACACTATTTTGTTCGACCCTTCCCTCCCCAGCGGTTATCGGTGTTTTAGAAAAAGCCGCATCACAAGGTTCGATTCGTTCAATTCAACAAATTCGTCCAAATCGATCATGCGATCTATCTATCACGACTATTCATAGATATAAGCGTGATAAAATGTTTCTAATGAAAATCTCAAGACGTATGAGAAAAGAAAAATTTAGAAAATGACTCATTATCAAATTCAAGAAGTAGAACGGATATCAGGAAAAAAAATGTTTCCTTAAGGGGACTGAGTCACCTAAAAAAACGAAAACTTGAATTTTTTTTTCTCATTATCTATAAAGTTGAATAAAAATTGGGTTTGACACTCCAAAAGTACATGCGATGGACTATACTTTTGCATTTTTTTGGAGCTCTATAGTGCATTTTTTCTGAAAGAGAGACCGACAAACTTTTTTCACTTGTCGCATGTTTCAGACCGAACGAAGCAACGAATCTTCGCTTACGAGGTCTCATTTTGTTCGTTAGACAGTTTGTTCCGGAACGAGTGCGGGGATTTTTTTTTAGAGCTTCCCCGGTGGACTTATCGAATAAAATGTGTTGAAAAATTCCCTTTTTCCACATTTTCACTCGTTGCCAGGTATACAATGGTGCGCTGTAAATTCATTTTTCCTCGCATAAAAAATCCCCGCACTCGTTCCGGAACATGGTCCGTTACGAAGAAAATGAGACGTCAAGAGCTCAAATCGGTGCAGTCGTTGGATCTGAAACATGCGACAAGCGAAGAGACATATACTTGTTGAGAAATGGATTTTCAAGTTTGGTGAAGCTATTTGACTTTGGTGACTCAAAAAAAAAAACAATTTTTTTGTTGCATAAAAAACTTATAAAATTTTTTTTTCACACAAAAAAAAATTGATTTAAAAAAAAAAATTATTTTTTTCAACAAAAAATTGTTTTATCGCGGAATAATTAGTAAGAAAAGAATTACGGACACGCTGAATGACATTGAATGAAAAGTTCCGCGATGCCGTTTCCAAAATAGGTTACGGGTTCGAGGTTTTGTACTTTTCGACATTGTCACGATACAAATGTTATTTTCACTGTTTTACTGGAAAATACAGTATCTATGACGTTCATTCACGAAAGCTATAACCACCGCGCACATGGATAATCGCAATTTTCCGGATGCCGGTTTTTCACGCGTTTGACAGATCGAGTAAAAAAATCATGGCTGCCGTAGTTCGCCGGTGTAGCGTAGACCGCGTAGACTCGACGAAGCGCGGTAGCGGCGGTAATCTAACTCGCATCGATCGGAAGTAACGACCGCAGGGTCGGTAAATCGTTACCGACCAAACGAATTTTTATAAAACACAACAAATTTCTCGGGAACTCGACTTATTTTTTTTATGAAAATGATTTGGTAATTTTTCTAAATGTGTATGATTTTTTTCTGATTTTTCAATAGACTGCATTTTTTTTTATGGAAAAAATAGTGAAAAATCATAAAATTCAAAGTCAATCTAAAAATCTAAAAAAATTCAGACCTATCCAAGAAAATGAACGAATTATTTTCATTATACAAAAAGTTGGATTGACAGAAGATTTGTTGAACTATTTTTTTTTTCATTAATTTGTTAATAACTTTTTGCAATTATTATTGTGCAAAATTAATCTTTTCCGTACCTTCAATATGGATGATTTTTTTCAGAGTTTTATACCATCGAGAAAACACGATTTTTCAATAACACATGCAATCATTATTTGTTATCTTACTAAAATGCTTCTAACTTTGGTAATTTTTGGAATTTCGGTCTGAAATTTGGTGTATAGATAGTACACAATATGTACTTTCAGAAAAAAAATTAAAAAAAAAAACGATTTTTTTGAAAATTTAGGTGACCCAGCCCCCTTAACTAATAGGCGACGTTAAATCGAATTCAATTAATCGAATAGCAGGAACGACGTGTCTATTGACTAATAAATCTTCAAGGTCAACAACTCTTTTCGATCATAAATAAAAAAAAAAGAAATGAAAAAAAAACTACTTGATAGCATTTTATACAAATTAATATGTATATATATTTAATCGATGCAATATAAAAAATGGTCAATTGATTATTCGTTGATACGCACAGAACATCCTTTAAAATCTAAATTCAAAAACCTTGTACACTATTTCGAACAGCAGCCCTTCTTTACCGCACAATTCTATTCACCACAGTGGAGATCCAACACATTCTTTGCTTCACAAAGTCTATCTTACGCAAGGGTTATCCTTCACATTTTAAATGCTCACACGCTTTTTCCACGACATTTCGATCGTACACATTTTGATTATACACGTTGCCGACTACATAAGCCATTTGCGCACGCTCACTATCCCGTACAACCTGATAAACCACAATCTGGAAACGACGCATTTGTATCTCCACAAGTCTAGTAGTTCACAATACTCTTCCCGCACATTTGTATCACTAACGCATATTTTCCATGACACTTCGATCGTGCACATTTCGATTCTACACATCGCTTGCCGAACGAACCGTTTGAATGCACGAATTTTTCCGCGCAATTTGATACGCGACAGTCTTGTGCCAACACATTTATTTCTCCGCAAATTCTATCGTACACGTTGCCATTTCTCCACATTTCTGATGCTAACACGCATTTTCCATGACATTTCGATCGTACACGTCTCAATACTGCACGTGTTTTTGCGCACAGAATTAATTTCTCACACGTTGTTTACTACACAACCCGATTATTCGCAATGGTGTAACTAGACTTTTTATTTCAACGCAAATAAGTAGCACACATTCAGCTTTATAGATATACAATAGTACACTCATTCTTTACTACACGTCCCGATAGGCCACAACGGCGTTGTAGCGCATTTCGGCAACACAATCGATCCAGCACAAAGTTTTCCAGCACATTTCGATCGTACACATTACCGCTGTCGGTATTATCCGATGAGTGTATCTCTCATGGATAAGGTAGAACTCTGAACGGTTAGGCCTGTAGGCAGAGGTTCTCACACGTATTCGGAGTGTGCAGCTGTAACAGAGCGCGCGCGGGTTTTTCTCAGCTAGAAATATCAACGAACAACGATTTTGACGTATTGCAGGTGATGTCATTGAGATTTAACGAGAAAAGATTACGGAATTTGTGTATCGTTCCGTTCGTAATCAAGAGTGAGATTCGAGGGGAAAAGAATTTCAAAGACATCCCAATAGAATAAAAATCTGAAAAAAATCAACCCTACCGAAGGGTACTAGAGAATTCTTAATGTTGCATAATAATTATCGCAAAAGTTGTTAACAAAATAGTTGCAAAAAATGTATTCATCGAATAATTCGGTAACCTAATTTTATTTTAGCGCAAGTTGATTCGTTAATTAGTCCGGATAGGGGTTCTGTTCTGGGCTTATCAAGAGTGACACGTGTAACGCTAGTCTCCAGCAATTAGTTCCGATTGATATCGTACTGTCGCCCCTACACAGCTAGTGTTTGCTACGGAGAAAGTTTAAACCGTGAACTGCATTCGGTGACATATATCTATCTTTTTTTCACTAAAACGAAGTGTCTCACCGGCTTACTACGCTGCAGCTGTATGAACTTGGAGGTTAGTTTAGTTAGTAAACAATGCCCGATGGTAGTCAAGTTACCGACAGCGACCTTAGTTCGCGTGATAAGACCAGCGTGCCGATGGATGGCGCCAGCAGTACTAACGAGCCCATGGCGGCAAGTCAAACAGCCGATTTAACAGCACACGAACGCGCCGGCAGTGTTGTGGACCTACTTACCGGCGATGAATCGCCCGCGAGTGGATCGACATTCGAACCACAAGAAATATACGGCACACCATTAACAAGCAACACTTTCGAGGCGAAAAAAAGGATTGGTAGACTAACAAATGCTGAAGCCTTACGTCTCAGGGGCAGGACTGCTTCTGAGGGCAATATAAAAGATATGTTCAAAAGAAAACGGGAAGAGGTAGAGCAAGGGGCACAAAATAAATCACCTCAAGATTCCCCCTTCAAGAGAAGTAATTTAACGGCGCGCTCGCCGCCTAAAACAACGTTGACCGACAATAATGTAGAAGAGAAGACTGCTGAGGCGACGAGTGTACCGGCTGATCCCTCGCCTCCCTCCGCTTTTCCTGACTCCGATTTTGCGAAATTGATAATGGTACAGCTCCAAGACATGAGACGAGAAAATCAGGAAAATCGTATCCAAATCGAGAAGAAGCTTAACGAGGTTACACAGGCCAATACACAGAACTTTGCAAGCATCAAAGAGGAGATACGAGTGGAAGTAAATAAAAACCCGATTCGTTATGAGAACTCTTTAAAGCAGGTCGAGGAAAAATTCAACGAAAGATTCTCATCTGTGGAGGCTAAGCTAAACGAGGTGAACCCGCGCGCAGAACTGGCAGCACTGGAAGAAAGAGTAATACGTCTAGAGTCACTACCTCCTCCTGGGAATACCGAAACTACCCCCAATAACGAAGAAATTTCAAAGCTGAAAAAAAGGATTGAGGACCAGGAAAGGGCACTTCTAACAAACAACATAATTATTAAGAGACTGAACTGTGGGGAAAGTTCACCTATACAATGCGTAATACATTTCTTGCAAGAGACTTTTGGCATAATGAACGCGGTCGCTGACGTGAGGGTCTCTGGAAAAAAGTTTAACAACTTTAACATGCTGGTTGTCAAACTTACCAGCCGTTACATAAAAGAGGCAATAATGAGTCAAAAACATAAATTGGGTCAACGAAAAATTTTCATCGAACACGAGTTATCCTCTGCTGAGCTCGAAGTCCACAACGAAATCAAAAAGAAAGCAAAAGAGTTGAGAGAGCAAGGGAAAGCAGTTAAAATTGGCTACCGGAAACTGAGGATCGAGGGAGAATGGCACTACTGGGATTACAAGAAGCGGTGCTTGGAAAAGGGACGTGAGAGATCAGCATCAGCTGCCCCTACCGTCAATCGCACTGAGACACCAAAAAACTAAGCACTGTGAAGCTGACCTTCTGGAACTCGCAAGGACTCGCAAATCTGGCAAACAACGACATCGGAGAGGAGTTGGACATAGGCTGTTTCTACGAGACCTGGTGTGAACAAGAGCTAAGCGGTGCATTACCTCAAGTACTCGGGGACTACTTCAGTGCCTGGGCTCCAGCTACAAGAAGTCATCAAGTCGGAAGAGCGAGCGGTGGGTTGGTGAGTGTTGCAAAGAGTAAATTTAAGGCGGAAATTGTTGATACTTCTCATTGGTGGTGTATCGTAAGAATCGTTGGTAAGTCTTGGCATGCGATTGTGGGATCCTTTTACTTCAGCCCTGCACTAGATTTAGCTGTTTTACTTGAGCTCTTCCAGCCTACTCTAGATGATATACTGGTCAGATTTCCCGATGACATTATAATTTTCGGTGGTGATTTTAACGCACGTGTAGGAATAAACGATGAACCTGTCACGGAAATTTTTGAGGAAACAATGCTATATGAGAAGCGGGAATCTTACGATGCTACCATCAATGAGCGCGGCCTACCATTACTTGAGTTTATGTCGACAAACGATTTTATTTTAATAAATGGAAGATCCTGTAGTGACCGTCCCGCGCATTACACATAAGCTAGTACAAATGGAGTGAGCACCATGGACTTGGTCTGGGTTATCGCGTCAAAATTGGAATACGTTAAAGATTTAAGGATAGGTAGCAATCTGATCGGCTCAGACCACTTCCCTGTTATACTTGAATTGTTCGATGACCGAGTATTAGCCGAAGAAGTTCAGGCTCCATTTTATTCTCATGTTCGTGGAGAGAGGAAGTTGAAATGGCAGCACCAGCGGAGCGAAGACTATTTTTCTAACCTGAGTTTATCCCCGAGAATCTTTTTGAATTTCGAAACAGCAGATATAGATGAGATTTACGATAATATGCGGTTGGCAATAACTGAGGCTGCAGTTTCAGCTGACATGACGAATACAGTTGGTGGTCCTCGTTCTAATTGGTCAAATAAACCGTGGTTTAATAAGGAATGTAACAGTAAGAGACGCAATTTAATAACACGACTGAAGGCAGCCAAAGCAGCGAAATACCGCAATCTAGAAGTAGACGCATATTTAGAAGCAAAAAGAGAGTACAAACTAACGCTGAGTAACGAGAAGGAAGCATTCACTGTAGGAAGAATAGAAACATTAGCGAATACGAAAATCCCGAAGCCCTTCTGGAGTACTATCAGAAGCTGTAAGCCCAGACCTAAGCTATTGGTATCCCCGTCTCTGGACACCTGGAACAACTTTTTACAAGAGAACTATTCGCCTAGAATTTTATCGATCGGTTCATATGAAGGGCCTTCGGACGCGCTGCTAGGCTCTACTATTACATCAGAAGAGCTTCGAGGATGCATAGCAAAAGCTAAATTAGGGAAAGCGCCGGGTGTGGATGACATAGCGAGCGAGTTTTATAAATCGTTGCCCGAAGAGTGGATGGCTTATTTACTAGGAATGTTTAATAAAATGATGGACCAAGAAAAATTACCTAAATTGTGGTCTAAAGTTACACTTTGTATGCTACATAAAAAAGGCAACCCAGCGGATCCGTTGAACTACCGTGGTATTGCACTGGTTAACTCAATGACTAAACAGTTTACGCAGGTTGTTCAGGATCGCCTGGAAAAATGGGTTACGGCGGTTAAACTCATACCGGAGGAGCAAGCTGGTTTCAGAAAGGGCAGAGGGGTCATGGACAACCTGTTTACATTGCAATCTGCAATTCAATTTCGTTTGAGGCAACCCGGTGGTAAGACCTACGCTCTTTTTGTCGACTTTAGGCGAGCTTTCGATTCGATACCACAAAATAAACTGTGGGATAAATTGTATCGTTTTGGTATTAGCCCAAAAATTATACGGATCTTGAAGCAATTGTATGACTTAGCCACCCTACAAATAAGAACAAAGTCTGGACTATCTAACACCGCTGACGTCAGCGAAGGTGTTCTCCAAGGTGAAGTTTTAAGCCCGCTGCTTTTTGTGATTTATATTTGCGACATGATTACATATTTCCGTGAGAGAAACCTGAGAGGTGTTGATCTAAATGGCACAACTGATTTGATGATGCTTCTGTACGCAGACGACCTGGTAATCCTGGCATACTCTCCAATTGACCTCAAACGTAAGCTTAAAGTCCTAGAGGCCTACTGTGACGAAAACGGTCTTACAGTAAACACACAGAAAACTCAAATCATGGTGTTTAGAACAGGGGGAAAATTGGGTAAAGGCTCAAAAAACTTCATGTATAAAGGGGAGCGTGTCGAGGTGGTCAACAAATACCCGTATCTTGGAGTTACCCTTTCTGACTCTTCGCTGGGTCTTACTCCCGCGAAAGCTGCAGCCGGTAAGGCCAGGGTTGCCACGTTGTCTGTACTATCTATTTTGGCGACAGCGAAGAGCGATTCATGGGATGCAACAATGAAGCTGTTTAATAGCGTCGTGGCTTGTACTCTACTGTATACAGCCCCAATCTGGGGGCTGAGGTATACCTCAGTGCTTGAAGCTGCTCAGCTCAATTATTTCAAACGCTTTTTCCAACTACCGAAGTGCACACCGGGATATGTAATTAGGCTTGAGCTGGGCATAAGGGGAGTAGCTTACGACGTTCTCAAATTGGCGTTTGGTTGGATCACAAAAATACTTTATATGGAAGATGATCGCCTCCCAAAAATTTGTCTGCTGCGACTCATCCGATTGTCCGACACAACGAAGTCTCCACTGTACAATTGGGTTGCACAGCTCAAGACGCTCTTAGGCGTAACTAATGACGACAATCTTTGGTTGAATCTTAACGGGGACTACTGGTCGGCTCATACTGACAATGTTTTGCGAGCGTACGACGAACGATTAAAAGCCGCCGATTTATTGAAATTTACCGAGTCATCGTCGTATCAAATTCAGCTCTCTAGGAGCCTCGAAGATAGATTTCTGAGCCTATACCCCGGACGATGCGCCGTAAACTTCGTTAGGGCAAAAATGCAAGTCCGACTCGCGACAAAACATACGAGGCGATTTATAATCAATAAAACGGTACATCCCTACGATCCTACCCAAATTTGCACACTATGCCGCAGTGAAGAGAATGAGAGCTTGAAGCATATATTGTTGTATTGTCCTATGTACAATCCGCTCCGGCAATATCATTTAGAAAAAAGATGCAGCGAAAATCGTAGTGCGGAAGATAATTTAGATGCGCTTCTCGCCTGCAGCGACCTGAATAGTATTAAGGCCCTGTATTACTATCTCTCGAATTGCTTTAAGCTTAGAGCTTCATGGTTAAACAATTAGTTTTTTTTTTTAAGGCTAGGTAGACATAAGTGTTGATTTTTTCTACTTTTATATGTTATCTCTAGCCTTACACAGTAATGAATAATGTAAAGAATGTAAATCACAGTACCCACTGCATTATGAATCTTTGTATTCCTACAAATGCATAATAAATATCTATCTATCTATCTATCTAATTAGTCCGGATATATATTCATTTTTTTTCCAAGAATGAATTCTACTTTTCGACAATGCCGTTTCTGGGAATAAATTAATACATATTTGCGAATGTGTTTGATCGATCTCCCGGGGTTCTTTAGGACAAGGGGCAGTCCTTCTTTTAACTTGTATTCAAAATTCGCGACTATTCATCAACGAAACAGAATGTTGAAAAATTAGAAAAGTGCAAAAAAAAATGTATGAATTAAAAAAAATCGCGACTTTATTTCTATGGAAAACAATTAGTTTATCGAACAAAAACTTGTTGGGCGATTGTTTTTTTTTTTTTTTCCTTTTCCTTCGACATGTTAATAGTTTTTTGGCATTATGATTATGCAAAGTTAATCTTTGGACGCCCTTTTATGTTGGTTGGTTCTGTTCAGATTTTTGTGGTTGGTCGTGTCCGGTAGGTAGAATACTAGGTGATAATTTTCATTTTTATTTTGTTATTTTATTAAATTATCTTATAATACATGCTTTGTAGCGGGTTGCAACTACGCGAAAAAAGTTTTGACGCGTCGTTGAATGTGACGACGGCACACCGGGCATGTCGTCGAATACGTTCGGTGCCAATCGTCGCATCGAGCACAGCTCACTAAATGACCGCATGGTAGATAAACAACGCTCGGTCGACGAATGAAGCATACAGCGCATGCGCGCATCGCAAGATCTTCCTCCTCTTCGCCGTCGTCGGAATCCTCAATAACGATAGGAGCCGGAAGCGCGGCGGCGGCAGCCGCTGCTGGTATTTGTACTGCTTCCTGCTCGTCAACAAGCGCAGGGACAGCTATGGGCGCAACGGGCTCCGGGGCAAGCTCCGCAACGGGCTCTCCGGCGGCCTCCGCGACAGGCTCCGCGGCGGCCTCCGCGACAGGCTCCGCGACGGGCTCCGCGACGGGTTCAGCGACGGGTGCCGCGACGGGTTCCGCGACGGGCTCCGCGACGGGTTCAGCGACGGGTGCCGCGACGCGGCCCACAACAGGCTCGGCGATCGCTGGTATAACTGCCCCCTCGACGATATCGACGATAGGCTCCAAAACTATAATAAAATACGAGAAAAATACGTTAAAAAAATTTCGGTTTTTAAGTAGACGTTAGAGCATGGGTAATTAATTATCTTTTTAAAGACGTAACCAACAAACCTCGATTGAAATCGTCATTCTCTTCGTCGTCGCTCGATAATATATCCGCGTCTGCAACGTCCGGGACATCGTCATTGTTGTCATTCGCAATATTACCGTCGTCCGGTACAATTGGTAGCCGCTGCGGTATCTCGAGGGTTGCAGGCCCGTATACGTTATTGTTGTCTTAAATTGCAAAAGAAAAAAAATTACGTCGAACGTCGGAATGTAGAAAGTTTTGAAAATATTACTGTGTAATTTCGATACGGTATTTTCTAATGGTATCGTGCCCTTATGCTCCTACCCAGTTCGTCAAATGCGTCCGCAACGGCCACTTCGGCAATAATGTTTCCGAGCACGATTGCGGGTGCTACGGGCGCTTCGCGATCACGAGGATTTTCGAGGTGCGGTTCCACTCCGTGAGCCTCGAGAATATCACACGGAGGAAAATTTTCCCGTATAGGGAGTTCGACCGGTTCCGGATCATTGCCCTGGGCTGAAAGCATTCATTCTTCGTAAAATCCGTAGTACTCGAAATTATGCTTTGAGATAAAGGCAGATCATCGACAAAAAATTATTTGCACACGCAATAATTAATACGTTTTAATAATTAAACAGAAATGCATTTATCGTTTTGTGGAAATTCAGAGTTCTTTAACTATTCACAGAGAAGAAAGATTATTTGGTAGTTCTACTTTTGTTTTATACGCACCGTTAAGCATAAAATCCACGGCCTCCATCGCGCGTCTGTGTCGCGGTATTACCGCCACGGATAAAAATTCTTCGACGGTGAGCCTAATAAAAAAATAATTGAAAATCAAAATTACAATGATTTTAAACATAATTTCAATTAATCGGTTCGGTCTCTGAAAGCAAAAATGTTTTTCTTCTCACTGACCGTCCCGCGTCCAATTCCTCTTGATTGTACGCCAATCGCGCATCGTCGTGTCGCTGCCGGAATCTGCGTGCGCGTCTGATGCTTTCGCCTCGTTGCAAGCGTTGAAAATCAACGTTTTGCCCGGCAATCAGTGTATGAAGCTTTCCTAAATGATAAAAAAAAGTTATAACTCCAGAAATAATTCGAGTTAAGTCGAAAAATAACTCAACTCATCAACCATCGAATACTATTCATCCTTACGCTATCATAAATACGTACGGAGGAAAATCCAAATATTGGGATGATTGCCACCCAGTCTTCCGCAAATATATTTGTGGAACGTTTCGCAAATATTATTTGTGCGGTTCGGCGCTCGCTCTACGGCGATAACATCGCTGAGAGGCATCCACTGACGGCGAAAATAGTGGAGTAGTCGCAAAACCCCCGGAAACTCTCCTGCAATGCGGTCTCCAGCAGCCTCAACAACAGCAACAGCCTCCGCTTGTCGCTCAACAGGCAGAAGCGGTATGCCCATTAGTTTCCAAAGAATATCTTTCGGGGCCTCGCGGCGTAAGACGCTTCGCCATTTTTTAAACACCGCCTATACACAATTCAAATAATTTATACAGCACTGATACTACAAATTATTACTTTTACGTTTGTATACTTTATCACAGTGCACTAATACCCAATTACTTATTACGAACAATAGCATGGAGCAATAGTTAATACTTCCTCAAAAGCCCCGTTATTTAGTTTATATAAAGCCTCGAAATATTTTACCTTACAATAGTGCAACCAGCATCCACGAGAACTTGCATTCCGGAATACAGTTCGAACGGCCGCGAGGATGGCTCTTTCATAGTCACTGGTGACGATTCGTAGGCGTTCGTCCAAGCCAGGTGCCAAGTTTAATAAAAATCGGAATATCGATTCATAAACGGCAGTTGTACGTCTTTCGCAGAGGGCAAATGCGACTGGAAAACCCTTAACAAAAAAAAAAATAATAAAATGGTCAACGTCTAAAACCAAAAGCGTTTTTTTTAAGCTTTCTACATTTGAGTATACACGTACAACGTTCATGTACCGAATGTACCCAACGAACAACTGGCATGCTGTCGGCCGGCCGGGTACTATTTATATATGAGAAATAACATTAAAATAATATCACTTCAAATGTTGGTGAATACAAACGCCAATTAATTGCAGTCAACCGAAATTATTTGAATGAAAAAAATATTCATAACATTAAGCCGCATACAATCGATGAAGCAATTTAGAAAGACTTTGTACTTTCTATCAATAATGATCATAGCAACAAAGAAAATAATAATAGTAAAAAAAAAGGAACTTTTTTATTCGAAAACTTATTGAAATTTGTTTTAAAGTAAATCATGCACTCACGCGAAAAGTGCCATCGACGAATATCTCTGTTGCTGCGCTCAGTCGATCGAGCATTTCTCGATTAGCAAAGACAAGCGCCGAGTACCCGTCCGTGGATCTCGCGCAACCACGGTAAAATCCTTGCACGGGTTCGTACTCTCGCAGCACCCGAGAAAACTCTTCGAGAGTTGGCGGAACCGCGGGGCGTGCGACGCGCCTCGCGCGATACATACTGCTCGCCATTGACAGTTGCGTGATATTTATCGCTGCCTCCGGATATCTGAAAGAATATCATGCACAATACAATAAACACATTAACAATACATTCGGGATAGATTTTTTCATCAGCCAATAACCCGTACTTACAGCAGTGAGACATCACGAAATATTTCATCGTACGTGTCGGGGTGTCGTGACATCGACGCAGTACTTCTCTCTTAAATTTTAACTCGTCCAACAAGGTGAGGCTCGGTCCGTGCATATTGTGCGGTGTACGAACTATCGGACGACCCCCCACGATCTGTACTTTACCGCGACAATTCGTACAGCCTCTCTCGGAACATCGATATATGCATGAATCCGGTCGCTTATCTCGATGATATGTATACCCAGCGAAATAATACACAAACGTGTTCACCGCTTTCCCCGTGAAGCGTTCCATCTTTCCTCGCAATAATCGTTCGACGATCGGTTAATTCACTCTGCAATATTCAATCGATTCATCTCACGTACGCGAGACGTTCTCGGCGTTTTTATAATCGCATGTGACACAAAAAAATAATATACTTTATACGAGTGTTCGATTAGACTCTTCCTCTCCCGGCGAAAAGTTTTACCGAATGCTCGTTTTGCACGATTTTCCCAACCTCCACACAGCAGCGTCGCGACGAGGAACTAAGGGCACCGCCACGAGTTTAGGCGATAGTCATCGTCTTGTGACATTGTAGTAGCGCGTAGAGGTCGACTCGTGCGTTGATCAAAACACGGTGCTACTACAGTGTCACAAGACGTTGACCTAAACAATACAATAAACACATTAACAATACATTCGGGATAGATTTTTTCATCAGCCAATAACCCGTACTTACAGCAGTGAGACATCACGAAATATTTCATCGTACGTGTCGGGGTGTCGTGACATCGACGCAGTACTTCTCTCTTAAATTTTAACTCGTCCAACAAGGTGAGGCTCGGTCCGTGCATATTGTGCGGTGTACGAACTATCGGACGACCCCCCACGATCTGTACTTTACCGCGACAATTCGTACAGCCTCTCTCGGAACATCGATATATGCATGAATCCGGTCGCTTATCTCGATGATATGTATACCCAGCGAAATAATACACAAACGTGTTCACCGCTTTCCCCGTGAAGCGTTCCATCTTTCCTCGCAATAATCGTTCGACGATCGGTTAATTCACTCTGCAATATTCAATCGATTCATCTCACGTACGCGAGACGTTCTCGGCGTTTTTATAATCGCATGTGACACAAAAAAATAATATACTTTATACGAGTGTTCGATTAGACTCTTCCTCTCCCGGCGAAAAGTTTTACCGAATGCTCGTTTTGCACGATTTTCCCAACCTCCACACAGCAGCGTCGCGACGAGGAACTAAGGGCACCGCCACGAGTTTAGGCGATAGTCATCGTCTTGTGACATTGTAGTAGCGCGTAGAGGTCGACTCGTGCGTTGATCAAAACACGGTGCTACTACAGTGTCACAAGACGTTGACCTAAACTCGCGGCGGTGCCCTTAGTTCCTCGTCGCGACGCTGCTGTGTGGAGGTTGGGAAAATCGTGCAAAACGAGCATTCGGTAAAACTTTTCGCCGGGAGAGGAAGAGTCTAATCGAACACTCGTATAAAGTATATTATTTTTTTGTGTCACATGCGATTATAAAAACGCCGAGAACGTCTCGCGTACGTGAGATGAATCGATTGAATATTGCAAAGTGAATTAACCGATCGTTGAACGATTATTGCGAGGAAAGATGGAACGCTTCACGGGGAAAGCGGTGAACACGTTTGTGTATTATTTCGCTGGATATACATATCATCGAGATAAGCGACCGGATTCATGCATATATCGATGTTCCGAGAGAGGCTGTACGAATTGTCGCGGTAAAGTACAGATCGTGGGGGGTCGTCCGATAGTTCGTACACCGCACAATATGCACGGACCGAGCCTCACCTTGTTGAACGAGTTAAAATTTAAGACAGAAGTACTGCGTCGATGTCACGACACCCTCGACACGTACGATGAAATATTTCGTGATGTCTCACTGCTGTAAGTACGGGTTATTGGCTGATGAAAAAATCTATCCCGAATGTATTGTTAATGCGTTTATTGTATTGTGCATGATATTCTTTCAGATATTCGGAGGCAGCGATAAATATCACGCAACTGTCAATGGCGAGCAGTATGTATCGCGCGAGGCGCGTCGCACGCCCAGCGGTCCCGCCAACTCTCGAAGAGTTTTCTCGGGTGCTGCGAGAGTACGAACCCGTGCAAGGATTTTACCGTGGTCGCGCGAGATCCACGGACGGGTACTCGTCGCTTGTCTTTGCTAATCGAGAAATGCTCGATCGACTGAGCGCAGCAACAGAGATATTCGTCGATGGCACTTTTCGCGTGAGTGCACGATTTACTTTGAAACAAATTTCAATAAGTTTTCGAATAAAAAAGTTCCTTTTTTTTTACTATTATTATGTTGTACCCCGAGTACGCCGGTTGTTGTCGCAAGGTGCATTGCGCAACAACCGAGGTATGCGAGCAGCGGGCGAGCCGAGCGCGAATGTAATTACCGAAATCGAGCGCATCGCGGGCGATTGAGCAATCGACGCATCGAGCGATTCTCGATCGCGGATAAGTAGAGCAGCGCGTCAGCAGTTCAAGTAGCGCGGAGCCTCCATATTCCGTGGACGTACGGAATCTGGAGCGACGGGAAATAAACAGTAAACAATGAAAAGCGGAGTTTTAAGAAATAATGTTTTGTCTAATAAATAATGCTGATGCTCTCGCTCGATATATAATGATACGCGACCGAGCATTCGACAGTCTGGTTTTTGACTCGAGAAACTGTGCGTCTGGTCCCAGGGATTCGGTATTGGAATCCAAAAGGTAATATAGAGAGTTCCGGGCAAGGGAACGTATTAAGCGGCACTGGCGGGTGAGGGTCGGACCTGGATCCCGAGTGCGGAATTAAGTCTTAAAGTTGACTTGTGAAGTAACTTTGTAAAGTTGTGTGCAAGAGAGGCAAATTGTAAAGTGAAATTGTTTATTACTCTGTTTTCTATTTCGTCAATAAATTGTTATTGTGCCTACGAGTTGTAGTCCTCACTGGGGTTCTAACCCCTTACTGGTAACATCCCAAAATCTTCAGAGATAATATCTCACCCGCCGAGCACGGTCTGATCACCCGGGCTCCGGCGGTACAACAATTATTTTCTTTGTTGCTATGATCATTATTGATAGAAAGTACAAAGTCTTTCTAAATTGCTTCATCGACTGTATGCGGCTTAATGTTATGAATATTTTTTTCATTCAAATAATTTCGGTTGACTGCAATTAATTGGCGTTTGTATTCACCAACATTTGAAGTGATATTATTTTAATGTTATTTCTCACATATAGATAGTACCCGGCCGGCCGACAGCATGCCAGTTGTTCGTTGTGTACATTCGGTACATGAGCGTTGTACGTGTATACTCAAATGTAGAAAGCTTAAAAAAAACGCTTTTGGTTTTAGACGTTGACCATTTTATTTTATTTTTTTTGTTAGGGTTTTCCAGTCGCATTTGCCCTCTGCGAAAGACGTACAACTGCCGTTTATGAATCGATATTCCGATTTTTATTAAACTTGGCACCTGGCTTGGACGAACGCCTACGAATCGTCACCAGTGACTATGAAAGAGCCATCCTCGCGGCCGTTCGAACTGTATTCCGGAATGCAAGTTCTCGTGGATGCTGGTTGCACTATTGTAAAGTAAAATATTTCGAGGCTTTATATAAAGTAAATAACGAGGCTTTTGAGGAAGTATTAACTATTGCTCCATGCTATTGTTCGTAATAAGTAATTGGGTATTAGTGCACTGTGATAAAGTATAAAAATGTAAAAGTAATAATTTGTAGTATCAGTGCTGTATGAATTATTTGAATTGTGTATAGGCGGTGTTTAAAAAATGGCGAAGCGTCTTACGCCGCGAGGCCCCGAAAGATATTCTTTGGAAACTAATGGGCATACCGCTTCTGCCTGTTGAGCGACAAGCGGAGGCTGTTGCTGTTGTTGAGGCTGCTGGAGACCGCATTGCAGGAGAGTTTCCGGGGGTTTTGCGACTACTCCACTATTTTCGCCGTCAGTGGATGCCTCTCAGCGACGTTATCGCCGTAGGGCGAGCGCCGAACGGCACGAATAATATTTGCGAAACGTTCAACAAATATATTTGCGGAAGACTAGGTGGCAATCATCCCAATATTTGGATTTTCCTCCGTACGTATTTATGATAGCGTAAGGATGAATAGTATTCGATGGTTGATGAGTTGAGTTATTTTTCGACTTGACTCGAATTATTTCTGGAGTTATAACTTTTTTTTATCGTTTAGGAAAGCTTCATACACTGATTGCCGGGCAAAACGTTGATTTTCAACGCTTGCAACGAGGCGAAAGGATCAGACGCGGACGCAGATTCCGGCAGCGACACGACGATGCGCGATTGGCGTACAATCAAGAGGAATTGGACGCGGGACGGTCAGTGAGAAGAAAAACATTTTTGCTTTCAGAGACCGAACCGATCAATTGAAATTATGTTTAAAATCATTGTAATTTTGATTTTCAATTATTTTTTTATTAGGCTCACCGTCGAAGAATTTTTATCCGTGGCGGTAATACCGCGACACAGACGCGCGATGGAGGCCGTGGATTTTATGCTTAACGGTGCGTATAAAACAAAAGTAGAACTACCAAATAATCTTTCTTCTCTGTGAATAGTTAAAGAACTCTGAATTTCCACAAAGCGATAAATGCATTTCTGTTTAATTATTAAAACGTATTAATTATTGCGTGTGCAAATAATTTTTTGTCGATGATCTGCCTTTATCTCAAAGCATAATTTCGAGTACTACGGATTTTATGAAGAATGAATGCTTTCAGCCCAGGGCAATGATCCGGAACCGGTCGAACTCCCTATACGGGAAAATTTTCCTCCGCGTGATATTGTCGAGGCTCACGGAGTGGAACCGCACCTCGAAAATCCTCGTGATCGCGAAGCGCCCGTAGCACCCGCAATCGTGCCCGGAAACATTATTGCCGAAGTGGCCGTTGCGGACGCATTTGACGAACTGAGTAAGAGCATAAGGGCACGATATCATTAGAAAATACCGTATCGAAATTACACAGTAATATTTTCAAAACTTTCTACATTCTGACGTTCGACGTAATTTTTTTTCTTTTGCAATTTAAGACAACAATAACGTATACGGGCCTGCAAACCTCGAGATACCGCAGCGGCTACCAATTGTACCGGACGACGGTAATATTGCGAATGACAACAATGACGATGTCCCGGACGTTGCAGACGCGGATATATTATCGAGCGACGACGAAGAGAATGACGATTTCAATCGAGGTTTGTTGGTTACGTCTTTAAAAAGATAATTAATTACCCATGCTCTAACGTCTACTTAAAAACCGATATTTTTTTAACGTATTTTTATCGTATTTTATTATAGTTTTGGAGCCTATCGTCGATATCGTCGAGGGGGCAGTTATACCAGCGATCGCCGAGCCTGTTGTGGGCCGCGTCGCGGCACCCGTCGCTGAACCCGTCGCGGAGCCCGTCGCGGAGCCCGTCGCGGAGCCCGTCGCGGAGCCTGTCGCGGAGGCCGCCGGAGAGCCCGTTGCGGAGCTTGTCCCGGAGCCCGTTGCGCCCATAGCTGTCCCTGCGCTTGTCGACGAGCAGGAAGCAGTACAAATACCAGCAGCGGCTGCCGCTGCCGCGCTTCCGGCTCCTATCGTTATTGAGGATTCCGACGACGACGAAGAGGACGAAGATCTTGCGATGCGCGCATGCGCTGTATGCTTCATTCGTCGACCGAGCGTTGTTTATCTACCATGCGGTCATTTAGTGAGCTGTGCTCGATGCGACTATTGGCACCGAACGTATTCGGCGACATGCCCGGTGTGCCGTCGTCACATTCAACGACGCGTCAAAACTTTTTTCGCGTAGTTGCAACCCGCTACAAAGCATGTATTATAAGATAATTTAATAAAATAACAAAATAAAAATGAAAATTATCACCTAGTATTCTACCTACCGGACACGACCAACCACAAAAATCTGAACAGAACCAACCAACATAAAAGGGCGTAAATAAATAAAACTTTGCATAATCATAATGCCAAAAAACTATTAACATGTCGAAGGAAAAGGAAAAAAAAAAAAAAACAATCGCCCAACAAGTTTTTGTTCGATAAACTAATTGTTTTCCATAGAAATAAAGCCGTGATTTTTTTTAATTTCATACAATTTTTTTTGCAAACTTTTCTAATTTTTCAACATTTTGTTTCGTTGATGAATAGTCGCGAATTTTGAATACAAGTTAAAAGAAGGACTGCCCCTTGTCCTAAAAAACCCCGGGAGATCGATCAAACACATTCGCAAATATCTATTAATTTATTTCCAGAAACGGCATTGTCGAAAAGTAGAATTCATTCTTGGAAAAAAAATGAATATATATCCGGACTAATTAACGAATCAACTTGCGCTAAAATAAAATTAGGTTACCGAATTATTCGATGAATGCATTTTTTGCAACTATTTTGTTAACAACTTTTGCGATAATTATTATGCAACATTAAGAATTCTCTAGTACCCTTCGGTAGGGTTGATTTTTTTCAGATTTTTATTCTATTGGGATGTCTTTGAAATCCTTTTCCCCTCGAATCTCACTTTTGATTACGAACGGAACGATACACAAATTCCGTAATCTTTTCTCGGTAAATCTCAATGACATCACCTGCAATACGTCAAAATCGTTGTTCGATGATATTTCTAGCTGAGAAAAGCCCGCGCGCGCTCTGTTACAGCTGCACACTCCGAATACGTGTGAGAACCTCTGCCTACAGGCCTAACCGTTCAGAGTTCTACCTTATCCATGAGAGATACACTCATCGGATAATACCGACTGCGGTAATGTGTACGATCGAAATGTGCTGGATCGATTGTGTTGGATCGAAATGCGCTACAACGCCGTTGTGGCCTATCGGGACGTGTAGTAAAGAATGAGTGTACTATTGGATATGTATAAAGCTGAATGTGTGCTACTTATTTGCGTTGAAATAAAAAGTCTAGTTACACCATTGCGAATAATCGGGTTGTGTAGTAAACAACGTGTGAGAAATTAATTCTGTGCGCAAAAACACGTGCAGTATTGAGACGTGTACGATCGAAATGTCATGGAAAACGCGTGTTAGCATCAGAAACGTGGAGAAATGGCAACGTGTACGATAGAATTTGTGGAGAAATGAATGTGTTGGCACAAGACTGTCGCGTATCAAATTGCGCGGGAAAATTCGTGCATTCAAACGGTTCGTTCGGCAAGCGATGTGTAGAATCGAAACGTGCACGATCGAAGTGTCATGGAAAATACGCGTGAGTGATACAAATGTGAGGGAAGAGTATTGTGAACTACTAGACTTGTGGAGATACAAATGCGTCGTTTCCAGATTGTGGTTTATCAGGTTGTACGGGATAGTGAGCGTGCGCAAATGGCTTATGTAGTCGGCAACGTGTATAATCAAAATGTGTACGATCGAAGTGTCGTGGAAAAAGCATGTGAGCATTTAAAATGTGAAGGATAACTCTTGTGTAAGATAGACTTTGTGAAGCAAAGAATGTGTTGGATCTCCACTGTGGTGAATAGAATTGTGCGGTAAAGAAAGGCTGCCTTTCGAACAACTATAGTTCTAAAAAAATCTAAAATAATCAAAAATCTATTTCGTGAACGAAAGGTTCTAAAATTCGTGCTTATGAAAAATATTTTTAAAAAATCGGATCAATCAATTATATCGCGACGTGTTGACACAACGATCCAACGATGAATAGCAAGACTTCAAGAATATCCTCATCATCTCAACGAGGTCTCCTCGAAAATTTATCGTCCTCCTCACAATATCATCAAATGCATTGGAGACGACCTGAACTTCGATAACGTATGAGGCGTTATCATCAACTAAAACGTATCCGCTGGGAGATGCCTGGTACAAACTTCCAACTGGACCAGCTTGGAAATTGCTCCAATTATACTCAAAATAACGAATCAAACGTGGAAAGAAAAGTGCCATCAACGAGCGTTGCATCTACGCAACGACCAACAAGATCTTGGAAAACTCGGAAACCCCATCATGTACTTAGAAGAGAAGCCAATAATCCTTACATATATGTATGGACCTTCATTTCTTCTGGGAATGGACAAATTAAAAAAAATCATCCTGTCGACTCGGTCCGGGATAGACCACAAGTTTCATGTTCTTCACACGAATCACCAAAATCTTCAAAATCTCCAAAATCATCAAAATCTTCGAAGTCGATAAAAAATTCGAAATTAACAAAATCAAAAACTTCGAAATTGAAAAAATCAAAAACTTCGCAATCGAGCAATCTTACTCATCGCGGACGCCGTAACGCGCGGCTACAAACTTCATACCGTCTATAAATGGTCTCTAATTCTGAATCGAAGCTATACGAGATTCGATAACGCATAATTTTCGTCAAATCAAATCAAGCGTAATGAATTGCAAATACTTCGATTTATCCATACATCGGGTCCAAAGGACGAAGAATCAGATACCGCAGAATCAACGAAAGAAGAACAAAATACAACTCAATAATCTTCGGGAGGCTCATCAGTCAACTTCAAGAATTCTTCAACAACGAGTCAAGTTAACACGATCCCGATAGAAATTGATTGGTTTAGATTAATTTGCACTCATAACTTGCATTCGAAAATTTAAGCAAGAAAATCGGTGATTCCAAAACTTTAATTAAATCCAAAATAATCGTTTTTCTAAGTAAAGATAAAAATGACAAACATCAAACTAAGCCGATAGGCTCTATTCGTAATTTAAATGTTAAAATTTATAAATCAAAATATATCAGTGCAGAAACTAATTGTATTACGCGAAGAGAGAAAATTCTTCAAATCTCATTTAAATCTACCGATAATCAAATGTCACTTAAAAATCTCTAGCCGACATTTGATCTCAGAGGGGAGGTGTTACATCCTCGTAACTCCACCAAAGCGCCTAGTATCTAGCGACCCTCAAAACAGCATTGTATTTCCTGAAGATAAGGCCCTACTCCAATGGTTAAGGGGGCTGAGTCACCTAGAAATTTAAAAAAATCGATTTTTTTTCATTTTTTTTCTGAAAGTACATACTGTCTTCTACCTACTCACCAAATTTTAGGTAAAAATTCCAAAAATTACTAAAGTTATGGCCATTTTAGTAAGAAGACAAATAATTTTTGCGTGTATTATTACCAAATTATGGTTTACATCACTAAAAAAATGTTCTACAATAAATCCCACTCTCGGTCAATGACACCAAACCAATTCAAGTTGAAAAAAGCATAAAAACAAAAAAAACATGATTAGTAGAAATAAAAAAATTATAAAATCGGGAATAATTCGGTGATTGGTTGGATGTCACCGTTCAATGGAAACCACGAGAAGGTGGTGGGTTAACTTCCATCGGGAGAGGAATAGGAAGGATTTGGGAAGAGGTTTTGGTAGGTATGTTACGATCGCGCTGCGAAAGGATCCGCTGCCTGCGGATCCAAATTGCGCAGCGCGATTCGAAACCCCGATACGCGCGGAAAGATCGCCTTCGCGCTGACGAGGGTTGCAGCGATAAAATTTCGCTGCCGCCGCCGCCGCGCGAAGACATCGAAACTAAATATCTAAATGATAAGTTCCCAAGAAGACTGACCGTTGCGCGTGACTCGGTAATGGATATCGCGATGGCGTTTTCCATCGCCGAGTCCGTCAAACAATAAGAACGCGAAGATTGCAAAAATCCTCCTCGGCTTGCCACCCGCCGATTGCGAGATGAGCTCGGCGGATGAGCTCGCCGAGGAGATCAGTCCCGTTTAGACAACGAGAGCGAAAGCTAGTCTCGGTAAAACTCCTTGCAATAGCTCCCGCACTGTGATATAATTCTTTCGAAGGAGATCCGCGGTCTATAGAGATTGACATTCGTCAATAAGGCCGAAAGGTGCCTCGAATAGTTTTCGCGTCGCGGTGGTCAGTCTTTGCTCGTTAACTATAAGATTGATAAAACGCTCCGCCACGAACAATATTTTGCCGTGTAGCCTTAAGATAAATATAGTGTGTTCGCGTTCACCGGAAAAGAGGGAGTGACCGCGAACAAGCAAATTTACTTGTAAGTAATATAAGTGTATGAGAGTGGAGGAGTGTGAGCGCGCTAGAGAATACCTGATTTTGTAGTTTTATGATTAACAAATATCCAACTTTTCATTTATAAAAAGAACTATATCATAATTCGAATTTAAATCCTTTAAATAAAACATAATTAATTATATTTTAACTTCAATTGGCCATCTTTTGACAATTTATTTTAACGCTAAACCAATCCCTAGAAAACGTCCTGTATAGGACGACCGGTAGAAACCCAAAAACAAAAATAAATATAAACTCCTCGCAACTCAGCGCGGGGAGGTTAACTTGAAGAGCCCAATAACGCCCTGGGACGTAACAAGTAAACTGGTGTCAGAAGTGGGATACCGGTAATATTCTTGAGATTGGTTGTGCGACCTTGTCAACATATTTAAAATTTAATACTTTTCAAACAAATTCCAAAATTCAAATTTTTATTTTTTTTTTATTTTCAAAAATTTAAATCTTTATTTATTCATTCATATATATATATATATACCCGTGATATTTGACAATCCAATCTCTGCGTTACCAATGGTTCAACTGTCTCGCGGTCCCTTGGTACCAGGTTACCCCGAACAGGAGGTATTTTCCGAAGTATTGTGGGGCGGTTCAGCAATATTCGAGCCGAACCCTAATTACGGTATAAATATCGTCAGGGCTTCCGAACTAAGGCCAACCGCAGAAATACACTCTGCATTGCCGTCCATCCTTTTGATGAACGGTGAACAAATCGAACTCATCGGTACTATCCTGATAACATCAACGGAAGGGGTTGGGGGCCCGGAATTATCGACCTATTTGTTTTATATCGCGGAGACTTTCCCCGGGCCATACGCGGGGGTTCTAGGGTGTTGGGGTAATTATAACCCGCTCACGTACGAATACCTCGCGGTAATTCAAGCACCGGGAGAATAAACCAGTAACGGATTTAGCGTTGCGTAACCGATTCGTTATACTACAACACGAATCGGAATCAATATTCTAAATAAATAAACTGGTAGTAAACTGGTGTCAGCTCACTAAAGTTTAATCAATCGCTCGCGATGGCAAACGAAGCGCCAGCCGCGCTCGACTTGTCGACGCAAGCGCTGCAGAACGTCAGCACCGCGATGCAAAACATGACATTATATAATCGGTACGCGAACTTGCCCGTTTTCGACGGGAAGAATATGTCGCTAAGGGATTTCCTCCAGGATCTCCAAAATGTGGCGACGTTCGTGCCAGCCGAAAACGAACCGGAATTTGTCGCGGCGGTAATTTCCAAATTACGCGGAAGTGTGCGCAATTGCGTGTACGGAGAAACCGTAAACACAGTCGTCGCATTAACAAAATTATTAAAGAAACGGCTCGCGCGTGGAAAAACATACGCGTATTATAGTCAACAAATTTCATCCATACGGATGAAAAAGGGGGAAACAGTCGACGATTTTTACGATAGGATACGAATTCTTATCAGCGGAAGTCGTTCGGCATACCGAACACAACACAACGGCCAAGACCCGCCGGATAGGGCAACAGATCCCATTTACGATCTCGCGTTGGCCGGGTTCATGGACGGTTTGCCGACTAATATCGCTCAAGCCGTGTGGCCTCGAGCGCCAAAAACGTTAGAAGACGCGTACGAAATCGCGGCCGAATATATCGACAATGAAGAACGTCGATCGCGCCGCGATGGGTTCACCGCGCAAGTACTTTATGGTACTTACGGCGATTCGCGAGGGCGATCGCCCGACCCACGCTATAATAACTACGGCGACCCGCGTGGACGATCGCCTGATCCACGATATCGAAATTACGGAGATTCGCGCGGTCGATCACCGGAACCGCGATACTCCAACTACGGCGAATCGCGCGGCCGATCACCGGATCCGCGAACAAATTGGCAAAGTCAACAATCCACACACCGCTCGCCTAGCCCGAATTGGCAGGCAAGAGATGGGCGAAACGGTGCAGCGCAATCACAACCCGATCCGACCCTTACGAAAAGAGACATGGGTGCCGCGGAACGCTTTCCCGAGGGTTGCGGGCACGAATATTGTTGGTCCTTGGGTAGAGGCTGTCCTTGTTGCCCATGGAATCGACGACGCCCGTCCGAAGCTCGGCTACCGCATGTCGAGGCTCCTTTAAACTCGCAATCGGCTCGTCCCGCGGAAACGGCGGCGAGCCGAGCGCGAACGAATTCACCGGCGAACAGGGCGCGATCGCCCGACGGGCTACCCTCAGTGAGGTTCCTGGGAAACAATGCCTCGTCCTCTGGAGCCCAACTCCCGTCGAGAACCCAGTAGTCGAACTGGCTGCACCGGAGTTACGCAACAAGAAGGGACGATTCTTTCTTGACACGGGCTCCGCGACCAGCCTGATAAAATTAGACTCGCTTGACGAGGATCTGCGAGTCAACGTACATGACATAATCTGGATAACGGGCTTGGAAGAAACAAAGATTCCTACTCTGGGCTCCGTTAATCTACATTTCAACGAAAAGCCGAGTAAATTTTACGTAGTTCGCAGTTTGCCACTAACTAGCGACGCGCTAATCGGCAAACCATTCTTCTACGACGAAGGAGCAGAAATTTCTTTTCATCATAAAGCTCTCATAACACGTAGCGACCCTATCCGTCCGAAGCCGTTTATCGAAACTCCTTCGGAAGACGCCAATCGAACGGCGGAGGTGCTATTCACAAGATCAAACCCCGCGAAGACTAAGTTCAAGCTACGTGCGCGCATGCGACAGCAAATTGCGTTGCCGATCGCGAATTCGGATTTAACCGAGGGTTATTTGCCGCGGGTAGAGACTTCAAAGGGCGTGTACGTGGGTAACGCGATCGTGACGCAGAACGAGGGCGTTTGCCAAGTCCTCGCGATTAATACGCGTTTCGAAGACGTTGAGATAGAGCTGGGTCCACAACAAATCGAATCATTCGAGTTAAGAAACCCGGAAGATGTTGATTCAGAGTTCTCAGATACCGATTCTACGGAAGAAGAAATTTCTCCACCCGTCGATAGAGTCTCGGCGATAATGGCCGCTCTGCGGCTAGACGATCTCAACGAGGAGGAGCGTCGACACGTTCGGCGACTCGTTGAAGAATTCCCTTACCGATACAAACTACCGGGAGACAAATTACAGCGAACGGATCTGGTGTATCATCGGATTCCGACGATCGATGACCTCCCGGTAAATACTAAACAATACCGATTTCCTGTCGTCTATAAAGAGGAAATGGATCGACAGGTATTGAAGAAACTGAACGACGGAGTCATAATCCATTCCTGCTCCCCGTACAACTCTCCCGTGTGGATCGTGCCAAAGAAGGCTGATTCACAGGGACGACCGAGGATGCGGATGGTTATAGACTTCCGCAAATTGAATGAAAAGACTATCTCGGACGGCTATCCTCTGCCAAACATGATTGAAATCCTGGAACAGCTCGGTCAAGCGAAATATTTTTCGACATTCGATCTGGCGAGCGGATTTCAACAAATACCGATGGACCCGCGAGATAGTCAAAAGACCGCATTTTCCACTCTGAACGGCCATTACGAATATTCTCGAATGCCGGAAGGATTGAAGAATGCGCCTGCAACATTTCAGCGCCTAATGGATCGCGTACTATTGGGTCTACAGGGCACGGAATTATTCGTGTACCTGGACGACATAGTAGTATTCGCAGCATCCCTCGAAGAACACGAGAAAAAGGTTCGCAGACTCATGATGCGTCTAGAGGATGCGAACCTGAGCTTGGAACCGGACAAATGCTCCTTTTTGCGTAGAGAGGTAGCTTATCTCGGTCATATAGTTAGCTGCGATGGGCTCCGCATGGACCCCAAAAAGCTCGAGTCGGTTCGACATTTCCCGGTGCCGAAGACGCAGAAAAATGTGCGTCAATTCCTCGGCCTCTGCGGTTATTATCGTCGGTTTATACTCGACTTCGCAGCAATGTCCAAGCCACTCTCGGACCTGTTAAAAAAGGGACAACCCTTTGTATGGGGGCCCGAGCAGAAAACGAGTTTCCGGGCATTGAGGAAGGCTCTCTGTAGTGAGCCTATTTTACGATACCCGGATCTCGAAAAACCATTCACCTTGACAACCGATGCGTCAGATCTCGCGCTCGGCTCGGTACTGTCTCAAGAGCACGACGGTTTCGATCTGCCGGTTGCGTATTATTCACGCATCTTGTCGCCAGCCGAGGTGAATTACGCGACCACAGAGAAGGAATGTTTAGCAATAATTGATTCAATTGAACAATTTGCAACATACCTTTATGGGAAGAAATTCACTCTCGTAAGCGATCACGAGCCACTAAAGTGGATGCAAACGACGCTCGATCCAGGTAAAAGGCTTAACCGGTGGAAAATGCGATTGCGTAAGTATGATTACGACTTCGTATATAAACCGGGAAAGCTGAATGTGAATGCCGATGCGCTCTCGCGCAATCCGGTCGCTCGCGAGCTTTCAAGCTCGAGCGATAGCGAGGAGGAAGCTAAGGAAAAAAATAGCCAAATAAGTTTGACGGTATTGCCGATTTCTTCCGGCGCCGGTCCTAGCAAAGGAGCTATACCGAAGCCAAAATCGATCCTCAAACCTCCTTCGGGATCGCGCGTTAAAAAGTCATCTCGGGTGACCTTGCCACCGAGTACAGACGCGATAGCAGGCCGCACGCGCGCAAGACTACAATCCGCGCCGGCCGCCGCGCCTGTATACAAGGAAGTAAGCTCGAGTTCGGAGGCTTCCGATCCACCGATTCAACGGTTGCATAGAAGTATGCTACCTGCGGAATTATTGCCTCCGAAGAGACCGATAAAAGACCCGCCGGTTGTGGCTCAGCCGGAGGTTGAGCCCGCGGAAGAACCTGAAAAGGATACCGATGCCGCAACCGAGCAAGCAAAAGGCGAAATGGCGCCCCACGATCGCTCAAGCATTGCGGTGGTTGTCAGGCCGCCAATGGACGAAACCGATGACGAAGATGATGTTCGGGCTGATGAAATTATGCAAACCGAACGACAGACTAAAGATTGTCCTACGAAATCTTTACAAGAGTCTCTTCAGTGGTTTGATGAGTCGCTACGCTTATTGGAAAGCCGATATACGAAGGGCGATGACACAACCACGGAGTCAAACGCGCCTGAGATAGGCGAATTTGATTGGCCCGATTTCGTGTCCGAAGGAAACGAGATACAGCCGGAGGCACACGAAATTCTTCATACATTGGACCCCTACGATGACACCGGACTCGACCTCGAATTATCGCGACGGTTGGAGAAAATCGCCGAGCGAGAAAAGGGGGTGAGCGAGGCCGAACTATTACGACGTGTGAGCGTTATGGGATTGCCGCAGTCACAAAAAGAAGACGGCGGTGATGCAGATGACGAGAGCGATGTAATTGAGGAAAATAAAACAGCCTCGCCCGTCGCCTCGGAATCAGCAGCCTGTACCGTGCCGGCGGTACCGCGGCGATCGGTTCGATGGTCGCTGCCTCCCGTCGACCATAATCCTATAGCCCGCTCGACGCCGCATCCTAAACGAGTCCCGAGGACAATAGTTGAGGACGATACGATATTGCATTCGACAACTATACCGAATGTACAATCGAAATCCGGAATCAATTGTCCATCGGATGTATTCATTGCCGTGTCGTCGGATAGCGATTCAGAGACCGACTCCGATCGTGAACTCAAAGGCGAGTCCTCGGCTATAGAAATGAAAAGTAAGCCGGTAGTAGGCACTCGCGAGTGTCTTACCTATCGAGCTGATAATTACGTGCATTTTATTTCTGCCGACGGCGAATTGTCTACCCCCATTGGGAGACTGTTAGCCGACTTGGGAAAAATAAATCCACAGGCCATAAAAACCCAAGGGTTACGGGCCGGTCAGATAGCAGTAACACCACATGGCGAGCGCAACGTGTACAGCGTCGTCATAAAAGACCGTTACTTCGACAGAACACTCGAAGACGACTTATTGCTGGGTCTGGAAAATTTGGAAAAAATTGTCATAAATTCCGGCATTAACTCGTTTCGAATTTCACGTTCGGGAGATTTCTCCGACGTCCTACCGAGCGGACGTCTGGTAGAAAAACTACACGAGCTCTTCGATAAGTCCGGCGTGGCCGTAACGGTTTGCTACGGCAAACTATTGTTGCCGCCGGAAGAGTCGAGAGCAAAGATAATAAACGAATTTCACTGCAGTCTCGTTGGCGGACACAAAGGCGTAACAAAAACCTATCGGAAAATCCGAGAACGGTTTTTTTGGCCCGCTCTCCGCAACGAGGTACAAAACTTTGTCAGGCGTTGTAAGGGCTGTCAAGAGCGTAAGCTTGTACGGGCTAAGACCCGTGAGCCCATGCTGTTAACAGATACGCCCGCTGATACTTTCGACAAAGTGTCTCTTGACACAGTGGGTCCTCTGCCCACCACTCCACATGGTAATAAACATATCCTCACCATGCAGGACCATTTGTCGAAGTATTGTCTAGTCGAGCCTATACCGGATTTAAAAGCTACAACGATCGCCGAAGCTGTGGCGCGCCGATTGTTTACGCAATTCGGTGCCCCGCGAGCTATCCTCACCGATCGAGGAGCGGCTTTTATTAGCGGACTATTGCAGGAAATATCTGAGATATTTCACATTAAACAAACTACAACCTCTGGATATCGCCCGCAAACGAACGGGGCTCTAGAGAGAAGTCACATTGTATTGGTGGAATATATTAAACAGTATGCCACCCAATACGATGATTGGGATAGACTGTTGCCGTACGCGGAACTATCGTACAATACGTGCGTTCATGAGGCAACAAATTTCACACCATATGAAATTGTATATGGGAAACTGGCTCGATTACCGAGTGAGTTCCCCGTCGACAATAAACTAGAAACATATAACTCTTACACCATCGAGCTAATCAAGCGACTGTCGGAAATTAGAGCGATGGCGGGAGATAACTTAAACAAAGCAAAAGAAAAGTCAAAGGGTTACTATGATCGGAAGATCCGCCCCTTCGAAGGTAAAGTCGGAGATAGCGTTTATGTCCTGAAAGAACCGAAAAAGGGGAAATTCGATTGTCAATATCACGGACCATATAAAATCGTAGAGATCTCGGATCGAAGTAATGTAATCCTAGAGACAATAAATGGACAGAGAATTCGCAAGCATGTTGACAAGGTAAAGTTGGCATACGAGTGAATAAAATAATCATATACACAAAATGTAATGTAATACAGAAATATATACTGTGTAAGTCCGGAGGGCTTGAGCGCCGCTCGGCGTAACGTGCTATGTACGCCGGATGGAGCTAGACCGGGCGAGCGAGAGAGACGGACTATGCACGCGCTCCGTCTGAGCGCTACCTGTCTTCGTCGCTCTGCGAACGCCACGCGTCGCCGAGCCTTCTCAGACCAAGGAATGTCAAGGAAATATGTGTGCAAGCATGTGTATGTGAGAACGCGAGTTGAGACTTGTGTTGTGTTACAGACCCGGATTGCCGGTGCGCGATAATAAGCTCGTCCGAATATTCGTGGCCAGAGTAACCGAAAAGGACGAAATGAGGCTGTGGGTGTTATTCGGGTGCCTGATGGGTTACGTCTTCGGTGAACTCAACCGAAATAATGCCTATCATGTGACAACAGTGACGGATCGTCCAGGACTATACTACGAGCGCGTGGTTACACTCCGATTGCAACACGTCGATTGGAGGGTGGCAGTGTTTATCGACTTGGAAAAATTCATCTCGAGCTTCCCGGAAGAACATACGACTTTGACGGTAGCGTTGGAAAAGTGCTACGAAGTGACACGGACAATGTTCTTCGATACTAACTTTCCGCGAGGCAAGTGCGACGAACTTTTGAACTCTAATCATATTGCCAGCCGCATCGCGCGTGCAAGGGAATTGGCGAGCGAGTTGTCGAGAATAGCTCACGATTCGGCGCCAATACGCGACTTGGGAAGCGTACATCTACGAACGATGAGAAAACGATCCGTTCCGTTAGGATTCATAGGCTCCTTAAGCAAGTCGCTTTTTGGGACAATGAACGAAGAAGATGCGGAATACATAAATTCGCAAATCGATCGTTTGTTCTCTGATCAAGCAAACATCACACGGCTCATTGGAACACAGATGCATCTCACTCGCTCCATCCTCCAGGAGCTACACGAAGAACATCTCGCGGAAACCAGAAGAGTCAAGATTATGGATCATCGGATAAACGAAATGTGGAAAACAATAGGCGGAATCACAAAAGATACTGCCGAATTGATCTTCCGCGTAGAACTCGTGAACTATGCGAGGCGCGTCGAAATAAAAATCGATCGTTATATCGATGCGTGTGAGCAATATTTACGCGTCATCACCTTTGCCAGAGACGGGCGTTACCATCCAGCCGTTCTTACCACGGCACAGCTATCGGCCATCTCGGGCGAGATAAGGGAGCGCGCGTCCGAGTTCGAATTTCCGTTGGCCGGCGACTACCTACGAGGCGAGCTACTGGCGCGTGTGGCGCGCGCCGACCTGATCTATCATTCGGGAAGGCTATTGATCATCGCGCATATTCCGCTGCTGGACCGGATGAGCTACAATCTTTATCGAATGCATCCGTGGCCGGTTCCACAAACGGGAATTAATTCAACAGGATCGGCTCACGTGACGCCAATAACCAATTACATCGCAGTATCGTACGACCGACGCAGTTATTTTATGGCGGACGATATTTACGTGGCTGGTTGCAATCGGCTAGAGAAAAAGTACATCTGCACCATGGAGACGCCGCTACATGAGGTATCGACATCGGAGCAGTGTGAGATCACGATGCTTACGAGACCGTCCGTACAGGCGTATCGCAACTGTAACGTGAGAGTCCGAACTCAACACAGGGCCTCGTGGATACATTTGCCGTCTCAAGGCGGATGGCTGTTCTCTCTGAACGACAAAGAACAGATACACATTCTTTGTCCAGGACTTGACGAAATTACGACGACGCTGCAGGGGGCCGGGGTGTTTCATCTTAGCCCGAACTGCGTGGGGCGAACGCGTACAACGGCACTTACCGGCATAAGGACTTACAATAGCCGGGAGCAATACTTTTATACTCCGGACATTTCCCTCAACGTGACTATCGTGGTGCCGAGGCTTCTCGAACGTCTCGATGCCGCAAATTTCGCGTTGCCCACCGAACCAATCGAAGAAGCAACGACGGAGAAAAATCCGGAGACTTGGAAGTTGCAAGAGGACGGTGAGTCGTTGTTTGAAATCGAACGACGGATCGCCGAAATAGGCACGCACCGACGCGAGAAACAACAGCGAAGTTATTTATTTCTCGCTGGCTTCTCGTGCCAGGGGCTGATTATCGCCTCATTAATATTATATTGCTGTGGCCCGAGGATATTGAGAGCTCTAACGTGCCTGTGCAACACGAGACGTCGTCACCGCAGCAGTCTCGAAGAAAGAAATTATAAACCAGAGAACGATAACGACTCTGGACGAAATCTGCGTGCGAGGCTGCGTACAAAGAAGGGCTATCGGTCTCCCAGCGCAATACGAGGAAAAGCAGCGTCAGCAACGTTTCACGCGGAAAGCGAAGACGCCGTAATCTCAAGTGGTGCCGAGCGACGAAACAAAACACCGCTATGCTCCTTACGCCGGCAAGACGCCGTGGTAGATTAGGCAGGGCCTAGTCGCCTCGAACCTTTGTGCCCCCCACCACGACCAACAAGGGGCACCGGAAAAAGGAATCGGCGACTTCGAGATGCAGAGCGGTCAGTCATTACCAAACTGTCGACCGAGCCGAACAGTCACGCATTCTTATTAATTATTCGGACTTCGTCGCGAGTGCGGTGATATCAAATCTTATCATAAACGAATTATACTTAGCTTCACTTGTGAATTCACGCGTACATAAAAACGAACATTTAGTGAAAACCCGAGTGAACCTGGACGTTAGAGAGTTATCGGTGCGTATTAGTTCGTCGAATTCTGTGCGTGTGCCTCTGTGACTTTCGCGCCTTGTCACGGCCTTCCGACAAACCCCCCTGTTGCCAAGCGCTCTGGCGCTTCTCGCTTCGCACGAGTACTCGCACGGAGTATTCTGAGCGGGCTTCCTCTGAGCGGACTCTCGCTCGAGATTGCCTCGCTCGAATACCTCTGGGCGTACTAGGAGTATTCTGAGCGGACTTTTTCTGAGCGGACTCTCGCTCGAGATTGTCTCGCTCGAATACTCCCGGGCGTACAACCGCGCGGGCGTGTGGCGTTATTGTGTGCTTCCCGCTTCGCGCGAGTACTCGCTCGGAGTATTCTGAGCGGGCTTTCTCTGAGCGGACTCTCGCTCGAGATTGCCTCGCTCGAATACCTCTGGGCGTACTCGGAGTATTCTGAGCGGACTTTTTCTGAGCGGACTCTCGCTCGAGATTGTCTCGCTCGAATACTCCCGAGCGTACAACCGCGCGGGCGTGTAGCGTTATTGTGTGTTTCCCGCTTCGCGCAAATACTCGCTCGGAGTATTCTGAGCGGGCTTTCTCTGAGCGGGCTCTCGCTCGAGGCTGCCTCGCTCGAATACCTCTGAGCGTACTCGGAGTATTCTGAGCGGACTTTTTCTGAGCGGACTCTCGCTCGAGATTGTCTCGCTCGAATACTCCCGAGCGTACAACCGCGCGGGCACCCAACCCTCTTCTCTTCCTCTCACCTTCGTCAGTCGGCAGGGCCGGGGGGAGGCGCGGAATCCAAATGGGGCGACGTGCAGGAACAAAACATCGGTTCCAGCAGGAGAAGACAATAGTCGCAGGGCAGGGTTCCACGCCCGATCAAGGACGCGAGGAGCCGACCGCCGCGGTGATTACCGCCCAGCCACAGCCATCCACCAGCAACGAAGACCAGCCATCGACGAGCGACACTCCAGAAACGCCATCCGAAGACCAGCATCCGGTCACCGCCAGCACCGAGAATCAATTCCCGGTTGCTAGCACCACCGGAGCGACACCAGCGGAAAAACCCGTGGCTGTGGTACCGCCGTGGAAGGTAGACATCCTCTACGTGGTGCCAGAGCCACCGCCGCCGGGATTCCGACCGGCAGGAGAGCCAGCCGCGACCGAACCCGTGGCCGCTAACGAGCCGGCCGTGAACGAGCCCGCCGCGGAGCCGAGGAGACGCCGACCGGAGACCAGACCCACGAGACGACGATCCGCGGATAGGGAACCAAGGGAGCCAAGGAGGAGAAGGCGACGTTCGGCCGAACGAGACCCGACGGTGGAAGAGCCACGTCGGAGCAGACGCCGAACCGCCAACACCGAGCCTGCAGCGGATCAGCCACCAGCGTTGCTGCAAGCGGCGAACGAGCCAGCAGGACCGCTGATCGACCCACCGCCACCACGAAGACGACCCGGGCCATTGTCATCACGACACCGCACGGTCACCCGAGTCCCGGCAGTCGCGCTTGACAGAATCGAGCCAGCGCGGGAAACAGTCGCCGTACCGGCTATCGAACCCGCGGAACGAGTGCGCGAACCCGCGGAACGAGTGCGCGAACCCGTGGAACGAGTGCGTGAACCCGCGAGACAAGCCGCAGACACAAACACAAACACGAGTGTAAGCGCGAACGCGAGCACAAGTGCGGACGCGAGCGCGAACACGAGTGCGAACGCGAGTGCGACCGCGAACGGGAGTGTGTCCGCGAGCACGAGTGGGCCCTCAACAGGACAACCGCGACCGGGACCGACAGGCATCGCTCCACCTCCGGGAACAGTGCCCCTCGGTCGGCAATTAAGTGCGCGAGTGACCGCGGACATTACCATCGTCACGCTTGAATAACAAGCTAGTGCGCGATCCAGAAAGCGCAAAGAAGCAATGGAGCAACGCGCGATCTCCACCACCCTGAAGGGCCAGTGCGCGTGCTGTGGAAAGTTGTCGACGCAATGCTCCGACTGGCAAAAGTGCTACGAGCAGTTTATGCTACGGCCAGAAAGGGGTAGCAAGGGCCGCACATGCGTCCTTTGTTGCTCCTTTGTGGCAAGCAAAGACACGGCTACTCACGCCGGAGTGTGCCTCTCCCGATACGCGCGATGTGTCGCGGATTTAAAGTGCCAACGAAGCACAATGCCAGCCGGCATGCGTGCTACCGAACTGAAAGAAACGCGGGAAGCGCAAGGGCCATCGACGGCTACCACCAGCGCGGGAGCGCGACCCCGGACGACTTGGCCTTCAAGACGACCGGGCGCGCCGGTAAAACGGCCCGCAACGATTACCGTCAAGGACAAGGGGCTGCAAACGGACAAAGTGTCTGTTAAGGACAAAGGGATTCAGACGGAACCCTTACACCTGGAGCCCGGCGCCTCCTATCCATACATCCAGTGGGTAGGACCGCTGCGCCTCGGGCGTCCGCTCTATCCCGCCGACAGACGACGCCTAGAGCGGGCATTCGAGACGTTGTGGGGAGAAATTTACTCCCTCATCGACGGGGCAGAGGAGGCCGCGTCAACAGCGGCCAAGCCATCGGCACCCCCGGCTGAATCCAAGGGACCATCCAAGGCTGAATCCAAGGACTCAGCGCCACCGGATCAGGAGGTAGAGAGTAAGCTCGCCGAGGAAGATTCGGGAGAAGGGGTGTTGGCTGATGACACCAAATCACCAGCCGCGCCCTCTCTCCCGCCTTCCGAGCCTCCAATCGAGCGTGTTAGATCGTGGCTCCACGACCACATGCCGAGCCGAGACGTATTCATGCGCCGGGCCTACCAGTTTATGGACCTGCAGGGCCAAAGGGAACTGGAAAAACAACTGGGGTATTCCCTGGCGGAGCCAGACGACTACAACATCGGGTCTGGCGCAGAAGAAGAAGAAATCGAGACAGGAAATCCGCCTGCAGGGGAGGTCGTGACGGAGATCGTCGCGGCCCCCACCTCGCAGGAGGAAAGCATCTCGGAAACAGAGGAAACAATCGGCCCGGAGAACGATCCACCGAGATCACCAAACAACGAACCGGTTGCATCCAGCACGCCAGTGGAGGACGCGACCGAGCCGGAACCACCCACCAACGAGGAAAATGAACGGCAATTGTGGCTGCACCTACATGTGCAGTCACAATTGTACCTCGAGACTCCGGGCGAAGTCTTCACGGGGCTCGCGGATTTGGAGGACAGCGAAAACGAGCCCCGCAACTAGAACGAGTCGACGGCGAGGGATTCCCGGCCGTCCAGGACGAGTCGACGGCGAGGGATACACGGCCGTCCGGAACGTGTCGACGGCGAAGGACACACGGCCATCGCCATGGATCATCAACGGGGCGCCCCGGAATAAAACCTCCCCGAACGATCGGTATCGTTACAATCAATATACCGGTCAATACGAACCGCATCCATGCTGGATCTTTTTGTTTATATATATATATATATATCTCTTATAAATAATCTATAATCTATAAATAATCTATCTCCTATAAATAATTATTCGACGCGGACGTCGAATCTTAAGAGGGGAGGGTTGTTACGATCGCGCTGCGAGAGGATCCGCTGCCTGCGGATCCAAATTGCGCAGCGCGATTCGAAACCCCGATACGCGCGGAAAGATCGCCTTCGCGCTGACGAGGGTTGCAGCGATAAAATTTCGCTGCCGCCGCCGCCGCGCGAAGACATCGAAACTAAATATCTAAATGATAAGTTCCCAAGAAGACTGACCGTTGCGCGTGACTCGGTAATGGATATCGCGATGGCGTTTTCCATCGCCGAGTCCGTCAAACAATAAGAACGCGAAGATTGCAAAAATCCTCCTCGGCTTGCCACCCGCCGATTGCGAGATGAGCTCGGCGGATGAGCTCGCCGAGGAGATCAGTCCCGTTTAGACAACGAGAGCGAAAGCTAGTCTCGGTAAAACTCCTTGCAATAGCTCCCGCACTGTGATATAATTCTTTCGAAGGAGATCCGCGGTCTATAGAGATTGACATTCGTCAATAAGGCCGAAAGGTGCCTCGAATAGTTTTCGCGTCGCGGTGGTCAGTCTTTGCTCGTTAACTATAAGATTGATAAAACGCTCCGCCACGAACAATATTTTGCCGTGTAGCCTTAAGATAAATATAGTGTGTTCGCGTTCACCGGAAAAGAGGGAGTGACCGCGAACAAGCAAATTTACTTGTAAGTAATATAAGTGTATGAGAGTGGAGGAGTGTGAGCGCGCTAGAGAATACCTGATTTTGTAGTTTTATGATTAACAAATATCCAACTTTTCATTTATAAAAAGAACTATATCATAATTCGAATTTAAATCCTTTAAATAAAACATAATTAATTATATTTTAACTTCAATTGGCCATCTTTTGACAATTTATTTTAACGCTAAACCAATCCCTAGAAAACGTCCTGTATAGGACGACCGGTAGAAACCCAAAAACAAAAATAAATATAAACTCCTCGCAACTCAGCGCGAGGAGGTTAACTTGAAGAGCCCAATAACGCCCTGGGACGTAACAGGTACACGGAATAAATGAACACATAAAAAACAACAAAGGGAATAAAGCTAAATAAAGCTAAATGGAAAAAGAAAATGTCAAATAAATAGTTGAGGAGAAAATAGATAGAAAATTACTGGATTTTGAGGGCGAGAGTGTTATAACAAAAATATATCTCATAATAATTTTCAATTCTAACTACAATAACACTTGATATATCACTGTGTCTTCAAATGTCAACAATGTCAAATTTTTTTTTTCACTATAATAAATATGTTCGATTTTTGCACTGAACACTGCACTGCACTCACTGCACTTACTGCACTCACTACACGTATTGCATTCGCTGCACTCAAAATCCTCCAGGTACATAAGAATCGTCCTCTTCTTGCATCAGCAGTCGGCGCCTTCTTATCCTCGCGTCTTTGGTGTTCGCTTCAGCTTTTTGTTCGGCCTCTGTGACCCGGGTTCCTGCTTTTTTTCTCGCAGCAGCGACAGCGTGTATTCCTGGGACAGTTCCGAGAGCCTTCATTACTTTTATAATGCCTGCCGGTCCAGAGTTGAACTCTATAGTCCCAAGGTTGCTGGCAATCTCTACAGTGTTGATTCCCGTGAACACTGTTTTCGGGCAGAACTTCCAAATTACGCTATGCAGCGATTCGTTTGCGTTCTGAGTTTTTGCCCTGATGCAGTTTTGCAAAAGATTTGGCGATGTCAAATCGTCGAAAATCGGTTTGATAGCCTCCATGACCGCTGCTGGCATCACTTTTTTTTTTGGATGGCGATAGTCTTCTTCTCTTCCTGTTGATTCTGCTCGTCGATATTGGCACCAAGACGATTCACCCGGTGGACAGAACTGGTGCTGTAGCTTCTCATCTGCAGACGCCTTGTGATGCCAGATTGCCCAAATCGCTTCTGTCATGTCTTTGACCGATGAAGCATTATTGCGAATTGCATTTCCGTAGTACGACTGCATTTCGTCTATCAATGCCTTTGTTAGCCGTCCTTTTCCTCCTATCGTCTTGCCGTCGCTGAGCTTCTTGCCTGCGAGGGATGTCTTCAGTTTTCGCGCTCGGTTTCCGAAACGTTTTTGAACGTGCCCGGTGCATTCTATCTTTTTTATCTTGACGTTTGGACCGTAGGGCATAGAGCTACTAACTACTACTACTAGCTACTAACTTTCGAGTAGCTCTTCGTATCGCCATCTCCGATGTAGTTCGTGTACTTGACATCGTACTTCTCTTCCGATCGATGAAAAATCTTCATGATTCCTTCCACTTCCATGGATCCTGACGATCCCGAACAGTTTTTGGTACACATATCTCCATGTGCTTTTCTCCAATTTTCATTTTCTTCTTCTGTCGCGCTCTTATTCTCCATAGCCCATTTACGACACTGCCGGCACCACAGCGACAGAACTTCTTGGTCCAAAACTTTTCCCGTTTCAGTGCCGATTACGGTGAAGACTGCGTTGAGCGAACTAAAGCCCCGACGCTGCCACGTAGCGTCACCTTGAACGGTGATACAGCGGTTATCGGGCTCAGCAGCGCTTGTACTGGCGATGGGCTCCTCATTGTCGATCGTCGTCAAATCGATTTCTTCTTCCACAGCTTTCTTCATGTTTTCTTGGGCCACTTCTTTGGTAGCGTCCAGCATTCTTTGGCCGATCTTCTTCCACGTTGATAATTGCACCGGTGGCGGCAAGTCCATGATCCCGCAAAAAGTATTTAGTCCAGCAAGGCCTTGGCCGATACAACGCATTGCCAGTGCACTACGCCGATTTATTTCGTATCCGCGGCCACCTTGAACAATCGACGAACTATCGAACGTTTTTCTCTCTTCACAATTCTTGCATTGGATCTTGTACTTTCCTCCGAGTCCTCGTAGACTCATCTCGGTAAACACGATGGCTCCGTGGCACACCGTGCAGCAAACTGTCTCTTGGAGAGTTTCAAACAGGAGAGACAAATCAAACAGTCTGTATCCCCCAAAGTTAGAAGACGGGATATCTTCTTCGCGAATTTTTTTCGCGCTGGCACTCAAATAATCTTTGTATTTTTCTATGTTGGCTGCGTTACAGCGCCTGGGTCTTTTGCAAGATCGGCCAGTCGAGTATTTTCTGTCCATGTTCGGTTTTCGCTTGCTTCGTCCCATTGTCTTTTTATCACTTTATCGCTAGCACAAATCACACACCCACAGTAACTAAGATTTTTACAATAAATATTAAAAAAAAAATGAAAGTAACAATTATATAGTTAAAAATCCGAATCAATAACACTCTCGCAAGGTGGAAAAAAAAACAATGTTAGTCGAAAAGCGAAAAAAAAAATGAATGAAAAATGAAAAAACACCAAAAAAAATGAAGAAGGCAAATAACAACAAATACCGAGAAAAGTAAAGTAGAGGGAAATAAAAAAGTTAGTCGAGGAAAAAAAACAGAAAAAAAAGTAAACAAACGATGTCCGTGAGAAAGAATAATAAAACGGAAAATGAATAACAAAAAAACAGCCGAAGAGTAATAACAAGTGTCCAACTACTCTGACAAACGTATCAAACCAAGAGGATAGAGAAAATGAGAAAGAAAATTCGACAATACACCTTACGTATTTACTCGATGCTGTCACAACAATGCGTTCTCGTAACTCGCCCGCGATGTAAGATTTCGAGCGCCAACGATAAACACGTGTATCATAAATTGTGGTCAGTCGGTGACGATTTACCGACCCCGCGGTCGTTACTTCTAATCGATGCGGGTTAGATTGCCGCCGCCTCCGCGCTGCGGCGAGTCTACGATACACCGGCGCACTGCGGCAGCCATGATTTTTTTTCGTCGATTGTGTCAAACGCGTAAAAAAATGTAACAAAAAACAGTGATTATTCATAGCGGTGGTTATAGTTTTCGCGAATAAACACGGGGGGTACGATATAATTTTTTTTAAATAGTGAAAAAAATATTTGTGCAGTAATAGTGACAAAAAGTGGAAAAACTCGAACGCGTAACCTCTTTTTGAAACGTCATTGACAGCAAAATATTTTTGTCTGTATTTATAGAATTTTTTTTACAATAAAAAACTATCAACATAAAAAAATTATTGTTTTTTTTTCACTTATTTATTTATTTTTTTGACAGTGCGAGCGTGCCGAGGAATTGTAGCCGATTTGCGAATGTTCTCGTCGCGAATACGATTGCGAATGTTCTCGTCGGAAAACTCAGCGTGCAGTATTTTTTTAAAAAATTTTTAACATTTTTTTCATCTAAAAAGAAAAAAAAAAGTGAAAACTTTAATTTTTCACGCGGCAACAGATTTTTTTTTTTTTTTTTCAGGCAAAAAAGTGAATCACCTCCACCGATCTTCGAAATTCATTTGCCAACAAGTATATTTTTCTTCGGTTGTCGCATGATTCAGACTGAACGACTGCACCGATTTAAGCTTGTGACGTCTCATTTTCTTCGTAACGGACCACGTTATGGGATGAGTGCGGAGATTTTTTGTGCGAAGGAAAATGGATTTATGGCGTGCCATTGTATACCTGGTAGCGAGAGAAAAAGAGGAAAAAGGGAATTTCTCATCACATTTTATTCGATAGCTCCATCGGAGAAGCTTCAAAAAAAAATCCCCGCACTCGTCCCGGAACAAACTGTTTAACGAACAAAATGAGACCTCGTAAGCGAAGATTCGTGGTTTCGTTTGGTCTGAAACATGCGACAAGTGAAAAAAGTTTGACGGTCTCTCTTTCAGAAAAAATCCACTATAGAGCTCCAAAAAAATTCAAGGAGATAGTCGAACATATGTACTTTTGGAATGTATAACTCAATTTTCGTTTAGAGTTACAGATACACGGAAAAAAAAATTACAATTTTCATTTTTTTAGGTGACTCAGTCCCCTTAAGGGAAGGGGACGTCTAGGCCCTCACACATAGTCTACAGATAACAATTCTTTCCAATTCGTTCAAAACATAGGAAGTGGGAGACGGCGAGTTCGAGCCAATAAGCTACAAGAAACTTGCCCTTTCCTACCCTTTTTCGAAAACAAAGATAGATATACGACTAGTATATAAGACCACAATTTGTACAGAAAATGTCAGTCAGTCAGTCAGGCAGACAGTCAGTTCTTGTAAATATTTCAAACTCTTCAGATCGAGCTGGAACTTGTTCCGCTCGTTCATATTTTCAAGTAAAGTAGTTTAAATGCAAACTTCGAATTCTTTTCGAGCTGCGCGGACCACGGCGAGTTCACTGGATATCCTATTGCGTATTATCATAGAAGTTGCGCGGACCACCGCAAATTTCTCTTTCTTTCATACTCAACAATTTCTTATTATCTCAAATAATCACTAAATTATCTAAAACTATTATCCAACAAAATTCCATTACAACCAAATCACCAAGCCCGTATGCCGGACTAAATTAGCCTTTGCTAAGGTCTAAAACAGGGCGAATTCTTAATGTTACTCGGACGTAACAATTGCTATTTCGGAGGTCGATAACGAAATGCTCTCGATCTCTTTGCCTCCGGGGACATCGAGTGAAACGAACGCGTCAACTTCTCTATCTTGGTGATCGTCATCGGTACGGGACCAGCGAGGAACTCGCGTCTCGCGTCCCGGCACTTGTTCTAGGCAGCCGGTGTTTAATCAATCACTATCAATCCAATCAATACACTTAGGGAGCCCCGGAGAGTAAGCGAAGAGCCAACAATCCGACCCGAACACAGATAAGTTGTTAATATAATATGGTAAATGTGAAAAACTCATGAGAATTGTCAGTAGAGATATTACTCTTACTCTTATTGCGTGCGTGTGCGTGTGTGACCTCGAGTTATTGTTTTTAAACATCGAGACTCTTCGGAGGCTTCTCGCCCGAGCCTTCTCATCTCGCGCAAATTCACGATCGCGGGTCGTCGACTCTCGGCGAAAATATCTCGCCTTCCTCGGCGTTTTGGCCGAGTTATCAAGAGACCCGGTCGCGTCTCGAGACAAGTACATTTCCGTCCTACTTTACCGACGACGGTCAAGAGACGCGACAAGACTCCTAAATGCGAAACATCGCCGTCTTCGGCCAGTTTGAAAGTATTTTTATTTATCATTAAATATGAGGACGTTATACATAAAAACGTTCGGGTGTAATTTTTTATTAATTTTTTTCTTTGAAATCCGATTTATTTCAACCTTGTAGAATATCGACGTATGTGAAAATTCGGTTGATGTTTCCTTGAGCGACTAGAAACTCGATTTCACTGGTCGTCTCCACCGCACACAATATGGCGGCCCCCATCGCCGTAGTGTGTGCCACCATATGGCTTTTTAGTTAGATTTCAGCGGCGCCATTGGCGTACTCTGTACTCTATACATATATCGCTGCAAGTTGCCGCGGATGCTGTTTTTACGTTTGTTTGCTGCTAGTATATATATAATTAATTGATATTAATATTTTATTAAGATAATTAATTATTAATAATATATAGTATATACTTATATATAAGTATTGTGGCGGGCCCTTTTGAGCTAATTTCGGAAAACTCTCGAGAGCCTCCGGTCAACAAATATAATGACGCCCCATTATTAATACTGCGTTTATTACCTCTCGGTTGGGCGCCAGGTAATCTTTACGAACCCGATTACCAGGGTTTTCTCGAACTGTACTTTCTCTTCTATCACCGACTAGCAGATGGGGTGCGGCTCGGCGTGCCTCACACGTCTATTCGCGAAATAATTCAAGACGCAACACTCGAGTTAAATATCATAAAATAACAACACACTTTATTCCTCTCTCTTCGAGAGTTCCAATACAATATCGTTCTTCATATTCTGTTCGTACAATGACAATATCGTGTTCTCATTCACACTCTTTCGTACGCGCGGCGATTCGGTCCTTTTCGACTCAAGTCTAATTATCGCGGCGTGGCTGGTTCGGTTCTCACCGATTACCCCACTGCGCTCGTGCGATATCAGACATCGGGGAAGCCGGTCGCGACCGAGGATACCCACGATTTCGAGACAATCAAATACGGGTGCACCGCGTGTGCCTACTTGCCGATTCAATCGTCCTTCCATCGGGTTCCTCCTCCAGATCGGCAACCTCGGCTCTCGAATCCCGGGAACGTCTCGATAGCTTCTCCGACAGTCCGTCGCCCCGTCCTTGATCGCTCGTCGCCCTCGCGGTACCGACCAGTGTTCCGACGATCTTCGGATTCCTTTTCCCTACGCTATCGGACGCTCTCGACGTCTACTTTTCCCTACTCTACTTAGAGATTCAACTTCTTCCTTCCAAGCCTCGGACCGAATGCCTCGAGGCTTCACGACACTCGCGGTTAATTCGCCTTCCCCTCTTCCCCTCGCGTTCGTCTCTTCGAGAGGGTGGGGCACGGCCGAAAACCACGCACGAGTCGCCGATTCGCTGATTTGCCTCGCTGGCTGTCGATCCTCCTGCCGCTCTCGTCTCTCGTTACTCCCGGAATCTGTAAGTGTAACGTCGCGGCAGTCACTTGTCCTTTTACCCCTGAGGTGCGACCGATCGATCCGAGCAGCGATCCATCCGACGTGACCTCGCGAGTACGTTGCTGCGAGTGCCTATAGCGCCTCGACACAGTATATATATTGTGACGAGGCGCTGAAACGCGCTCGTCTCCACGCGCTGCAGGGCACGAAAAAGTATAGAGCGCGAGATATCGTTCCTCGGACACACCGGTCGAGAGAAAGAAATAAAAGGCCGAGTACCGCGGTAGTTACATTTTCGCAGGAGAGATTCAGCGGGACTTGGCGACAGCGACACGGGACGAGAGACGCGAGCGCGTGAGATTCGAGGAGCGAGGGAGAGAGGAACAGCGAGAAGGATCGGGCGATCGACACGACGCTCGAGATTCGGCAACGTGCTCCCTTCCCCCCTTTTCCCCCTTCGGGAAGTCTCGCGTAATGCGACAGCGAGGCAGAGAGGCTCCGTCCGTCGAACGGAATAGTAGCGAGGATTAGAGTAGAGAAGAACGATAAGCAAAGTAGTGAGCTAGGCAAGAAGCGTATTCGAGCGACGAAGTCGACACGCGCGCGCGAGCGGCAAAAAAAAAAGGAAACCGAGTTTTCGGGAGACGACAAGTACGCGAAGGAGGAACCGAGTTTTCGGGAGACACCAAAGGTCGCCGTCGCGAGTCGTTAGGAGAAAAAAGGTAGGCGCACGCTGTGCTTAACTCTCCATTTTCTTTGTTTTCCTCGCATCGAGGCGAAAGAAAAGTTCGTTGCCACGGCGTGCCTGTGGTCTTTCTTCGGTCGCCTCGGCTTCACCGATGAACCGTGAACGCGTCTAGAAAATAGAATTGTACGTCTCTTTTCCGCGTATTATCTATGGGTCTCGGCATCGCCCGGTTCGCTGTTCGATATTTTGGTATTGTTTGTAAAATAATAGAAATACATGACATTTGTTTATTTTGAACGAAAATTGAGTTGGACATAATTGTTGTACGCCCGAACTGCACCCCTGAACGAAATTTGGACAAGGTAAGGTTTTTCCTTGGTTACGTGAGAACAGCTTTCCCTGGTCGTGGGGACAGGAATACACGACCTGGCGCCCAATTAAAAAGAGCAAGAGGAATACTTCCGCCGAGCGGGAAGTATCACAAGAAGGGAAATAATAAAAAGGGGCGTCGTTATATTTGGTCGTGGTCGCTTTGCTGCGACTATCCCGACGCGGTAAAGCGGCCCGTCACAATATATATAGCGTTACCGCGCTTCTTGATGATTAAGAATTAATTATATCAATTAACGTTATAAAGACCCATAGGATAGATTATCAATATTGCATCATAAACAAAAAAATTGAAGAATACATTATTTGGATCGGTGACTGTTTAACTGTTTGAACCATACCTGTTTCCTTACATGCGATTCACTGGAGTTCGATACTCGGGAGTTTTTGAGGTCGATGATTGTGAATCCGACGTCAAAATTCAGAAATTCAAAAATGGCGGATACAAATGCAAAAAGTTACTCGATTTGCACAAAATTTAGTACAGGGTGTATAAAAATGATGTGTCGCCACTAGGCGCATCCGATTCTCCAGCTCATGTTCGGCGAAGATCAATTAAAATATGGACCCGCAAAATTGACCTTGACTTTGAAATTCAAGGTCAAATTTTATTATTGGCTTAAAAAATTCGTCTTAGAAAAAGGAACAAAAGGCGCAAAGGAACCATGGGTCGGAGATGCGTCCTTTACACCTCAAAAGGCAACGTCAAGTCGAAAAAATATTTAAAAAGTGCAAATTATCTCGATTTTAGCGATAGTTGTTGTCGTCTCTATTCCTGGGGCACATCGGGCGTGTGTGAGTGTGCACGAGTTGCAACATATTATGCAACATATTAATTGCAAGCAGTGAGCGGAACCTTGATTCGAGTTCGCGAAAAATGCTTGTTCGAATTTGCTTCGTTACATAATTAACGGCAGACCTTTAGCGTTACCCGAGATACACCACGTGGAGGTTGTCTGCCTGGTATCCCTTGACCCTGAAAAGGGCAGTGTTGTTTGTTTAGTTGCCCGCTCCTCAATTTTGATTCCGTCGTGGACGGCGATGGCGGCAAGGGACCCAAAGAATTGATCCGTCATGGCCAATTGCACGCACCATTCGGGCTTGTTCCCCAGCTTCCACATGCCGACCACCATTACGCAAACACGTCCGCAACCTTGCCTCTAAGTTGGTCGAAGTTCTGGCGAGGACTTCTCGATAAACAATAGCCTTTAGTGCTCCCCAGAAAAAAAAATCCAAGGGATTTAGGTCTGGAGAACGTGGTGGCCACAGATGTGGAGCAGGCCTACGACCGATCCAACGTGATCCGAACACTTCGTTCAGAAATGCGCGGACTTGAAGACCGAAATGAGGTGGCGCTCCATCGTGCATGAAAAAGATGCGATTGCGTGCATGTCGCGGAATCACCTCCCTCCCTACACCTACGAGGTTGTTCCCAACGATACCCGCCCAAACGTTCACGGCAAAACGTCCCTAATTAACTCGTTCCATTATCGCACGAGGATTCCTCTCAGCCCAGATGCGTAAATTCTGTCGATTCACGATTCCCGTTCTGCAGAAGTTTGCCTCATCGGTAAATAGAATGCGTCTAAGAAAATTGGGATCTCTCTGCAGTTTCCGTAGCATCCAACGGCAGAAATTACGACGAGCACGGCGATCTCCAGGTTGCAGTGCCTGAACATATTGGACGCGATACGGTCGTAGACCTTCAGCGCGAATTATGCGACGCACCGTCATGTGTGCTATGCCAACGCGAGCGGCTATTCGGTGTAAGCCCATGACGGGATAAGCTCGTGCAAGAGCAATGACACGCTCTTCGATGCGCCAATGGACCCGAGGACGACCGGCTCTTCGATATCCAGCGTTTGGCCCCTCAAACCTCATCTGATCGTTGAAGCGCTCCTCGAGTCGTTGGAACTCACTCCGATCTGGAATTGCTCCAGGCCTCAAAGGACGACCGTTTGTCCGATCAAGGAGCATCTGACGATAAATTTCGCGAGCTCTGCCAAAGTTTCCGAAAGCTTGATCAATAGCACACAACATAAGACGTTGGTCTCGTCCATCTCGCCCCCGACCACGATGTGGTCGCCGTCCACGATCCATGTTATTATGACGGTGACGACAAAGACTTCGGTAACTATAGACAAGACCGACATTGCGACGACAAAGACTTCGACTCCTATAAAGATGACCAAGAATGCGACGGCAAAGACTTTGACTATGACAAAAAATACCAAGACTACGACGACAAAGATGACCGAGATTGGGATGACAAAGATTTCGAAAACGATAGAAATGATCGAGACTGCGATGGCAAAGACTTCTACTTCTATAAAGATGACCGAGAATAGGACATCAAGGACTTCGACTATGACAACGATTACCGAGACTGCGACGACAAAATTTTCGCCAACGATAGAGATGACCAAGCCTGCGACGGCGAAGACTTCGACAATAATAGCGTACCTCGAGACTTCGACGACAAAAACTTCGACACCGGTAAAGATGATCGAGACTGCGGCGACAAAGACTTCGACTCCTATAAAGATGACCAAGAATGCGACGACAAAGACTTCGACTATGACAGAAATTGCGGAGACTGCGACGACAAAGACTTCGACTATGACAAAAATTGCGGAGACTGCGACGACAAAGACTTCGATAACGATGGCTCGAGACTTTGACTTCGCTGATTTCGTGGACTTCGCTGATGTCTTCCGACAATTAATATGTTTGAACAACTCGTGCACCCTCACACACGCCCGATGTGCCCCAGGAATCGAGATGACAACAACTATCGCTAAAATCGAAATAATTTGCAATTTTTTGATATTTTTTCGACTTGACGTTGCCTTTTGAGGTGTAAGGACGCATCTCCGACCCATGGTTCCTTTGCGACTTTTGTTCCTTTTTTTGAGACGAATTTCTTAAGCTAATAAAAAAATTTGACCTTGAATTTCAGGGTCAAGGTCAATTTTGCGGGTCCATATTTCAATTGATCTTCGCCGAACATGAGCTGGAGAATCGGATGCGCCTAGTGGCGACACATCATTTTTATACACCCTGTACAGGAGGGTTTCAGAGGTCGTTGATTACGAATACGAAGTAGAAATTCAGGAATTCAAGATGAGGGTCCAGTAAGACGGACAAAAATGCAAAAAGTAAGTTGATTTGGATGAAATTTGGTATTCGAGGATTTTTGAGGGCACTGATCATGATTCTGTAGTTAAAATTCAGAAAACGGATTCTCGATTCCCACAGGCACTCAACCAACCATCGCAATCTTAATTTGTGCGGTCACCCATCCAATAATAATTTTTTTATACAAAAACACCAAAAATCGTGAACAAAAAGTTTATTTACAGAAGTCATTCTGACAAAACAGTTGATAAAGCAGGATTTTGTCGGGAAGACACGAGTGAAATAAATGGTCCTTTACTTGCAGAGTAAAGAAATACTTGTAACTTTATTATAATGCTTCTGAGATCGTACTTATGCGTAAAGACTCGCGCGACACTTGCGCTCGGCTCGGTTGCCACGGTAGGAGAGAGAGAGCTCACCTGAGCGCGTACCTATGTACTCGCGATTCGTGTGACGCGTGCGAAACTGCCCGAGCAGTCCCGAATTTCGTTCGCCGTGTTTCTCGTCGTATCGCTTTCGGAGCAAGACCGCGAGGATACAATCGAAGTAGAAATGCCGTGAGCCCTTTTTCTTAATAACAGTAAACAATAAACATTGAAACTAGTGTTTTGAAAATTCTTAAACAAAATGTTCGATCTTTGCAAAAAGTTATCAAATCCCACAAAAAAACCCCATAAATGATGTACAAAAACTGAGACAAGTACATTTACGTGAGTTATGACTGTCTTTGCAAAAAGCTGCCAAATCTATTAAAAACTCGTAACCATGTAATGCCAAGTACATAAAGTTTTCTCTTTACACTTCCTGAAAGTTTATTCAAGTCTCGTGGCAATGAAGACCATGAATCCAAAACTCAATATTTCATGAACTAGCTTATAAAAGTAACTTGTCCGGTCATTCTTCGAGTCAGATTCATAAAATACAATCAATACAATATCTAATTAAGCCGAGTAATACGATCATATGTCAAGTTGCTTATGTCTACAAATCGTTAAGTACCAGGACCGGCCAAGTTACTTTTATAAGCTGGTTCATGAAATATTGAGTTTTGGATTCATGGTCTTCATTGTCACGAAACTTGAATAAACTTTCAGGATGTGTGAATGGAAAATTTTATGTACTTGGCATTACATGGATACAAGTTTTCAATAGATTTGACAGCTTTTCGCAAAGGCAGTCATAACTCACATAGATGTACTTGTCTCAGTTTTTGTACATCATTTATGGTGTTTTTTTGTGGTTGTTCTCACGCGATGTCAACACGCATTCGTGCTCCGTCTCTCTCGCGGTCGAGCTTGTCTCTCTACGAGCTGTAGAGCGAGGTCGTCTCGCGCCGATGTTTCCAGAATTTCGACAAGGCTCTCGGAGACGTGACTCGCGCGGACAATACATTACGAAGACTCTGTTCGCGAAATAATCCTTTTGTCGATCGATGAGTCGACTTTTCGATCGCGCGAGCCGAGTGAGTTCGCTATGAGACCGCGACGGGCTGATACTGACCGCCCTCGCGCGTGCCGTTTCTCGCGCACTCAATTTCGCTTTTAATTTTCGCTTCAATTCGTTGCTTTGATAACTGTTGGAATGAATGAAGAGTTTATTGTTGTTAAACTGGCGTAATTTTTTTCTCTCCTCACCATAACTCTTCCGATCCGCTCAACCCTTTCATAACAACTTTATATAATTATATATAATCGAAATTTGATATAAACAATTTTACACGTAACGGAGAAACATAAACATATGAATATTACAGCTTTGAGAGGGCCCAAGCGAGCTCGTGCATATGTCTATCGAGTTTCTGACGAATGATAGACAATTCTATTTTGGGGTTACTATGTTTTTGCGTAATTAAGTTCCTAGGATCAAAGGGACCATCGGAAAATGGGAGTTTTGCATCTGAAAATAGTACGGGATAGTACGGGACGTAACAGAGTCTTTTGTGTCAAGATAACGTTTGGTTACTACACTAAATCGGAAAACCCTTGGAGGTATTTTTCGAGGGTGAAAATCTAAAAAATTTGAAGCTTTCGGAGGAGTGGATACATAGTCACAATGAAGTTTTATCGCTCTGTTAAACAGAAACATAATTCCATCCTTTTAGTCTTAACCTCTGTATGCAACCGACAATCATCCTTGCTAATAATAAGTAGAGATCTCTCTACAAAAATAATATTAATTTGCTGTGCTAGGGGCAACATGACTTCGATGAAGCTGCAAAGATCATGGCATGGAACAGCAGGCTTCTCACAATACTCGGTCTTTGGCCAATGAAACGAAGCGACCTACGTTTTTCTGTTAACTTTAGTTATTTTGTGTACCAAATGATTCTTGAATACGCAGATTTGTGTCTTTTCCTCGGCAACCTTGAACACGTGATTATGAACCTCACGGAGAACATGGCATTCTCTCAGATCCTCATCAGAATGGCGATGTTACGACGGTATAATCATTCACTTGGCGTGGTGGTTAAGGAAGCCTTAAAAGATTTTGATGTCAATAACTACGAATCTAATGAGGAAAGACAAGCATTCATCAAATATAACATCAGGGCGAAGCTTTTCGTAAGACTTCTCATAGCGTTTGTCATCCTGACCGCAGTATCTTACTACGTTAAACCACTTTTGGGAAATTCTCCGGATGGTCAGTGAACTTATGGTCACGTGCATGGATTTTTCACTTTATGAATATATTATTTTCCAGAACTGTCTGAGATTGTGAACGAAAATATCAATAACACGTTTGTGCTGCCATACCGATTTCATGTGTTCTACAAAATAGAAGATACTCGTACGTATGTACTTACCTATGTATCGCAGTTACCATTTGTATTAGTTAGCGGTTTCGGCCAGAGTGCTGCTGACTGCCTGATGGTAACCCTCGTGTTTCACATATGTGGACAAATGGCCGTATTGGCAATCCGTATAAGAAAAATTACTTCGGATGCAGACTCATGTGAAAACGAACTTCAGAATATTGTAAAGTATCACAATAGACTACTTCAGTGCGTATCGTAAATAAAGATGATATATAGAGTAATCGAAATACCTTTAATACAATTATTAAACAATCACATAGTTAAAATACTCATATTTCAGAATGGGAGAATCAATTCAAGAGGCCTTCAGTGAAACTCTATTAGCACATTTAATCGGTGCGACGTCTCTCGTCTGTATACTAGGATTCCAAGTTTTGACGGTTCGTTTGTAATGCTCATTAATCTTCTCAATGCCATCTGAAATAGTGCAATAAATCTCCGCACAAAAAGACTTTATGAAAATAGTGTCGGTAAATTGCATATGCAAAGTTATTTATCGATACTGTGTTATACGTCGCGTGACAAAAATGGTAGACTGGCTCTTATGTTTGTAATATTTGGGGTTTTATATTCCTCCGAGACGTGGAAAATATTAATTAAAAGAATTTCATGACAATACGATACGATTTACATTTAGTCGAAAATAACAGCGACGATAATTTCGTTTTTCAGATCCGCAGTTAGCTTTATCAATCTTCCGATTTGATGTGACACGTCAATTTTCACACTTCTTATGTACTATTAACATATTATAACGAATATGCAGTTGACTATTCGTTGAGACACACGATATTAGTTAGGTTTGACAATAGACGAATGTACGGACGATCGATCGGATATCGACCGTAATGACAGGAGAGTCTTGATAGGACTATGAAGGCGAACGGTCGTGACAGTTCGAGAATAAGATAACTAAAAAACTAATTATTATAACTAATAATATCCACCCCAAAACCAAATATATCGCGTTGTTATTTCGCTCGGTCGTTACATTGGTGTCAGAAGTGGTTCTTAACGAACTTTCGCGAAAAAATCGGTCGAAATAATTATCCGGATAATAATTTTGTTTATCGGGTCGTGCGGTCGGCATAAAATGCATATAGGATTAAAAAAAAGGATTATCAGTGCGTAATATCAAGAATCTGAATGAATACGCAGAGGATTATTTAAAAAAATTAAGAACCTCGGTGGCTCTCGCAAAACGGAAAAACGAAATCAAAATTGAAGTCTCGATGGCTTCGGAAGGAGGACATAAGAATTGAAAACGAATATTAAGATCTTGATGATGCTCTGTATCGACGATCAGAGAAGGAAGTGAGGATGGATGGAAGAACGGTCGGAATAAGCTACGAAGGATTAACGCAGGCAAATTAAAAATTACGTATTATTCTTATCGAGATATAAAAAAAAAACTCCCTTGTGACAAATTTATCATTGTCCACATAGACAAATTAACATCTTTTGAAAATAGGAAAATAGGAATTTAGAATTCCCAGTTCAGAGACGTTAATGGAGGAACCTTGGACTTTTTTTTCGGTACTAATAATACTGATGAACACTGTTCGGTCAAGGAATACCGGAGAATCTTATTTTGTGGGAATTCAACGTCTAGCTGGGCTTGGTTAGTCGTTGGTGACACTGATCGGGATTCCCCTGGCTGTGGATCGAGAATATTTCTTCAACTGACTTGAATTACTGATCATAATTCTCGTTAGTGGAATATTTTGGATTCCCGAGGACGAATCTGTCTGATATTTTGAGATCGGCTTTCACTATGAGCAATGTTGAGGGTGCACACTTTATTGTCCGGTTATAGTGACCGATATATTGTAAAATAAAAAAAATCTTTCCTAAGGATAACCATTATCGTCGGAATTTCCGGGTAGTGGTTCCAATAAAAAAAATACAGGTTCATTATAGAGAATGTGAATGAGAATAGGGAATGGAAGGATAATACGATAATACAGTACAAGAAGCATAGACACCGCATAGAGAATGACAAAGCGTCATATTGTCGAATCGATTCAATGAATTGATTAATTTTGAGGTCGAAAAAATGTCGATACGAAGATTGACAAAAAGGGAAAGACAGAATAATAATTGAAACAGTATTGAAAACGGTAGAACTAGTATTTCCAGAAGTCTACGCGATTAATGTGTGTCATAGGTTTTCCCATATTCCCCAGTTTTCTACACTCCTGTTCATGAATATGAAGCTTGGAACAAGAATTTCGAGTTATCCGACCATCTGGAGAAAATTTCGACGAATATGTAAACAGTTGAGGGAACATGTTGAATCGATGGATGATTACTTGAAGACAATTGAAGAGTAATTTAAAAAAAATTGAAATATTAAAGAAATAACTAAAGTAATTACGTGTCGCTGGATCGAGCGTCGTTTGCATCCACTTTAGTGGCTCGTGATCGCTCACGAGAGGGAATTTTTTTCCATAAAGGTTGTCATGAGATTTTCCCGGCTCCTTCACGACATGGTCCCAATACACATAAGCCTCACCGCCGGAACGATACGGCAACGAACCCACGACGAGATAGCCCCTTCAATCGCCCTCAGGATACCCTGGGTGCCAGGTACTCATGTACCACGGATCCTAGATCGGTTATTTATAAAGCCCCTGAGGGCGAGCGATAGGGCCCGCCGCACGGTGAGGCCTGACATACGGCCACTGAGAACCAACTAGCTCAGCCCGTCGGGCTCACCAAGGGCTGAACTGCTGAGAGCGCGACAAGAGAAGTGTTAATAGATCTCCGGATCGTCCAGATCTAATCGCTCGCACCTCGTGGCTGCTCAGCGAGACCCGTGTTTTAACTCTCCCCTTTCTCACGCGACAATGTAAGATGAAGTAAATAGATTTCCAGGAATTCGGTAACGACAATAGGCTCGCCGGCTACCGATATACAGGGTGTTAAGTAAAAATCGCACAAGCTAGATGCCGATTTGTACGGAATAATCGTGCGAGCAAAATGATGCGCGAACGAAGTCCGAAAGATGCGTAGTTGCTCAGATAAAATTGTTCTAAGTTAACCAATCACAGCGCAGCTTGAATCTTCACACCGACAGCACACAAGCAGGGGCGAACTTCATTGAACTTCGCTACAGTATGGCCAAAAATATTTAAGTAAATTTTTTGAATATTTTTTTTTTTCGTCGATATTTTTTCAACGGCAAATCAATTGATTATTAATCGAGTTCGCCCAGGGGTCTAATTTTGTTATCATTTTTACTCCTCTGGTGCATACGAAATTACCGCATGGATACCCGCGATGTCCAGGTCTTAATGAACGATGTTACGATATCGGGTGACCTCGGCTCCGTGGCTTTTATTGTCACGAGCCTTAGAAAAGTGACTGCGGATGGTTCTATTGAATCTCGTGGATGACCGCGATGTCCAGGTCTCACGGGACGACTTCTCGTCATCGTGTGACCTTGGCTCCGTAACTTTTTGGGTCTCCTGCCTCGTAAGAGCTACTACTGTGTATCGCGGCGAACCTCGTCGGTGCCCGCGATGTCCGGGTCACACGAGACAATTTCTCGTCAACGTGCGACTTCCGCTCCGTAGCTTTTTGGCTCCCTGATCGCGTAGGAGCAACTACGATGTAGCGCGACGAACCTTGTCGACGTCCGCGATGTCCAGGTCTCACGGGACGATTTCTCGTCGTCGTGTGACTTCGGCTCCGTAGCTTTTTGGTTTCTCAGCATTTCGAAACTTACTAGGAAGCATCCTGACTACCTCGACGATGCTCGCCGGGTCCAGGTCGCACGGGACGATTCTCGTCATCGTGTGATTTCGGGTCCGTAGCTATTGCAATTCTGAATATCGTATGCGATACTACGGGGCATGGCGACGATCGTCGTCGATGTTCGCAATGTCCAGGTCACACGGGACGATTTCTCGTCATCGTGCGACCATACCTCTGGAGTTTTTTGTCCCTCCAATCACGGACAAAGCGGTATGGTGCATCGCGACGAACCTCGTCGATGCTGGCCATGTCCAGGTCTCACGGGACGACTTCTCGTCATCGTGTGACCTTGGCTCCGTAGCTTTTTGGGTCTCCTGCCTCGTAAGAGCTACTATTGTATATTGCGGCGAACCTCGTCGGCGCCCGCGATGTCCGGGTAACACGAGACAATTTCTCGTCAACGTGCGACCTCGGCTCCGTAGATTTTTGGCTCCCTGATCGTGTAGAAGCAACTACGATTCAGCGCGACGAACCTTGTCGATGCTCGCCATGTCCAGGTCTCTCGGGGCGATTTCTCATCATCGAGTGACTTTGGATCCATAGTTTTTTACAATCAGTCGGTCATTTTTCTTTTTCTTCGCGGAGGCGAAATCTACTGCATCGTTTACAGAGATCTCGGAAGAATATTCGTTCGCCGCTGAAAACGAGAGAGAGACCTCTGATTTCATCTCGGTCGCGTGGTCACCGACAACCTCATCGCTCGTGAATCGCCAAGCTATTAAAAGTCTTCTGAGATTTAAATTTGATGATATCAGCTATGGGATTCAGGTCAGCTATAGTAAAACCTTTGTAAGTATTCAAAAATCCGTAGGGCATAGTTGATATCGTTTTGTACTTTTTTCTCTGTTAATTAAACATATTAAAATGAAGAATGATATTCCGCAAAAAAAGACAAAACGATATCAACTGTGCCCTTCGGATTTTTGAATACTTACAAAGGTTTTACTATAGCTGAACTGAATCCCGTACCTGATTTCATCAAGTATACATTTTGAGAGATTTTAATAGCTTGGCGATTCACAAGCGATTGTATCAAGCGGCAAATTTTTCAGTGGCCACGTAATCGAGATGAAATCAGAGTTGTCTCTCACGTTTTCATAGGTGGATCAGTGTTTTTTCAAGAACTCTGTTGAAGACGCGGTAGATATCGTCTCCGTAAATTTTTTTAGTATCAATTATACCGCGCAACAGAGAGACAAGCTATTAAAATCTCTCGAGATTCAAACTTGATGAAATCAGGTATGGGATTCAGTTCAGCTATAGCAAAACCTTTGTAAGTATTCGAAAATCCGTAGGGCACAGTTGATATCGTTTGCTACTTTTTTTTTCCTGATAATGCAACATATCAAAATAAAGAACAATATTCCGAAAAAAAAGACAAAACGATATCAACTGTGCCCTTCGGATTTTTGGATACTTACAAAGGTTTTACTATAGCTGAACTGAATGGCGTACCTGATTTCATCAAGTATAAATCTTGAGAGATTTTAATAGCTTGGCGATTCACAAGCGATTGTATCAAGCAGCACAATTTTCAGTGGCCACGTAATCGAGATGAAATCAGAGTTGTCTCTCACGTTTTCATCGGTGGATCAGTGTTTTTTCGAGAACTCTGTTGAAGACGCGGTAGATATCGTCTCCGTACATTTTTTTAGTATCAATTATACCGCGCAACAGAGAGACAAGCTATTAAAATCTCTCGAAATTCAAACTTGATGAAATCAGGTGTGGGATTCAGTTCAGCTATAGTAAAACCTTGGTAAGTATTCGAAAATCCGTAGGGCACAGTTGATTTCGTTTGCTACTTTTTTTTTCCTGTTAATGCAACATATCAAAATAAAGAACAATATTCCGAAAAAAAAGACAAAACGATATCAACTGTGCTCTTCGGATTTTTGGATACTTACAAAGGTTTTACTATAGCTGACCTGAATCGCGTACCTGATTTCATCAAGTATAAATCTTGAGAGATGTTAATAGTTTGGCGATTCACAAGCGATTGTATCAAGCAGCACAATTTTCAGTGGCCACGTAATCGAGATGAAATCAGAGTTGTCTCTCACGTTTTCATCGGTGGATCACTGTTTTTTCGAGAACTCTGTTGAAGACGCGGTAGATATCGTCTCCGTAAATTTTTTTAGTATCATTTATACTGCGCAACAGAGAGACAATCTATTAAAGTCTCTCGAGATTCAAACTTGATGAAATCAGGTATGGGATTCAGTTCAGCTATAGTAAAACCTTTGTAAGTATTCAAAAATCCGAAGGGCACAGTTGATATCGTTCTGTCTTTTTTTGCGGAATATTGTTCTTTATTTTGATATGTTTCATTGACAGGAAAAAAAAAGTAGCAAACGATATCAACTATGCCCTACGGATTTTTGAATACTTAAAAAGGTTTTACTATAGCTGACCTGAATCCCATAGCTGATTTCATCAAATTTAAATCTCAGAAGACTTTTAATAGCTTGGCGATTCACGAGCGATGAGGTTGTCGGTGACCACGCGACCGAGATGAAATCAGAGGTCTCTCTCTCGTTTTCACCGGCGAACGAATATTCTTCCGAGATCTCTGTAAACGATGCAGTAGATTTCGCCTCCGCGAAGAAAAAGAAAAATTACCGACTGATTGTAAAAAACTATGGATCCAAAGTCACTCGATGATGAGAAATCGCCCCGAGAGACCTGGACATGGCGAGCATCGACAAGGTTCGTCGCGCTACATCGTAGTTGCTTCTACACGATCAGGGAGCCAAAAAGCTACGGAGTCGAGGTCGCACGTTGACGAGAAATTGTCTCGTGTTACCCGGACATCGCGGGCGCCGACGAGGTTCGCCGCGATACACAGTAGTAGCTCTTACGAGGCAGGAGACCCAGAAAGTTACGGAGCCAAGGTCACACGATGACGAGAAGTCGTCCCGTGAGACCTGGACATGGCCAGCATCGACAAGGTTTGTCGCGATGCACCATACCGCTTTGTCCGTGATTGGAGGGACAAAAAACTCCAGAGGTATGGTCGCACGATGACGAGAAATCGTCCCGTGTGACCTGGACATTGCGAACATCGATGACGATCGTCGCCATGCCCCGTAGTATCGCATACGATATTCAGAATTGCAATAGCTACGGAGCCGAAGTCACACGACGACGAGAAATCGTCCCGTGAGACCTGGACATCGCGGACGTCGACAAGGTTCGTCGCGCTACATCGTAGTTGCTCCTACGCGATCAGGGAGCCAAAAAGCTACGCAGCGGAAGTCGCACGTTGACGAGAAATTGTCTCGTGTGACCCGGACATCGCGGGCACCGACGAGGTTCGCCGCGATACACAGTAGTAGCTCTTACGAGGCAGGAGACCCAAAAAGTTACGGAGCCAAGGTCACACGATGACGAGAAGTCGTCCCGTGAGACCTGGACATCGCGGTCATCCACGAGATTCAATAGAACCATCCGCAGTCACTTTTCTAAGGCTCGTGACAATAAAAGCCACGGAGCCGAGGTCACCCGATATCGTAACATCGTTCATTAAGACCTGGACATCGCGGGTATCCATGCCGTAATTTCGTATGCACCAGAGGAGTAAAAATGATAACAAAATTAGACCCCTGGGCGAACTCGATTAATAATCAATTGATTTGCCGTTGAAAAAATATCGACGAAAAAAAAAAATATTCAAAAAATTTACTTAAATATTTTTGGCCATACTGTAGCGAAGTTCAATGAAGTTCGCCCCTGCTTGTGTGCTGTCGGTGTGAAGATTTAAGCTGCGCTGTGATTGGTTAACTTACAACAATTTTATCTGAGCAACTACGCATCTTTCGGACTTCGTTCGCACATCATTTTGCTCGCACGATTATTCCGTACAAATCGGCATCTAGCTTGTGCGATTTTTACTTAACACCCTGTATAATATATAGATCGCACGCTCACCGTTGAGCGTAGGTATAGTAAATGGGAGAGAATATTCGAGAAGCGTTACAAACACGCGCTGTACACTTGATAGAAGGATGAGCTATAGGCAGGGCCTCAATACTCGGCAAAATTATTTTCAAGCATTTTCGAGACTCTTTCTCCAAGGACTCGATATTGGACGAGTATAGCGGGGGGAGACCTCCCTCGCAAGATGAAGCGTCCTCCATCTTCGCGGTGGGTCCACGCGATAAAGCAAAACAACACCCCACTACCTCTTTCCCAATTCAACCTCCATTAGCGAGACGCCGTTCAACACTGACCGCGAGAACGAATTTTTCGAAGGGATGGTACAGCTGCGGGCTGTTAAGTCAGCCGTAAATAGGCGACTCGGTAATCTTAGTCATTGTACGTTATGTACGTCGGCATTCGTTTCCACGAATCATGATATTTGCAATTCGTCTGAAATAAATTATTGAAGCCGCTTTTGAATTCTCCTAGAATTAACGGTACCCATAACTCAGGCTACCGATAATAATAACAGTAATAAAGCTTCTCGAACTAGGCAGGAGGACGATCACACCGCCGACCTTGAACTTGATTTGACTTTGAATATCGCGAAACTTTACTGTGAGTGCGAGAATAAGAATCAAGAGACTCGGCAGAGTCTCGCGCCAAGTACATTTGCGCGTGACTCGTCACAGAGTCTATATACACGAGACCTCGCGCTGCGCGTATACGCTTTTTCTACGACACGCTCTAATTCTTAAAATACAATGAGAAACAAAAAAATAAAAAGCCTTTCATTACACAATTGTGCTTCTAGCTTGAAATTAAACCTAATTTCAAGACGATCGATGCCCTCGTTGTTGAGATACATCGATTTCGGTTTTCTAAACACTGATATCGGGTAGATTCAAGATCAACACCCGAGTCGTCGCTCCGGCGATCGTCGCACCGGCGGACGAGCCCGAAGTTAACCGAACTCGCCCGACCGAACGCTCCACGCGTTAGCAGAGTCGCTGACGTATATATTGTGACGAGGCCCCGTACACGAAAATTTCGTCGAAACGTGTCGGGGTCTACCAGCCCAAAATCTTTAATGACGCCCTTGTTGGTTTTTCTTTCCCGCTGTCTTACCGTCGTTAGGCGCCAGGTGATTGTACCAGCCCCGTATCACCAAGGGAATTTTCATTAATCGCTCTCTCGTTCTGCACAGCCAGCGTTTCAAGGGAAATAAGGTTCGGGGGCAAACAACAATTCACAATCACAAAATAATATCGAGTATTCGGGCGTTTGGGTTTTCATAAAATAGTTAACAAGGTTCCAATTTATTCCCAATAAAAGATCAAACAAAATATAGACGAGTGTGGATCGGAACAACAAAAGAAAATAATGTAGTGCGCGCTGCGCGCGATCTACAGCCTCAGCTCTCGCGTAACAGCAAATAAGAGAGAGAGAGCACGCACGATGGCCCCCGGGGAAGCCGGTGGGCACAGCCGTTAGAGCAACGAGATACGATGCGAGACGGACACACTCTACTACTACGCGTACGACGATACTCAAGTTCGTATCGACGAAGAAAATATGCACGTTGTGTGCCTACCTTAACAATTCGTCGAGTCCTCGGCTTCCGTCGCACAGCGTTCCTCGGTCTCGTCTATCGCCTATCCTTGTCGCTCACACAGGCTCTCCGTGCTCCTCACACAGTGCACTCCACGGGATTCAGCTTCGCGAACACACAATTCTTTCACACGCTATTTTTCCCTATCCTTTATGATATGGCACGCGGCTCAAGCTATCTTTTCTTTTTGTCAAATTCTACGATCTATCGCTATCGATCTCTCAACCCGATCTCGACGATTCTACGACCTAATCGATTCTCTTCCGCTCTCGAATCTCTCTCTTCCGCTCACAAATCTATTCTGCCGGCTCCTTCGTCGCCGGGCCTCGTGGCTCTTCGCTGACTCTCGGGAGGGGGGTCGCCCCTTCGACGATCTATCGCTCGATAGACGGCTCGGCCGTCTTCCCCTGTCCCTGCCTCGTCGCTTCGGCCGCTGTTGGTGTCGACCGCCTTTGTTTTGGTTCTCGACTTCTCGGCTCTGTAACTGTCGAAGACCAAGCCGAAATATCGCTCTTTCACGCAACCAAATTTCCCTACGGGTGCGAGACGACGCGACTCTCTGCTGCGGACCTTTTCTAATATTCTCTGAATATTCTTTGATTTGCGCTCTCGGACAGCGCGACCTGCGAGTGTGTGACAACGCCTCGTCACAATATATAGGTTCTAGGCTTGCGGAGTGCCTAAGAAAGGCGAGAAGAAAGGTTTCCCGCAACCGCGTCTATGCCCCACGGTACACGTAAAAAACATTAATTAATTGACACATGAAGATTCCTTACTTTTCGGATATATATATAAGTATTTTTCTCATGTATTGCATCTTTGCAAAAACTTGTGAAATATCATAAAAAACATCTTCGATGTAAAAGTTGCGCCAAGTACATTTGTAGGTATCAGTTGTTTCTTTCAGAATCTTAAAAAAAAAAAGTATGTGAAATTAGTTAAAGGTCGCCAAGCTCACTATCAACTGTTGTTCAGAAAAATTATAATACTTGGCACGCCCACAATTTGTAAAAACACAGCCACATACTTTTTATTAACTTAAAAAACAGGCGTGCCTGTTTATGTATAGTGAGCTTGGCGACCTTTAACTAATTTCACATACTTTTTTTTTTTAAGATTCTGAAAGAAACAACTGATACCTACAAATGTACTTGGCGCAACTTTTACATCGAAGATGTTTTTTATGATATTGAATATTACTGGAAAATGCTAAACGATACGATCGAAAAATAATAACTTTGCGGGGTAGATAATAGATAGTAATTCTAGGACGGTAAAGACTAAAGATTAAAATTAATTTACGCCGAATATTAAGGGAAATAATAGGAAATGAACGATACGGTGAGCTCTGGACGCAACGGCTCGACGCGCGGTGTCCAATGGGTCGTAAAGCCGACTCACTGCCCACGGCTCCCCCCCTGCGGGGGGCGGGACGACGGATGTCACGTCACAAAACCTCCCTCCCAAATGATTGCCGGACCTGGCCTGATGTTGTACGACGCCCGTCGAGGGGGGATTTCCCGGAACTCATTCCCAGGGGACCCATTTCCCGGAACAGGGTGGACCCCGCACGGGTGGACAGGGGTCGACCGCCCATGATTTCTCGGCTAAAACAACACCTAACCGAGCCCGAACTTTGGAACTTGGGGTAAAATTATCCAACACGCAGATGGCTTGCTGAACCTTTCCGTGTACTGGCCGAACTCCAAAAAAAAAAAAAAAAAGTGGCGGAAATGGGCAACTGATAACAGAATACCGTGAGTACGCTGTGTAAATTTAATCTTCCCCATCCTAGGAGTCAAACCAAATACAAAATCCGAATTTATAAAGGAAGAAAAAAAAAAGAATCCGAACACTTTTTTCGCTTTATCCGGGCATTGTCCCAAAAAAAAATAGTGAAAAAAAATAGTTCTAATAGTAAAAAAAAACTTAATTCCCGAACTAAGGTTTTCGTCCCCGTTTGTGCGCAATCGCAGAGGGAGCGAAAACGAAAGATAAGGGGAACAAATTGGAAAATTCAACGGAAAAGAGAAAATCAAACAGAATGGGAAATAAAAGAAAACATGATGGAAACATAAACAAAACCAAAACAAAAAAAACAACGGGGAACGTCCTCCCGTTAAGTGTGGGACTTACAGAGTAGAGTTATACTACTGCCCATGTAAAAAAACTGAAAAAAATTGCCAAATGCAGGGAAGGTTTAGGGGAAAGGAAAAAAACCAAAAGAGCGAACTAAGCAAACTCATGGAGAGGATTTAAAAAAATATGTCTTGGATAAGCCGCGAAGCTACTCCTTGGCAATCCTGCGCGCTGAGGTACCACCAGCGTTCTTCTGGCCGCGGACAATTGTTATGGTGGTTAGGGAACTCTGACAACCCCGGGTTGCCTTCGCTACCCTCTCCGGGATGGGTAGCGCGCCAGGATTCCCCATGAACGGGACAGCTTCTCACGGTGACCCCCGGTAATCCACACCGAAAGCAGTGAGTTTGAGGCGCTCCCGGGCAGTCTTGTTTTCGGTGGCTGGGATCCCCACAGTTAAAACACCGACCGTACCTGGTGCCAGGAGCCTCCCTGAGTTCGGTTTCGTTGTCAGCGGACTCGGCGACGGAGAACGCTTCTTGCGATATCCGTTACCGAGTCACGCGCGCGTGGGTCAGCCTTCTTGATAAAATAGATGGTAATGGATATTTCTTATATCTAGATGGATACTCTATTTCGTGTTTTCGCGCGACGGCGGCAGCAGCGGAATTCTGTCGCTGCGGCCCTCGTCACCGAGAAGACCTTCTAGCCGCGCGTGTTAGGGGTATCGAATCGCGCTGCGCACTTTGGATCCGCAGAAAACGGATCCTCCCGCAGAGCGATCGTAACATAGGTTAATCAATATTGGACGGATTTTAGAACGATGGACCGTGGCACATCTTAGGGTGGACTAGGAGTTGCCGGGCCGGCAACTAAACAGGAGAGGAGTAGTGTAACGAATATGCAGTTGACTATTCGTTGAGACACACGATATTAGTTAGGTTTGACAAAAGACGAACGGGGCGCTGTCATAAGCCCGAACGGACATAAGCCCGAATAGTCACAAGCCCGAACCGTCACAAGCCCGACCGGTCACGAGCCCGAACGGATATAAACCAGAACGGTCATAAGCCCGAACGGTCATAAACCCGAACGGACATAAATCCGAACGGACATAAACCCGAACGGACACAGACCCGAACGGTCATAAGCCCGAACCATGAGAAACTTTTTTCTAGCTATCTTATGAAGGTTATCGAACGAGTGAAAAAATTTAAGTTTATGAACTTGATGGGATTGCCGCTCGTAGCACGGAGTCGGATAATGACACACTTTTTTCGTAAGTGATGTATACTTTTTTTCAGTCTAATGTTTATGCAATAATATATATATATTGTGACGGGACGTTTTTGCCTCAACTCGTCATCGAGTTTTAAGAGGAAACGTCCGTTATATCACTCGAGCGGAACGGTGTGAACAACAACCGATATAGCTCATACGGTCAAGCCGACGCCGAGTGATATTGAATTAGGGCACGCCCTAGCGTCTAATCGCTCGCGCTAATCCTAGCGCGAGTTAAGAACAACTGTTTGTTGGGGTTCAAACGCCCGCCCACTCGCAGATCTGGGGATCTACGGCCACGAACGATGACGCGACTTAAGAGCAGTTCATCGTTGAACGTTTTAAGATTATTTAAAACTTTGAAAATATATTTCGGCCACGTGATGAATTCTCCCTTTCCCAAATTACATCACGTGACGAGAATCCTCGCGAGTATAAAAGCTCGAACTCCGAGGAATCGAGACTCACTCACTCACTCACTCACTCACTCCACTCACCAATTACCTACTTACTACGTCGTTAGACATTTATTCGTGCTTAGCACTTAGATTCGATAGTCGTGCTTAGCACAAAATCCTCTGTAATACAGATCCACGAGTTTGTGACTTGCATACGGCATAGCGCTGTCCAAGCCACACTCTCTGCTAGGCAACCCCCGGCCTCTTCGAACATAATTTCGTTGTTAATTAGTTTTAATTCAATTTTCTGTATTAACGAGAATTATGCCAAGAAGCACTAATTCAAAATTGCTATTTCTATAATTGTATTTGAATAAAGGAATCCACGCGTCGTGGATTCTCTTGAAATCTTTTCAATTTCCAATTATCTTTTTCCTCGAGTTATCGATTGCCATACGCAGCGATAACTAGCGCGCATTTCAGTATAAACGTAAATACGAAGCCGAGGTAATTCTCAAACGTCGAGTTTCGTTTGTCGCACATTAATAAAGGTAGCATTTCAAATCACGGACAAGATCCGCTTTAAATATCATTTTGTATCGAGAAGTCCGCGACGACAATAGACGGATTAATTCGGAGTCAAGAACGATAATCCCCTGCGACGCGGCACGCAGAAGAAATCACCGCATATCGGTGATTAATAAACGATTTCGAGTTTCCAGACTTTATTAATTGTCACTTCCGTTATTTTTGCGAAATCGCGTCATGAACGAGTCTGGCTCTTTGTAAAAGCATAAATTGATAAATTTCCTTTCGCGAATTAACGAGATAATCTCGAAATCCCGACAGCTCGCGTATGACAACAAACGACGCGATCCGCGATTAGACTCGGCATTCACAAGCGCACTTTGTCAACAAAGCGCTTCGGTAGGCTCGAAACCTCGCGGTCCTCGCTCACTTGAGCAGCTATTGCGTAACCAATTAGCTCGCACGTAAATTCGAGCAGTGCCGAAGGAAAGAAAGTTTAAATGGCCAGGGTAGGGAATTCCTTACCTCAGGAGTACATTTAAACTTCCTGGAAGGCAAGCCGGCTTTCCAGGAGACGTGTTCAATTCTCAGAAGACGAGAGAATAAATCCCGCGACACACCTGCGATTGCCGCAGCTGAGTTTGAACGGATTATCTCACGTATTCGCACTTCCCGATTCGTTGTCGGCCAGTTGCTAAGCACAGCATCAAGCTAACGTGGCGCACACAGTCGCAAGGAATACGGACGATAAACATCTACAAACTCCAATAAGAGGAAAGGAACGTTGACACGATTAACGTAGCTAGTAGTTGTACAATAGGTTTCTGTAATAAATCCAATCATGCGAACAAGCTGGTGATGAAAAGACGCTCTCGGTCATCCACGACCATATGAGAACAGTAAATCTGAAGCTTTATCGAAACAACAACAAGTTGCGCGTACGGGCCCCGAGCCGAATCCCAGTCGGCAAAATTAAGATTTCCAAAAAAAGTAGCAATACCCCGTGGCGGTAACTAGAGCCACAATTTGGAAAATCACAATATATATGTTTACATTTATTTTTTTCTGCTTTCATACACCATTCTTATGCTTATACATACACCTCTGAATCATCTCGATAATACTGTACAGTACGAACCTTAAAAACGAAAACAAATTGTGGAGTCAAAAAAAAATCCATCGATGGCCGCGCGTTGATGTTCATTGGTCAAGGAAAACTTGGTTCGTCGCTATTCTCTGTTCATTTGTAGCGGATTTGCTTGTCTGCTTTTTTATCAAGGAAGCTATGTTTCATGAAAAAATACGTTTTTGTAATGTGTGCATAAGGATCGCTACCGTGATGCTCATGCCTGTCGAGAATAGCGTAATGGGAGCTTCATAGCAAGTCCTTTAATTACGCGGCGCATGCGCACATCTGCTCGATTTTACTTCTCACCAGCGCACACGCCAGAAGTAAACACTTTACAACCTTCGGCTTGAAGTCCGTTTTCTCGCATTAGTATCGCAAGGTACTATTTCGAGATTTTCATGTCGCGACTTCTCGCGTATGCGCATGTGAGAAGTAGGGGAGAGTGGGGCAGAACGGCATACCGGGGCAGAAAGGTTCATATGGTAAAATAGGGTCCCCTGTATAAAAGAATTAGGGCAAAATGAGACAAGGAAAAGTACCATCGAAGTTTTTTTTTTGTTGTCCAATTTTTGCTGCTATCCCACTGTGGCCTAATCCCATTGTGCTCCGATACCATTCTACCTGGGTATGTCGTTTTTTCTGCTCTTTCCTAAAATCGAGCCAATGTGTGCATGCGCCACGCCATTACAGGATGGCTTGCTATAAAGACCCACGTACGCTATTCTAGCATTTCTAGTACTTCTCATGCACACGTTGCAAAAAATGGATTTATTTCACGCCGTGCATAGAGTGCGACTTCATGCACTATTCGCTTCGTTGCGCGTGTGTGAAGTCACACTTTACGCTCTCGTGCAATAAAATTTTGTACGAAACTCGTGTGAGAATTGTTTTTTCAACTCGTGTGATTACAACGATCGCCTTCGGCTCGTGCTGTGAACTCACACTTGTTGGAAAAAGTTTCTTCGCACTCGTATCGTAATATAACATTTTTCCCGGAAAAAAGCTTCCTCGATGAGGAAGTAACAGAAAAAATCTGTAATCGGAAATCTGTAAAATAGTATCGGGTTGATTCAGAGGTGTAAAAAAATGGTGTATAAACACAGAAGAAATTTAGTGTAAACATATATGTGTTGATGTATGAACAACGTTAGACTGAACCGTAGTATACATCTATTACAAAAACAGTGTGCCATTATCGGACTCCATACTGCAAGGTGCAATGCCATCGACAGTTCATATACTTTTTTTAAAAGATAAAAATAAACATAAAGATTTTTCACTCGCTTGATGAATTTTATAAGAAAGAGAAGTAAAAAGTTGCTCATCCTTCGGGCTCATGTCCGTTCGAACTTATTTCCGTTCGGGCTCATGTCCTTTCGGGCTTATGACCGTTCGGGGGGGTGACCGTTCGGGCTTATGTCCTGTGGCGTATTTTCCGACAAATCTCTAACGCGAAACTCTAAATCGAAAATCCAAAAGAACAAACTAAACCAAACGAAATCTAAGCTCAAACCGAAAGGGAGCGGAACGCGATAACGAAACTTATGTCACCTTCGGCCGTTACCCTCACGGATGCATTAACGTCCCGGTGGGCGCCAGTTAATGTTTGTATCGCCAGTATTAACAACCGGACTCGAACTGGAGATCGGTGGAGCAACCGATCCCCGCAGGGTTGATTTTTGTTTTGCCGGTATCACTAAACCGGACTAATCTGGCGGTCGGTGGAGCAACCGACCTCCGCAAGGACAAATCGAAACGAGAACGAAACGGTAACGAGAACTAACGCCAATGCATTCGCGAGAGCAAACGGTTCCGGAAATGCACGGTTGCTCAGGACGCGGGTTATGGTAGAAGGGTCGCGATCCGAGGTCAATAGAATAGCCACGAGAACACTAATCGAAATCTCAAAAATCGGAAACTCGGAATCGGATCGGAATCGGGAATAATTAACTGTAATGCCACGGGAACGCACACAAGTGCATCGCGTGCGCTCAGCCGACCGGACGATCCAGGCGAGCAAGCGAGAGCGAAGCAAGAACAGATCTATACGCGATCGATAAATTTTCACAAAACTAAAACTCACCGAAAACTGCATATTATTCCAAAAATGCGCGAGAGCTTTTGCGAGTGCATTTGACAATGCACGAAAACATAATCACGATCACTGCGCTACCAGGAGCATTGAAAATAACGCATCACTATTGCACAGAAGCCAAAAGAATTTCTACCGAAATTCTTCCGCTAACGGCACACGCGAAAACTCGAACGATAGCCGAACGCGAGCGAGAACGGGACAGGTAGGCCGTACCGTGAGCGCGAGCGAGACAGCACTACTACAGCGCAAACAATAGGCCTAAACCATAACAACACGGGAGCGCGAGAGAAGTCCGAGTTGTCTCGAGGACAGCTCTCGGTAGACTGATTTGCCTACGACAATATCTCAACGAAACATTATAATTATTTCGGAAACCTTGACCGATAGCTACTGCTCTCTCAAACTATTTCACGACGTTATCGATACGAGAGCCGAAAATCTTAAGCGGTAGTGGTGAATCTAAAAGGAATCTTTGCAATCGGTACCCCTGGTCAATGCGTGAAAACAAGGCACTCATCTCAACAACTAAACGAAACCGCGGCACAAGGTGCTCCAACCTTGCCCGAAACTATAACTTGTGACATGGTTTTTCAGCCGCGTCACAAAAATGAAACGTTCCGGCAAAAGTGCACGGATCGGAGCGATTGGCGACGATCTTGCCTTTGGGAAGCGTCCCTCCGGGGCGGACAGACAGGGCAGATTAGAGCAATTATATCCGTAACTAATTTTTTCCCGATTGGTTTTTTTTATTCTCTTTTGGTAATTCGCTCCCGGGCGCGCGCGGCGATCGAAGCCGCGCCACAACGAATCATCGTTGGCAGGAGTATCGGCAACGAGCGCTGGAAATCGCGCTAGGCATCGCGCGTGCAGCGCCACGTCACCAACGCGCGCCCGAGCCTGGGTGCGCCGCATCGAACTTCGCGTCAGCGCCGCGAACTTCACCAGGAGTGGCACCCGGCCATCCATCCATCTGGCCACAGCTAGAGAGACGACAGTCGCTAAGGAATCCTCTCGCCGCTTCACCCCGTGCCGAAGCACGAAGTGGAGTCCCCACGACGTCGCCCATCATCGGGCCCTGATGGCCGCTGTCGAGGAGCTCGAGAAACTCCCTGGAGCGCTACCGACGTCGCCCCAAGCCGTGCGCGCAATTTGAAAGATTGCGCGGCTTTTCGGAGAATCGCTACGTCTCCAAATTCGAGGAAAGCGCGACCAATTATCATCGAGGGCGAGAAATTCGTGTAGGCAGGGGTGGGGAAAAATTAACCGCGAGCTTGCGAGCGCCGCGCCTCTCGGGGACTCAAGCGTAGGATCCCGAGAGGAAAGGATGTGGCCGCGCACCAATCCGTGCACATTGCCGATCGCGAGAATAACGACGCCGACCAAATCGCGACGCGGGGACTCGGCAGCGAAGGTTATTCACGAGGATCCCGCTACTGCATAATACTTCGGTAAGGTTGTCGCGCGTGTTCCGGTTTTGGAGGCTACGAGAACTAGAGTAGCGAAAAAGCCCGACGCGCTATTGCGCGGCGGCGCGCTTTGCGTGCGAGGCTGTAGAATCTTCGATCGGGGAAAAATTTGTTAACGTCGATTTTGTTAGTTTCTTGTTTTCTTTTGGACTTGATTCGCCCTGGAGGGCAATAGCTTTGTTCGATTCGAATTTTATATTACGTAATCCGCGCTTGGGTTCATGTAGGGTCCTAATATATTGTCCATTATCGTTGAGTGATTTTTCGGGTTGTTTTTTTTTCTAATTGAGATTTTGCTATTGTATTGAGACGTTTATTTGGCCGTTGTTTGCGCGCGGTGCGTGCGTGCGTGCGCGAGAGACACGCGCAAGAGAAATTGTGAACGCGAGATTTGTAATTCATTAAAAGGGAACGCGTGTGTCGTCGCTTCCCGAAGCCGCGCCTATATTGTCTATGTCGAATTGTTGAGTTCAAGAAATAAATATTGTTTAATTTTGTTCCCATCCGAAATCGACCTGGTTCCTCCTTGCAAGATAAGACCCCTCCTACTCTAACTGATCGCAGGGCTGAGCCTAGCCGAGCAAAGTCGCGATCGTTCGTTGTCGGGAAAATAAATTTTGTCGCGAGGCTTCTGTTCCTCGTGGCTGGCGCCCAATACCCGAGAACGCCGATCGTGTTTTGTAGCCGTGGCGATCGTTGGGAAAATCGGTTACAAACCAAAACTCCGCCTGTTCTCCAACGCATTGCACTATTGCATGGGGTGCCAGGTTTGCTCCGGACTTTACCGTATCACAACTAAACCTCGTCGGGACTCTCCTCTACTCGGGCTTTCAATAATTTATAATTCACCACCGAGTAAAATCAAGAACGCCGACCAAACTAAAACTGAACAAAATCTGAACCGGTAATGAGTAGTAAGAAAATAAATTCAATCGTTAACAAAACTGAAGCTAATCGTACAAACAAATCAAAACAAAATTAAATGAAATAAGCTGCAAAAATTCTGAATCGAGAACATACGGGAACAAAACCGTACCGCGAAAAGTTGATGAGAGGCAGCAAAACGGAAACTATAACAACAAAAATCGATATCAGTAGAGAATCGTACTTTTTGTGTTATTTGTGACGATGATTCGAAAAATCACGTCACGGTCCTTTCGGGCTCATGTCCTTTCGGGCTTATGTCCTTTCGGGATCATGTCTTTTAGGGCTTATGACCGTTCGGGCGTATGTCCTTTCGGGATCATGTCTTTTAGGGCTTATGACCGTTCGGGCTGGTGACCGTTCGGGCTTATTTCCTTTCGGGCTTATGACCGTTCGGGCTTATGTCCTTTCGGGATCATGTCTTTTAGGGCTTATGACCGTTCGGGCTGGTGACCGTTCGGGCTTATGTCCTTTCGGGCTCATGTCCTTTCGGGCTTATGACCGTTCGGGTTTATGACCGTTCGGGCCTGTGACCGTTCGGGCTTATGACCGTTCGGGCTTATGACAGCGCCACCGGTCGTGACAGTTCGCGAATAAGATAACTGAAAAACATTATAACTAATAATATCCGCCCCAAAACCAACTTTATCGCGTTGTTATCTCGCTCGGTCGTTACAATATATTTATCTTTATCCACTCGTTTCCGATTCTCACATACGTAGTCAAAAAACATACAACATACGTTCCCTTGCAATTCGCGATAATATTTTACATTTTGGTTTCAATGATCGTTTCACTTTTCGGGACTGGACAGTACTAAGATCAACTTATCATTTCGTTCGTGTATCGATGGCTCTTTGCTCGGTCACCGGGGCTCGCTGATTATATGGATCTCCTTGATAGTTATATGAAAAAAACCGGCTGGCTAGGCACAGTGCCGGAACTTTCGACGCGAGTCTTCGCTGGTTCCGTGGCGGTGAGGATCACCGAGAGATATTATTCAGATGACGCGTCCGTCTATCTCGACGTCCCCGGAGACAAAGAGGCCGATCGCTCGTCGTCACTGTGCTTCGAAATTTCGATCTGGCGTCGCGCGTGCGCTACGCTTGAGTTTCGACTTCGATCTCTACTATCGATCGAAAATCGATATTCTCGAGAGGAGTATATCGATTTTCAAATTTAAAAATTGCGAGTTTGCTTACATGTTTATGAAGTGACAATGTCATATTTCTCAGCCCTTTTACACTACCTCAGTCTTACATTTTGTAACAAAACATCCAGGTTCTGTTAACAAATTTTTGATAAATGACAAATGCCAACGGCTCATGACATTTGTATTTCCAACGTAATTCTTCTATCCCGCATTGCACAATAGCAAATTTGATTGAGTCCGTATAACGTTGTCAACAATAATGTGGCAATGCAATAAAAGATGTTCGAACTGTACGATGCCGAATTGAATTCACAAGCTTTTACGAGTAACTTCAAGACCATAAACGTCTATTATTTAAATAAATGTATGTGTCTTAAATTTGTGTTTGTAATTTCAGAATTTTGCTAATGGACAGAATGCTGATCTCATTACATTTGTAATTTTTGCATTTCTGGTCTTACTTGTTCTCTACGCCCACTGTACGGTCGGGGAAAGTCTTCTTACTGAGGTATGTGACACATCTTTTTTGTACAGAAGAGCACTGCATAAACTTACCCAGAAAGTTAATGACCAGAATAATTAAGGGCGCTGAGTCACGTATAATAAACAAAGAAAATTTTTAAGAAATGGGCGGGTGCAATTAGTACTCACATGGTGATGTGTAAACATCGCACGCATATGTTATCTGTGCTATTGATGGGGAAAGGAGGAGAACATTAAACTTCATTAACAGCATTATTAGTCCACTCATTCACTAGAAACCTGCCCTCAGTAATCAAGTGGTTGAAAAACCGGATATTCAACGAGTTGATAACCTCAATTACTTATAATATTTTCTACCAACGCCGCGATGACGGAGACGTAGATGAAAACGTAAACCACCGAACGGGCCCGTAGTGGTTTGACGATCGATGCGGAGGCGTTCGTAGTTTCTCCCTGTACCCCCCTCCCACTCTCCATTTTTTGGGCTCACTTCAGAAGCTTGGTGGTGTCTCCCCGGACTTTCGTGTATTTTGTAAGCGGGATTTTTCTCTTCACCTTCGTTGGCCTCCGTCGGCCGAGCCAACTAGGAAAAAAAAAACATTTTATTGGGCGCCACTTTTTATTTCTCCGGTGGTGACAACCGGTACAGACCCAAAACTCCAAATTCTATAACACTCTAAACTCAAAAAAATAACACATAAAAGCTCCTTAATCGCAAAAAAAACAATCCGGGGCACTCACAATACAACAAACCCTAACGACCGAGGTGCGAACGGTAAGCTCTGGTTTCGCTCATCATGCTAGATATGATAGAGAGGGTCGGAGTCAGGAAGGAAAGAAAATTGGACAAAAAAAAAACGCAACATTATCCTTACGTGTTCTAGTATTGAGCCAAGAAAAATATTTTACAGAAAACCAAAACTGTAAAAAAAAAGGAACTTTATAGATCCAAAAAAAAAATAGCGTTACATGATTAATTATTGAAATGGAATAATAAATATTTTTATTTATTTATTATATTTTATTTTATTATATCACTTACCGGCAACGATGAATACGACGCGAACACTCACTCACTCGTTTGTACCCTTCGCTACCGAGATCGAGGCGAGTTCTCGCGCCACGCTCACATAGTGAGGGGCTAGATTTAAGGCTCATTTATATATTTTTCGTTATCGTTTTGATTCTCGCGGAGTATCATCGATCCTTCACGAGGCACTCTCGGCAAAAATTGTCGGGGACTCTCCTCGGAGATCTCCTCACTAGGGTAGCTCAAGACTTCCACTCATCGTGGCCGCTCTCGCAAGACTTCTGCTCACCGCGGCCGCTCTCACAAGACTGCTCTCTCTGGACTCGTCGAAGACTCTCACGAATCGAAAAGTCCGAAATTCGCGTGGAGAGAGCCGCGTTCAAAACCTCATACTCTCACACGCATACTGCCCACATACTCGCACACATACTCCCTAACCACGGGGTGTTGTATCGGGCTGGTGTTGGGCCTGATATTCGCCTCCTACCTTCCTCTCGTTCTAGGAAGCTTGGAGGAATATCCCCGCGGTCAACACATAGAGGCAAGCTCAGAACCACTACTCTAAATGGACCGGGCAATCCTTGCCGATGGGGTGGTTCAATCACGCCGACAAGGCCTTCCAAGCTCAATAACTCAAAAATGTTTTCCGAATCACGAAAAATCGGGAAAACCTCAAACTTAACTCTAATCACCAAACTTTGCTTCCCTCTCTTAACACTGCGTGCCGGCCTTCCATCCGGACTGGATAATCCGCGGGGAGTCTTATAGGGTTGTGGGTAATCGGGTGGTGGGTAGCTCGAAAGCTCCTTTCCACGCCACCCTTTCAACCCACCCGCCCCCAACTAACGAGGTTTGAACACCCAGGGGTATTCACATGCTCAAGACTCAAACACATTCACTCAACTCAGAACTCGAAACTCAAACGTAAAACTAAAAACCCAAACTCAGTACTCAAAATCATACACAAAACCACTCTCACAAAATTTACACAGCTCGTAACCGGGTTTTTACTACGCGAAATATCTTCCTCAAACGGTACTTTAGACTTACTATCGTTACTTTTGCTTTCATAAATTTTATGATATTATCCGAGATCGGGTGATTCTTGTTATTGAAGGGGAAGTGTTCTTGAATCAAATATTCGGACGCGAGTTTCCGGGTATTATACTCGTTCTTTCTCGTATATACTCGTTTCGCCTCATCACCAAGCTAACGTGCGGCGCGCGTGTGACGCTGGCACGGAAAACGGCGTCACAATTTCCATCTTGTCACAGAAGATTTTTCGCTTGGCGTCGCGCAATGCCCTGCACTCCTCAGAAAGAGAATGGACTTTATTATATCGTACTGCATCATATGTAACACCATCAATTCATGTGAATAATTCTTTCTAGAAATGAGAAGACAGAACTTTAAACTTTATTACGGAACAAAAAAAACTAAATCGAAAGCTCAAACCAACCGGAAACTGTACATGAAACGAAACTTAACATGACCTTGAGGATATCTGCATCCGACAGAATGAAATCTTTGGGCAGCCATAACTCCCATGAATTTTAACGTGCGGACTTTATTAAGGGGGTTGAGTCACCTAAAAAAAAATATTTTTTTTTTTCTCTATCCTTGCAAATAAAAAGTGAGTTTTACACCCAAAAAGTACATGCGTCAGACTATCTTCATGAATTTTTTTGGAACCCTAGACTGCGTTTCTTCTGAAAAATTCAGCGTCAAACTTTTTTCACTTGTCGCAGGTTTCAGACCGAACGAAATGATGTATTTTCGCTTACGAAGTCTCATTTTGTTTGTTAGACAGTTTATTGCGGGACGAGTGAAGGAATTTTTTTTAAAAGCTTCTCCGACAGAGCTATCGCACAAAATGTGATATAAAATTCACATTTTCCACTTTTTGTGTTTCTACCAGGTATTCAATGGTGCGCTGTAAATCTATTTGTCTTCGCATAAAAAATCCCCGCACTCGTCCCATAACATAGTCCGTTACGAAGAAAATGAGCCATCAAAAACTAGAATCGGTCCATTCGTTTGGTCTGAAACCTGCGACAACCGAAGAAAAATATACCTGTCGGGAAATGAATTTCAAAGATCGGTGAAGATAATCAACTTAGGTGGCAAAAAAAAAAAATTTTGCACTAAAACTAAACTTTCTATTTTCATTCGCATAAAAAAAATTCAAGTTAAATTTTTTTTAAATTCATTTCACTGGTCCAATGAAATCAACCATTCGAAAAATGGTTTTATCGCATAAAAACGTAAGGGAGATTTCACGAAAAATAATGTCTCGTCAATGACATTTTAAAATGAGGTTACTGGTTCGAGTATTCACTTTCCATACTTTTTGTCACTGTCACTGCACAAATTTTATTTTCGCTTTGTCACTGAAAAATATTGTACCTATTACGTTCATTTGCAAAAACTATAATCAAGAGACGCGGTAGCGTCTCGACGCCAAGTACATAAAAAAAAAAAAATTTCGTACGAGGCTGGCCGAGGCGCTGCCGCTTCTTAGTATACGCGGATATGCCGGAAGTAAAACTTTCGCTCGATAATTCTCGGAACATTAACTTCGAATCAAATTTTTGGCAAGTCTTTCATCATATAATTTGGCCATCAGCTTTCGAATGCGCCTAGTTGCGATTGAATCGGTGCAGCCGTTGCTGAGATATCCGGTATCCGGTAAAAGGTATCCGATCAGCGATACTTGAAAGAAAAAATGTGTAGATGAGAAACAGATGGGCATCCTCTCCTATCATTTAACGGGTTACGGCCATGGATATACGCCCTTCTGCTTCCCATCTACACGTGTAGATGAGAAGCAGAACGGCGGTATCGCACACCGTTTTACGGGTTGAATAGTATCAGATACGCCCGTCTATTTCTCATCTACATCGGGTCGGGCATCGCGGAAGATTGTGAAATCGTGGCGCGTCGTGCGTGTTCGGTGTTCGCTCGGCCCGTCGGCCGTGCCGGCCCGTCGGCGGTTGACAGCGGGCGACGTAATCAAAGCAAGGGCCCGGGATTAGATAAATAAATGAATAAATTGAAAAGTAGTGAATGTTTGAAAGCGATTTCAAAAGTGTTCTTTTGTCTCGTTCGTCTCGATTCGATTTTTTAAGCGATTAGTGATTGCCGGCAAATGATATAACCTTACAATAAAAACTGAAGTGAAGAAAAATGTTATGATCAAGATTTAATCAAGAAAAATAATTGTTTTCAGTTTCGTTGTTTTTTTTTTCGCTGTTCTCAAGATCAATAGAATTTTTCTGTCGAAGGTCGGTGTGGTTGTGTTCTTGAAGCGCTACAACACATTTCTACGCTGATAGCGTAGAAATCAAGATTCCTCGGCAGGTCTGTTATACCATTAAGAAAATTTTTTATCGTTTTAACAAAAAAATTGTGTAACTCTGTCTTCGGTTATCTTGACAGAGAAATTACCCAGGACTCTTTCATTGACCTTCAGGATAAGTCAACTTCGCCAGCGCTTCGTTCGGTTCTTGCAACGAAAGAATTTTACCAATTTTCACTTCACTTCTCCGGACGAGAAAATTAAAAAATAAATTCTGTACTTCTTCAAAGAGCATCGAAGAAGAGAATTCAGGATTTCTTTTTCATCCGGTCGAAAATATCAAAGTAACGGATGGCAGAGTTCTCTCGTCGAGAGAATTATTGGAACGGACGGTATCGTTGTCTCGTTGCGAGAGCCAAGGTAAGAGGCAGTAGAACCTTTCCGCCAAGACAACTGAAGATACAGTTCTATCGATAATAGAATCACAGTTTTTTTTGATAATGTAATGAACCATGCTGCGATATCTGAATTTATTCGCTATCACTGTGCGGTTCTTCAAGAATGACCACACCGATCTTCCGTCGCTTCAGTTTTACTAAGAAAACTGATATAGTTATTTTAATTTACAAAAAGAAAATAATAATAATAATTACAATAAAGAAAATAAAATCAATAAACAATTGCAACTAAAAAGTAATTACTATTATTAATTTGATTTAAAAAAATCTGAATTTTAGTTTTCTTGCTGGTTTTCAAAAATTAGTAAAATCCCCCAAAACTACTTTTTTCCAAAAAAGTGAAAAACGTACGCCAAGTACATAAAAGGTATATAAATAAGAAAACCGCTGATTTAAAAAAATCCGAATTAAAAAACATAGCAAAATCATATGAGCCAAGTAATAGATGTTTTTTTTTTATATAGATGCAATAGTAACTATATAAAAAGTTTATGCTATCAAAAATAAAAATAAAAACATGCTTGGCACGTCCCCTTTTTTATGCGATAAGTAACGTTTATTTGTATTTGAAAGGCGTGCCAAGCATGTTTTTATTTTTATTTTTGATAGCATAAACTTTTTATATAGTTACTATTGCATCTATATAAAAAAAAAACATCTATTACTTGGCTCATATGATTTTGCTATGTTTTTTAATTCGGATTTTTTTGAATCAACGGTTTTCTTATTTATATACCTTTTATGTACTTGGCGTACGTTTTTCACTTTTTTGGAAAAAAGTAGTTTTGGGGGATAACGTATACCAGCCTTTCGCCGTTATGGAATACACTCAACTTGGTTGTTTCCATCAATTCGGGTGTATGTTCCGCGTTAATTGGAACCGGAAATTCCGTGTTCGGGGAAGATTTTTTGATTGCTTCGGCACTCAATAAGATTTTCTTTGTTGTTAATAATTTTGGATGGATTTGACCAATTTTTGCGAAAAGAATTGCGTTAGTAAGTGTTTCTATATCGAGTTCTAGTTCGGTCAAATTCTCTTCGATTTGTGTTATGTACTGAGTAGCCCTTTGGTTCATTTCGATGACATGAACTTCTTCTCCGAGTGCAATGACTACTGTGTTTAATTTACGTGTTTCTGTTTTTAACGATTTGGAAAGAGAGTTGATGTTTTTCTCTACTATTTCGAAACCTGATTTTATTATGTGAGTTTGATTTTGCAGTATCTCTGTGATTTCCAGACTCGTGTTTCCTAGAGTTTCGATTTGTGAGTTTATTCTGTCAGCATCTTCACTGTCCATTGTTCCGAAAAGAATTTTGTTGATTTTAGCTACGAACTCGAAAGGTGCTCGTTTTTCGCGGTTAACCGTTTGAGTTTGCGAAGAAGGGATTAATTCCTCTAAAATTGTTTCGGTACTTTCGAGAGTGTCCCTTCGCGAGAGCATGGATGATAATTGTCCTTTTATGTGGCATCGCGTTCCTAGCGCGGAGCAGAACTGAGCTGCTGCCAATATGTTCTCTCGAATTTGTAGACGCCTAGTTGAGAGTCCGTTTGTGTTGATGTACGTTACTAGTGTCCATGTTGTATGATATGAACGGAGTCTACCCAATGGTTCCGAGTATAGGCCGGCACTTTCCGTAAATGGGGTGATCCTGAAAGCATCGTTCGGGATCGCCCTCACGATAGTGGCGTGACATCTGCAACATATGCCATTTTGATCTTATCTACATGAACTGTCTTACGTTTTTTACCGATTTGCAGTGTGACATTACGGTTGTTTTCATGTATATCTATGATTTTGTATGGGCCTAACCAGTCTTTATCGAATTTACCTTCTTTGTGCTCGTTTTGTATGAATACAAGCTGGCCTATCTCGTAAGTAGGTTTCGTAACCCGTTTATCGTAATATTTTTTGTTACGTTCTTTCGCTTTTATAGCTTTTTCGAAAGCTAGTTGACTCGCGTCTTTCATGTTTCGATTTAGATCGATCATGTAGTCGTCGTATGTTATGGTTTTCTCGAGTGGTGGGAACTCTGATGGTGTGCGAGCTTTCCTACCAAAAACGAGTTCGTACGGAGTAAATCCTGTACTTTCGTGAACGCTTGTGTTGTATGAGAATGTTGCGAGAGCTATTACCTCGTCCCATTCTCGGTTTGTTGTTACGAAGTGTTTTATGTACTCTTTGAGCGTGTGATGGCTACGTTTAATGGCACCATTAGATTGCGGGTGATACGCAGTTGTTCTCTGTTGTTCGATTTGGAAGAGCTGTGCGACGTTTTTAATGGTATCTGACATAAAGTTAGTACCTTGATCCGTCAGTATAGCGCGCGGTGCACCGAATGTTGATATTAGTGATGATGTAAGCGCTTTAGCTACGTCTACGGATGTTTGATGTTTTAGCGGAACTGCGATACTGAATTTACTGAACAAATCGATCATTGTTAGTAAATATACGTTTTCGTTTTTCGTAGGATGCAGCGGTCCTACTACGTCGATAGCTACCTTGTCGAACGGCATCGCGGGTGTGTCCGTGATGATCATTGGTGCTTTGTTCCTTACTCTAACGAGTTTGTCCCTTTGGCAAACGATACAGTACTTGATATGGTCTTTCACGTCGTTTCTCAATCCTCGCCAGAAGTATTGTGTTAGTATGCGTTTGTATGTTTTTGTTACGCTCATGTGACCTCCTACTGCTGATCCGTGGAGTTCTTTTATGATCTGCTTTCGCTGATCGATTGGCGGGACTGTCACCGTACCTTCGCATAGAGTGATTGTTATATCGGAATTGAACGTTAATGAACGTATGTATGTTTTGATGCTGCTCCATTGGAGTGCATCGATGATTCCTGGATCCTTCGAGATCGTGCAGGATTTTATTTTCCGCTGTTGCAGAATTTTTATGAGTGCTTTCAAACACTTCGCGATCATGTTCGCATTTGTCGTGTCCGACTGTTTCTGTTTGCAAAACATGGTAATACAACATTCCGCTCCGATTTCGGATATTAATATGTTTCCGACACGCGGTTGTTGTTGCAGAAACATATTTTTGTTGATTTTGTTCTGCTCGACCAGTATTTTGGCGACCATTGTGTCCATAGCGCAGTCGGCTGACAAGAAATGTGCCAAAGTATCCTTCCTTGCCATGATGTTATCCTGTGTTACTGTGATGTTGTTTTCCAGTAATATGTCTTCTGTTATTATCGGGCCTCTACCTTTTGATGTTAACTGCTTCCTGTAATACCCTGATGGTTGATAGGCTGAATCGCTGTCAGATTCTGAATCGAAAGACTTTGACGAGTCGCTGCCTCGTACGTCTAAAGGTTGAGTATTTTGAGCAATCGGCGGGCATCCGAAGTCGTAGAACTCCGGATTATTGTCAGGCAAGGTTTGAGCGACGGGCGGTTGACTTACCGGAATCGTCGGCTCAATTACTTGCTCTGAAACGTCTACTGCAGGTGGTGGATTTTTTTGTTTGCAGATTTCTTGTCGTATTTTCGATTTTTTGTTTTGGCTTGCGCGTTGCTGTTTTGGACGTTTTGCAATTTTTGATATATTACCTTTGGAGGTTGAAGCTAAAGGTGGTTTTTTCGATTCGGACTTTGATGTTTTTACTGCGGAATTTTGATCTGGAATTATTACGGTTTCGATCGGAGGATTTGTGACCGTTCTCGAAGTTTCCGAATCCGAAATTACTAAGATTTCGGGTCCCGTTTTTTCCGATGTTTTTTCTGCAATTCTCTTGCTGCGTCTAGTTGGTTCGCAATGTACCTTCGGTTTCCTGGTACGTTTAACGATTTTTTGTGGAGTGTTTTTTGTTGGAGATCTGAACGTTGGAGTCACTTCGTCGTTTTTACTTGCTCTTTCTGCTATCTCCGATGTTTGCGGTTGAGCAACCTCGCGAAAACCCGATGTTGATGGTTGAGGACTTTGTTGTCGATCCTGTTGAGAACGTGAAGGTGATCTGAACGTTGGTTCCGGTGGCGGTTCACCATCGTCCTCGTTGTCGGTTGAGTTTTGAATGCTCATTGGCAACGGTTCAGCTTCGCGTTCCATCGGAGTTTCGTCGTTTGTTTCCATTTCGATAATCAATTCGTTTTCCGTAATTTGTTCCATTTCGTTATCTTTTTTATCGAGATCGATGTGCCTTTTCGGGCTACCATCTTTATGTTGCCTGCTTGGGCTATTTTCCTTATGTTGCCTGCTTGGGCTATTTTCCTTATGTTGCCTGCTTGGGCTATTTTCCTTATGTTGCCTACTTGGGCTATCTTTATGTTGTCTGCTTGGGCTATTTTCCTTATGTTGCCTACTTGGGCTATCTTTATGTTGCCTATTTTGGCGATCGCTAGCTTTTTCGTCCTCTTCTAGCTCCGTCGAGCTATCCTCTTCCACCGTTAGGAAATATCGGCCAGTTATTCCCTCGGTCTTCCAAGTGCGTTTTTTGGTCTTATCGTTCTTGGATGCACTTTTGGTCTGTTCTTTAGTGAGCCTGTCCTTTGGTCGCAATCTTCGCGTCCAAAGTTCCAGTTTTTTGCGTTTTACAAAACTTTTGAGTCCTTGCCCTATGTCGTTGTCGGTTGTTTCTGATGTTGGTGAGTCGTCTTCGATGGATGAGTCAATTAAAGGTTCGCTCCCCTTTATTTCTATGTCTGTCGGTACTTGTTCGGTTTCCTGTGTAGTTTCTTCCGGTTGTTGCAAAGTCTCTTTCAGCTCAGTCTCCGTCGGAACAGTTTTTGGTTGTTCTGGAGTTTCTGACCGTTCTGTCTGTTGATGTGTGGCTTGATTGCCATCTGAGTTGTCTAAAGTCTCCTGTGTAGTAGTTTTTTTTCGAGGAGCTGGATTGCCGGAACCTTCGTCCGTCGATGAACGATATCTCGGCTGATGTGTTTTGTCCGCTATGATCTTTGGTTTTTTCGAGTCGGGCTTTTCGCAGTCTTCCGACGAATTTTCACGAGGTCTGATCGGCATTATGTCAGTGGGGTTTCTCGACAATGCGTCGGCGACTACGTTTTGTTTGCCAGCTTTGTGACGAACTTCGAAGTCGTACCCACTGAGCCTGATCAGCCATCGCTGCAGTTGTTGCGGCGGATTTGGTTTGTTGACGACATATGTTAAGGCTCTATTGTCCGTTACTAGCGTAAAACGTTTTCCGTATAGATACGTGTTGAAGTGCTCTATGGCGTCGACTATCGCGAGCAGTTCCTTTTTCATCGTATCGTATGCGATTTCGGTACGTCTAAGGGCTCTCGAGAAAAATCCTACTGGGTGGTCGTAACCGTTTTTGTTTTGGCTAAGGACCGCGCCTATCGCGTAATCCGAGGCATCGGTCGTCAGCGTGTAAGGTTTCTCGAAATCTGGATAAACGAGGATTGGACGTTCTGCGATTTTTTGTTGTAAAGTCTCGAACGCGTGTTGGCATTCGTCTGTCCAGCTGAACTCCTCATTCATCCGTAGCTGCTTCGTTAGTGGAATCGCGATCTTCGCGAAGTCGCGAATAAATCGGCGATAATAACCCGCAAGCGCTACGAACTGCTTTATTGCTTTTTTGTTTTTTGGTTGCGGAAACCATAGCACTGCGGTTACGTTCTTTTGATTTGGTCGTATTCCGTCTTCGGAAATTATGTGACCTAAGTACGTCACTTCTCGGTTGAGGAAGTGGCACTTTTCGGTTTGAAGTGTTAGTCCGGCCGCGGTAAGTCGCTTCGCTAAGCCACTGAATTTTTTACGATGGTCCTCGATATCAGTAGCGTAGATCACTATATCGTCTAAGTAAACGAATAGATCTGTGCCTTGGAGTCCAGAAAGCACTACGTCCATTAATCGCTGGAACGTTGCTGGTGCGTTTCGGAGTCCAAAAGGCATACGCTGATACTCATAGTGCCCGTGAGGTGTAGAAAAAGCTGTTTTGTGTTGATCTTCCGGGTGCATTGGTATTTGATGGAAACCAGATGCTAGATCGAAAGTCGAGAAGTATTTCGCGTTGCCCAACTGGTCCAGAATATCTATGATGTTCGGCAGTGGGTACGCGTCTGGCGTCGTTTTTTCATTCAGTTTCCTGAAATCGATATCCATGCGCCATTGTTTGTTGCCTTTAGCGTCTTCTCTCTTCGGTACTATCCAAACTGGGGAATGGTACGGGGAGAGAGACGGTTTGATTATGCCCTTGTCGAGCAAGTTTCGAACTTTTTTTGAATTTCGAGTTTGTGAGGTTGAGGGAAGCGATATTGCTTTGTATTTACCGGTCTATCATCTGTTGTGGGAATTCTGTGTGAAACTACCGTTGTGGATCCAAGGGTGTTTCCTGGAAGACAGAACAGATGTTGGTATTCCTCTATCAACTGATGTACGTGTTCTCTCTGCGTCGTTAAGGTGGTCGAGTTGTAGCAGTTTTTTCAACTCCTCGATCCTACCTTTGCTGTCGATTTCGACAGAGCAGATTTCTGCGCTGTGAATTTCCGAGGCGATGTCGTATAGGAAATCTGAGATTTCCTCAAACGGATGTAAGTGTAGTGGTTGGAGGATGAGATTAACCTCCTTTACGTTTGAATTTATTACGCAGAGGTACGCTAGACCGTTGTTATTTCGGACTACTGCGTTTCCCATGTATATGTTTTTTCCTGCATCGATTTGGGATATGTACCCTTCCTCGAGATCTGTCGGCCTTAACCGAACCGGTATGACGACTTTTGATCGAGGGGGTAGCGTTACTCGTTAGAAAGTTTCGAACGGTACCGTGTGATTTGCGAATTTTATACATGCCTCGCTATAGAGGAGATCCGCGGGAGTGTCTCTAAAGAACACATCACCGAGGATTGCGTCCTGCATAATCGGAAAATTGTCGTCGATTGCATGGAATTCGATTGTGAACTCCTCTATGCGGATGTAGCACCGTCCCAGCGTGCGCGCTTTCCCAGAGGTGATGCCAGAGAGAACGTATAACATTGTCTCATCTACCTCGGTACTTTCCGCAAGGCTGGACCTCTTCACGAGATTTATCTCGGCTCCGGTATCTACGAGGAACAGAGTTTCCTTCGTGCGTAGATCGGGCGAGAGGATTGCCACGGTTGGTGACTTATGCCTTTTCGTTAAACCTAAACTTATTCTAGCTGCCTTAACTATTATTTCCACATTATTTACATGTTTTGCAGTCGTTTCGACTTGCAAAGTTTCTCTCAACTCAAGGTCTTTTGGCGCGCATAACTCTGGCCTCCCGTCGCGCTGGTCCGAGAGGTGGAGTTCGGGTTTTTTTTCAAAATATTGAGAAGCGCTTGCTCGATGGTTGCGAGACTGAGATCGTTGTTTTGAACGTTACGGTTATCACTTGAATTGTCACGATTATCCCGATTTTGAGAGGGGTCGTGTGAATCGTTTCCGTCTCTCGGATTTTGTGAATCGCTTCCATTATTTCGACCTTGAGAATTATTACGATTGCCTCTACCGCGCCCATTATCTCGGCTGTTACGCGAGTTCGACCGATTACGACCCCGCGAGTTTCCGTTTCCGGATTGCTGGTTTCTTCGGCGATTTTCGACATAGTCGCGAGCGCGTTTCACTTGATTACAATCCGAAGTCCGGTGAGTACGGTTGTTACCGTGAATTTCGCAAAATTTTAACTCAGGATTGTCGATGATGTCGACGATCTCGTCAGATACTGTTGCGAATCTAACTTTAGCCTGCGGCGGTGTTTCGACTCTCTTTGCTTGATGGACTTCCTGCCTGCGGAGCAGTTCCATTTCGACCGATTCTGCTGCTGCTATGGCTTCGTCGATCGATTGCCAAGTTTTGTGCATAAGTAAATTACCTATCTGGTCGAAAAGTCCGCGGATATACGATTTTATGACTGTTTTGTTTACTTCGTTTAGTCGATTGGTTAAATACTGCGCTTGAGCGGGGGTCTTGTAGACCTCGGCTAAACGCTCATGAATGCGTTTCGCGATTTTACGTGTACGCGCCGAGTATGTTTTTACCGGTTCGCCGTATTTTTGGACGTTAGTTCGCAACTCGAGTTCTAAATCGGATAATTCGATTGGTTTTTCGAAATAGTCCTTAAGATCTTTAAGGAGTGTTTCGATGTCGTTGTATGTTTTCGTATCTACTACGTCGGCTGCTTCGCCTGAAAGTTTCAGGTGAAGCATATCCAGGAAGGATTCCATGTTTTCCGGTGGAACCATTCTTGCTGCGTGCCTACAAGGCCGCGCGAATTGTTCCAGCGGTATGTTCTTTCCGTTAAATGCCGGTATGTTGTTAAAAACATCTCGGAACGTTAAGAAACCCGGAATCTCGAGATTTCGATGCGTTTGGGTTCCGTCGGCGGTCGTCATTGTGACACCGTTTGACGGCGGATGCGCTGATCGTGCGTCGCTCGTTAGCAACAGTCGGTAATAGTTGTTGGTTTTTGTGAGATTCCGTTTATGTGGCGAAATTTTTGTAAGCTTATTTTGTATTCCCGAGTTAGTTTTTTGTATTATTTTTTGTATAGTTGTTTGGTAAGTTTGTTGTGCATTTTTTTTTTTAATTTTTTTATTCAAATGTTGTGAACTGGTTTTTTTTTCTCTTACTCAAGTGGTTGAGTAAACGTTGTAATTGTTCAAACGTGAAGGGTTTTTTTTTTGTAAAAATTTAAATTATTGTTTGATTGTAAAAGAAAAAAAAAAAAAAATTATAAAATTATTGCCTAGATGACAAAAATAATTTTTTGTAAAATTTTAAATTATTGCCTAAATGGCAAAAATAATTTTTTTTAAATTTTAAATTATTGCCTTAACGGCAAAAGTACTTTTTTTATAAACATTTTAAGTTATTGCCTTAATGGCAAAAATAATTTTTGATAATTTTTAAATTATTGCCTTAATGGCAAAAATAATTTTTTTGTAAATTTTTTAATTATTGCCTAAATGGCAAAAATAATTTTTTTGTAAATTTTTTAATTATTGCCTAAATGGCAAAAATAATTTTTTTGTAAATTTTTTAATTATTGCCTAAATGGCAAAAATAATTTTTAAAAAATTTTAAATTATTGCCTTAATGGCAAAAGTAATTTTTTTATAAATTTTGAATTATTGTCTAAAAATATTTAGAAACTCCATTCGTTTTCGCAAAGAGGCGAAATCGTGCCAAGAAAAGAAAACTTGCGCGACGAAACGAGCGAAAAAGCAAAGCGTACCTGTCGCGTGCACGGTCGTACGTTTCCGACAAAGGCGCCTCTATACGCCCATGCGGAACACGCTCGGTTCCCGTTTTTTCGAAGCTCGTTTTTTTTTTTTTACTTACAGGGAATTAAATTTGAAGGTACTTACGTTGTCACGATGAGGAGGAGAACGAATTTTTGCATGTAATTGCGGGTTTTTGTTGTTTTAAATGGTTCTTCCTTCCTTCCTGTCGTTTGGTTTCGCTTGGATTTTTTTTCTCTCTCTCTCTCTCTCTCGTCCTTCCTTCGTTTGGGGCTTCGCTTTCTTCTCGACGTAATCCTCTTTTTTTTTTTGCACTTCGGCGCTGATGATTTTTTTTTTTTCACGCTTTCACTGTTTTTTTTTTTTTGTTTTCACGCTTTCACTGTTTTTTTTTTTTTTTTCACGTTTTTCACTGTGTTGTTCACTGTTGTTTTTTTGTGTCGCGTCGATTGAGGAGTCTAAATTTTTTTTTCGAGAAAGAGCGCCGGATTTCGAGTAACTATTATTTTTTTTTGAATCTAGAACACAATAAAAAAAAACGATTTTAATCAAACTTCGCGGACGCGGCTTTTAGTTCGGAACTTCTGACACCATGTAACAGGTAGCCAGTCGCGGAAATAAATGAATTCGTTTTATTTATCGGGTTAAAAAAGAAGTTAAGTTTATTAGTCGCAGCGATAATTAATGAATTGACGGGGAGCGTACCGTCTTACAATTGGGGCTGGTGGTCGTAGACTGACCGTTCGGAGCGTCGAGGCAAAGGGTCTCGACGCTCTTTGTTACGCGCGAGAGGTAATCCTCCGCGCTGATAACGGCCACCGCGCGGATGCTGGGCGCGCGGCGGCTTGACCGTTGCCGTGAGACGACGGTAACATCGTCGCTCTCACGGCAAATTTTGCTGAATGTGCACAAGTTCTCAGAATGAGAACTTGATGCACGATAAAACATTGAAACATTAAAAAAGACTATGGGACCGTTACACAGTAGTCGATTACAAAATTGGTCAGCCAACGCCGATCGTAAAGAGACACGTAGCTTTCGCCATACAATAAGAAGAATCTCGTAGAGTCGTTCGAATCGAACGTAAAAGCCACGAAATACTGACGTGGTGCTTTCGGCGCATAATAATAGTTGCGATTTCTTACCGTGTTAGTATCGTTTAGGTGCAACATATTTGTTAGTCTTGTTGTTGCGATTAACTTTTGAAGCGATTGTCCCTTTGCGTAGGAATGATCATTCTTTTTTGTCTTTTCTGACGAAGCCAAAACTCCGACGATGGTTCGTCATCGGGTTCGTTCACTCGTGCTCTCTTCCTTTGGATATTCACGATTGGTTTCGCCAAACGTATTTCCTTATACGAAGCGACCGTTTTTTCGTAAATCGTGTCGATGAATCGTCCCGCTTTAATGGCTGTGTTGCCTTCACACGTCGATTTTTTTGTGACCTTGAAATAATTTTCAGCCGTGCTATTGTTGAAATGATTTTCATCAATCTTCAATAAGACTGTCCAGAATCGAGCCGTCGGGAACAATCTTGTCATCAAGTAGTCGGCGAAACTTTTGGACTTGTATTCGTTGTCCTCTGGCAATCGTTGGCGTCATTCGCAGTTGTCTTGACCGCGTTGAAGACGGGAAGAACTCACTTGTAATAAGGGCTTGTTCCGTACACCGTCGTAGGGATCTTTTCGAAGTTTGATTCTTCAGAACACGGAGTCACGTCGCTCTCGATTTTTACTTCGTTGTGTTCTCGAGGGGCAGCAAGTTTCGTCAGTGTCAACGAGAAATCAACTCCTTTGCGCGAAAGCAGCAAGATCTGAAAGAATGCTTCGACCTTCACGATGAACTCTGCCATTGGGCGACGGTAAAGTTGATCCACGACCTCATAACAGCGTTTATGCTTGCTCATGACCAATCGGTAACAACCGTTCTAAAAAGCGGCCACTGCACACCGTTCCTCGATCCACAGATCCTTGAAATACGTAAAGCAATCGCAAATCGACCGAGTCTATTCATTATTCGTCACCATTTCGAACACGGGAAAGATTTTGAGTTCGAAGTTTACGACAGCGGCGTAAAAGTAAACTCTTTTCGACTTGTCGTAAGGCTTTCTGACGACCGAACCTGTTGCATCGAAGCATAGTACCAACCGGCGTTGAATCTTCAAAAACGCAATCTGGTCGGCTATACCGAGATAAATCGTGAACGGCCCTATATACTATAATGGGAGGTCAATTTTTCAATAATTATTGCACGGCGGGGTGGGAATTAACAATGGGCTTTTATTACATGAGAATGGCAAATTAAAGGAAACCAATAAAACAAGAATTGAGAATAAATGATACGGGAAAATAGCTACTAAATAATAAGAAAATGATTAACTAAATCATACGCAATATAAAAGAACGAAATAGTACTCGTGAAAAATAATAAAGTAATCTCCAATTCGAAATGGGGGGGGGGGGGGGGGGGGGGGGGGGGATATTCGCGAAAAGTTCGTTACGGTCTCGCGCCGTTCAGCAAATGGCCGACGGTAACGAACGAGTCTTCCGGGGTCTCGGGGCTACAAGAAAATCGGGGGAGAAATCACGCAAAAAAAACGATAATTAATAACGTGGAAAATTCGCAATAAATTATTAAAAGCCCAATCTCACGGGGGGGGGAGTCACACAAGTTTTGGGCGCCAGTTACCTTGTACGGGGTAACGCCGTATTCACTGCGACAAGTGTCGCCTAATAAATTCGAAGACTTGCACGGGCTTGCTCAACGGAATCAATGAGATCACAGGGGGGGGGGGGGGGGGAAACTGACCGTTCGGCTCGCAATTTAATGCCTTCGGCTATAATTAATTAATCTGGGACAACTCACAATTTAACGGGGATGAATCCAATAATTTGTAGGGGAAAAACTGAATAATCAAGCACGATAGAACACGGGTACTTACAGTTATGTTCACGCTCGCAACTCTCACCACGTGCTCGAGGAAAATGGCCACGCCGGTTATTCGAGAGACGAAAAGACCGGTGATTTGCTTCAACGCGAGAAGCGGGACTAATCGGGGCCGGGGCGAAGGGAAAATATGATATTCGGGAGGGAAAAACTATTAAACACAGTCTCACTCACTCTTACAATATTCTCGTGTCAAGTACACTCGTAAATCGCTATCTATTTCGTCGTAGATTCGTCTGGGCTCAATACGCGTGTGTTCGCTATGGCGGTTCGATCCAGGCTAACGGTTTCGGCAACGCTCTCCGTCTTCTCGGAAGTCTTCTCGGTTCGTAGCGCTCCCGGATGCGTAGCGGTGCGAGAGAGAGATCGGTACTCCGATCCAGTCGATAATTGCGCTCGATCGTCGGACGACGTGGCAGATGGCGGCAGCGTGACGATATGAGTCGTCGCTCGAGACCGTTGAGCGACGAGTCGGGCGGCGAGCGACGTTCGGGAGGCGAGAGCGCTTGGTGGCAGTGGCGAGCGGTGGTGGAGAGCGGGCAGCGGCGTGACGTCGCCGCGTCGAGCGAACCTCTCCCGTCCCGTTTCCCTGCCTCTCTCTCGGTCTCGTGCGTTGTCGCGGCTACTCTTGGTGATCGTTGCGAGCGTTGCCGGGCCTTCGCGAGGGGGGGTATGCGTGGGAGGACGGGCGGGGTAAACTACTTGTGGCGCGTATATTGGGCTCCGTGGTGAGTGGAGCTCTGGATCGTTTGTACGCGGTGGTTATTAATTGTATTTCATTACAATACTTATGTATTGTGACGGGACGTTTTTGCCTCCAAATGTCATCACGGGTTAAGAGCAAAAGTCCGTTACATTACTCGAGCGGAACGGTGTGAATAGCAACCGATATAGCGCATACGGCCGAACCGACGCCCAGTAATATCGAATTAGGATACGCCCTAGCGTCTAATTGCTCGCGCAAATCCTAGCGCGAGTTAAGAGCGAATATCCGTTGGCGTTCGAACGCCTGCCCACTCGCTAATCTGCTGACCCTTCGCAGCAAACGGTAAAGCTACTTAAGAGCCATTTACCGTTGAAAATTTTTAAATCATTCAAAAATTCGGGAACATATTTCAGCCACGTGATGAATTTCTCCTTTCCAGACCGGCATCACGTGATAAAGATCCTCGAGGGTATAAAAGCTCAAACTCCGAGGAATCTAGACACTTAGACAAGCCTTCTTACGATTATTACAACGCTCACCGGATTTTTGTGCTTAGCACTTAGTTTCGATATCCGTGCTCCGCACAACACACTCTGTTATACAGATCCACGAATCTGTGACTTGAATACAGCATAGCGCTGTCCAAGCCACATTCTCTTGCTAGGCAACCCCCGGCGTACTTTCTTTGCTAGGCATTCCCCGGTCACTTCGAATATTATTTCGTCGTTTAATTGTAATATTTTCTGTATTAATGATAATTGAGCAGAGAGCGCAAAACGATCTTTACCATTGGACGCCCACGATTGAGTCCGACAAAGGTCTCAAATCGCGCGCGATATTTCTAATAAAGATCGGTATCAAAACCTTACGAATCGATTCCGGGTTCTAAAATCATCGAACCTAGCATTCGTCTGTGCGGATATAATTTTTCTATTTTTTCTTTTCCAATCATAAATAATATAATCGAATTGACGCGTTAACCGCTATTTCCGCGCTGTTAATTCAACATATTTTCTTTTTTCTCTTTCACGTTTCAATAACTCTCGATTGTCGGACCCGACAATAATTAAATCAAGTTCAGACTTGAATAATTTACGAAACAGAGAGTATTCTCAAAACATCGAGTTTCGTTAGCCGATCATTTACAAAATACAGGCTAGTCTCATATCTTGTGTTTTGTTTGTCGCGTATTTACGAAGGAGGGACATTTCACATTAAATCTCGAATTCTCAACGACCTTCGAATTAAACTTTATATTTCACCTATTATTTCGTATCGACAATAGATGGATTAACTTGGCGTCGAGCACGATAATCCGAGGCGACACGCGATGGTAATTAAATGACCGAATCTCTCAAAATTAGAGATCCATCTCGAGCGATCCGATCTATTAGCTATATTTTTTTTAGGAAGAAGATTCCTAAAAAATCCGCATACATCCGCAACAAATACGGATGATTAAATACCGAAAACTCCAACTAAGAGGAAAGGAAAGTTTTGTCACGTCGAACGTACTAAGCAATTTTACAATAGGATTCTAAGATTCATTTAATATCGCAAACAAGCTGGTGATGAAAAAAAGATCTCGGTCACTTGACCAAGTGAGAACAACAAATCTGAAGCTTTATGGTTTAAAATTCAAATCACGCGTGCGGGCCCCGAGCCGAACCCCAGTCGGCAAAAGAACAATTTCCCAAAAACAGCGATACCCCGTTGCGGCAGCAAAAGGCTACTTTTGGAAAATCACAGTATATAAGGGTGGTCTTTGTTCGCGTTTATAATTCTTTGGATTATATCGGGTACATCATTCCGATCGCAATCATTTTTACTCAACGCCTCAGACCTGGCTTTTTGGATCACTGTGAGTGGATGGCCGGTTTGGAAATTCCCTTCGTTGATTACTAAATCTTCATCCAAATCGTTGATTAGGTTTGCAAGACAGTCGGCATTACATGTAGTAAATCGTGCTTGATGTGCTCTCGTCGAGCTCCGCGCAACTGGTAAGCGAGAGGTAGCGTATGTTCTGACGTCGAACGCGCCCGACTCACCTCTATCGTTGTTTCAGAACCGATTACGATTCCTCTGAATTTGTACCTGTATTGGCATTCGGGTTGCCGGCAGGAAGCATAGTCCCGGAAAGACTGAGTGGCTTTCGTGAACTTGAATCCTTCAAAGCGAAGCCTACAACTGCTTGTCAGTTCTTTTGGCAAAACTTTGCGTAGATAAGCGTGACATAGGTTCGCCGAGAATTTCGTCAAATCCTTCATTATGGAACTCGCCGAAACTCGAATTGACCCAACGGGACTATAATCAGCTTTTCCCGGTTTCTGATTAGCTACATCACCGGAGGATTTGTTTACGGTGTCATCAGATCTCCGATAATCTCTCGGTTCCGGTGTCATGGAGAGACTTTCCGTTTTCTTTATTAACCGTTCCGGTTCCCTGTCTGGGGTCACTTGTCCGGAATCTGGCGATTTACGTCGCTTTTTGCGTTTTTTGGATCGAACCGGTTTCTTTACATTTTTCGCTAAGTCGCGATCGTTGTTCCAATGGAAATATAAACGCGCACAATATCGGCTTGGGTATTTTTTTGGTACTTCTACTAAATAATAAAAAAAATACTTGGCACGTCCTTTCTTTTATGCATGAAGTGTTTTATTTGTATTCGACGAACGTGCCAAGTATTTTTTTAATTTTATTTTTCAGTTATCATACAATTTTTTAATCATTATCATTGACATTGGATATTCAAAAGTATTTGTTGAAACTTGGCTCGTGTGATTTACCTTTATTTTGAATTTTTTTTTAATGCAGTTTCTTAGATCCGAATATTTCTGTAACATTTATATACTTGGGGTACGTTTTTTTACTTTTTTTGAAAAAAAAAGTCGTTTTTCACAGATTTTACTAATTTTTGAAAACCAGCTTGGAAACGAAACTGAAAAAAAAAATTTCTCTTGATTTTAGAAATCTTGAATCATAACATTTTTCTTGATTTTAGTTTTCATTGTAAGGTTATACATTCGCCGGCATTCACGAATTACTTAAAAAATCGAATTGAGACGAATGTGACGAGTCGAGAGAACACTTTTTTGAAATCATTTTCAAACATTCACTTTTTTTCATTATTTATTTATTCAATCCCGGGGCTCTTGCGTAGGTTAAGTCGGCCGGCTGTCAACAGCCGACAGGCCGACACGGCCGACGGGTCGAGCGCACACCGAACACGCACGAAGCGCCGAAATCACAATCTTTCGCGGTGCCCGATCCTCCGCGATGCCCGACCCGATGTAGATGAGAAATTGACGGGCGTATCTGATACTATTCAACACTTAAATGGTGTGCGATACCGCCGTTCTGCTTCTCATCTACACATGTAGATGGGAAGCAGAAGGGGGAATATCCATGGCCGTAACCCGTTGAATGATAGGAAAGGATGCCCATCTGTTTCTCATCTACACATTTTTCTCTTCAAGTATCGCTGATCGGATACCTTTTGGGTCACGGCATCGATATCTCAGCATCAGCTGCACGGATTCAAATGCAACTATGCGCATTCGCAAGCTGATGGCCGAATTATATCATGAAACACTTGCCAAAAATTTGATTGGAAGTTGATTTTCCGAGAATCATCGACCGAAAGTTTTACTTCCGGCATATTCGTATGCGTATACTAAGAAGCGGCAGCGCCTCGGCCAGCCTCGTACGAAATTTTTTTTTTCTATGTACTTGGCGTGGAGACGCTGCCGCGTCTCTTGATATCAATAAATAACTTTCGCTCTGCCGGTTCATTCTTCAGATCCTGAATCGTGTTGACTAAATGGACGATAGTGTCGGCCTTGGAAGTACTATTGAAAGCCATTTCGGTTGTATTCTCTTCCAAGGCTTGTGTTCAACAATTTATTATTTATTTCATGAATACTGGAATGTACACTCTACTTAACTTGCTAATTGATTTTTTTAAATGATATACTGTGTATACGGACCTCGAATATACGGTGGCCGCGTATGTTTTAAATTCCTTTCGATCTATTTGGCGTTAAGACGCTACTGCGTTTCTCGATCGCCTTTTAGCTCTTTTATCGCTTATATTGAGTTTTTTATGGCAGCTTTCAATTAAGTTTACTTTTTAGCGCGTACCAGTGCTATGAATGCTTTATAAAAGCATCCATAGCAAATCTGGTGAACCTAAAAATGTAAAAAAAAACGATAAATAAATACTGAGATAAAATGTGTTATAAAAGTGTAATGTTACCACTTCAGAAATACGATACAGTCCACTCTTATCTATCATACCGACGAAGCATGATCATCGATGTATTGCATCGAGGACTATACAACGCAAATTCTAATTGTACCATACCACAAAACTATAAGTGAAAAAAAAGGAAAGTAAGGGTGAGTTTTCTCATACTTGGCGTCATAGCATAAAAACGGCGAATTAAAAAGAAAAAAAAAAAGTTTGCGGAGAAAAAAGAACCGAAAACATACTTGGGGGTGTTTTTTTCTTCTCCATACGATTTCAGATAATTTAATTGAGTCCCAGATACTTATGGTTTTTTTGTGCAGATAGTCAGTCGTGTAAAATAACAGTGAACTGTAATTGAACATAAATTAACGATAATACAATCATTTCTGCACAAACTACGATGCATGAACCGTGATGCGTATGTGTCGTAAATCCCAAAGTATACTTTATTGATAACTTTTTTGGTTATCCAGTTATCAAATGATTATTAAGATTATTTATTAAATGGGAAGCAATTATTCACCACGTATCGTATCGTATCGTGCGAATCGTGTGCAAACATTAGATTCGGTGCGCGGTGTTTCCGTTAAAGAGTATACCGATCTCATGGTTATAGACAAATTTCTACAGCCTTTGAAATCGATGCATTTTTCGTCAAGCGTTCAATAGCGGTTCTTGGTTTGGAAAGAGAACAGGGAACGAAGTAAGCGGCGTGAAAAAGCTTTGCCCATGTAGTGTAACGATTTTTCTATGCGAAAAACGCCACAATTGTCCCCAACGCTCGGCCCGAGTCCACCGCCCACGACGGCCGAACGCAACGCGTACAAAAGGTGCGAATTAGCTATAGCGCAATCCCCCCATCCTCCGCCGCGCGAGACCCAGCAACACGACAACGCACGACGAGCCAGCACGAGTGAGAGAGCGCGCGGCAAAGCCGAGGGATATAGAGGAGCCCGGCGAGGGGACAAGAAGTCCCTCGCCCACGATTGTCTGGGCTCACTCAGGTGACTCGTCCCCACCGCCCGCCTCAGCCGTCTCGCCGCGAACCGCCAAACTATATCGACCGGCGATCTACGAGCCTCCCGTTGCCATCTAACGTCACACCCGCTGGTGAGCCCAATTATCGACCAAAGTTGCGTTGCAAACTCTCTCACTCGCCACCAAGACCCCCCGCGGCGCAAGGATCAAGAAGAAAGCGGAAACCGGTGAAAAGTATTCACTCTTGGCCCGAGCTATCCAAAGCGAACAGTAAATACAGTCTTGCACTGTTCACGTAATAATGAAAAAAAAAAAAAAGGCAAAATGTGTTGCTCGTATCGCAGTCATTTTCACACACGGCGATATTCAGGCACTTTCCTTCCTGGTAGCATTATCTTCACATTCCTGCAATGATCTTTTAGTGGAATTAAATTCGTACGACAAAAAGCGCAACGTAATTGAATGAATATAACGTTAAACAATTAGCAAGCCAAAAGAAATCTCGGTCCAAAGAAATGAATCTATAATGCTGGCGATAGCAATGTATTGACCGTTATACGAGCTGAATCGAGAGAAAAAAGGTAGCTTACATAGTTGAAGCCATCTTAGTAGAAAGGTGTCCGCCAATGACCGCACGGCAATTGGTTGGTTTAAACTTATCTCGAGGTGATTGGGCGGTTTGAACTAACCCCACAAGACGGTCGAGCTAGCGCCAATTCAGTATGATAGCTTGCGAGCGCTTTCCTCTGAGTTTGCTTCAATTATGTAAACAAATTCTCGTGTACGTTATTCTTGGACCGCCCAGTAGCTTCAGGGGACTGAGTCACCTAAAAAAACAAAAAATGGCATTTGTTTTTCTCAGTATCTATAAGTTTCAATAAAAATTGAGTTTGACACTCCAAAAGTACATGCTATAGACTATAACTTTGCATTTTTTTGGAGGTCTATAGTGCATTTTTCCTGAAAGAGAGACCGACAAACTTTTTTCACTTATCGCATGTTTCAGACCGAACGAAGCCATGAATCTTCGCTTATGAGGTCTCATTTTGTTCATTAGACAGTTTATTCCGGAACGAGTGCGGGGATTTTTTTTAGAGCTTCCCCGGTGGACTTAACGAATAAAATGCGTTGAAAAATTCCCTTTTCCCACATTTTCACTCGTTGCCAGTTATACAATAGCCCGCTGTAAATCCATTTTTCTTCGCATAAAAAATTCCCGCACTCGTTCCGGAACATGGTCCGTTACGAAGAAAATGGGACGTCAAGAGCTAATATCGGCGCAGTCGTTGGATCTGAAACACGCGACAAGCGAAGAGACATATACTTGTTGAGGAATGAATTTTAAAGTTTTGTGAAGGTAATTGACTTTGGTCACTCACAAAAAAGACCATTTTTTCAATGCATGAAAAACTTGAAGACTTTCAAACTTTTTTCATTCACTCAAAAAAAAAATTAATTTAAAAGAAAATGATTTCTTTCAACAAAAAATTGTTTTACCGCGAAACAATTGTTGAAAAAAAAAACTATCACGCCAAATGACGTTCAATGAAAAGTTCCGCGATGACGTTTCGAAAATAGGTTACTAGTTCGAGATTTTGTACTTTTCGACATTGTCGAGGTACAAATATTATTTTCACTATTTCACTGAAAAATATAGTATCTATGACGTTCATTCGCAAGAACTATAACGACCGCGCACATGGATAGTTGCAATTTTCCGGATGCCGCTTTTTTATGCGTTTGACAGATCGAGTAAAAAAAAAAATCATGGCTGCCGTAGTACGCCGGTGTAGCGTAGACCGCGTAGACTCGACGAAGCGCGGTAGCGGCGGAAACCTAACTCGCATCGATTCGAAGTAACCACCGCAGGGTCGATAAATCGTTACCGACCAAACGTATTTTTATAAAACACGACAAAATTCTCGAGAACTCAACTTATTTTTCTTATGAAAATGATCTGGTTATTTTTCTGAATGTGTATGAATTTTTTCCGATTTCTAAATTGACTGAATTTTTCTTACATGGAAATTTTTTTTGAAAAATCATAAAACTGAAAGTGAAAAATCTGCAAAAATTCAGACACATTCAAGAAACTGAACGAATCATTTTCATTAAACAAAAAGTTGGATCGCCAGAAAATTTGTTGAACTATTTTTTTCTTCATTAATTTGTTAATAACTTTTTGCAATTATTATTGTGCAAAATTAATCTTTTCAGTACCTTCAATATGCATGATTTTTTTCCGACGTTCATACCATCGAGAAAACACAATTTTTCAATAATACATGCAATAATTATTTGTTATCTTACTAAAATGCTCCTAACTTTGGTAATTCTTGAAATGTCGGTCCGAAATTTGGTGCGTAGGTAGTACACAGTATGTCCTTTCAGAAAAAATAAAAAAAAAAAGCAATTTTTTTGAAAACTTAGGTGACCCGCCCTCTTAATCTACCAAATATGATTAAAAAATCTCGCAGGTAGAGAACTGGGCGGTGAAGATTCAAAGACGGTTTCGCTAAATAATCGATAGACGCTGTATAAATGTACGTTTGTCTCTTTCGATACAAAAATTGTACGGGGTGCTAATATTTCGTCATTATACACATTCAATTTGACAGCTATTTACGTCGTACTTGCCGAGTACGATGCGCGGAGCTGACCTAAAACTAGTGTACGCGAAACGAGTATATTTTTGCCTTCCGTTAAATTTATTTCTAACCTATTCGAAGCAATGCTTAAACGGGCGCTATTTCCTATTGATTTCGGTCGCGACTGCGAGTCGAACATTTCTTTTCTCCCCGCTATTTTCGATTCCCGCAAAAACGAAAACAATAAGCTCGGTGTGCGTTTGAAACTTCTGAAGTGCGACAAAGCCTCTTCTGCACGCCTACAAGTGACTGAAAACCAGAAAGAAGTTTCTGAAAAAACTTAAACATTATCAGAAAGTTACGAAAAGTGATCGTGGATTCTCAAAACAAATTATCAGTGCGCGAAAGACAATTCGATCCACTGATTTTGAAAATGGTGACTATGAATCGAGCCGGTGGCAAATATCCCCACGTCTGGCACGATCGCGAGGTAACGTTCGGGTGAACCACCGAATTAAGTCGTGATACTGTTCTCCACCTGTGATAACGCGATCGGTGTCGATTGTTCCACAAATTCAACACGTCCTTGTAAAAAAACCTACGCTTAAGATGAATCCAAACCGTTCTTCCCTTTTCCTTTTGCAAAATTTTTCTTTTTTTCTTTGTTTTTCCCCGATTGATGTACCGCAAACGGGATGGGCCAAGAGCAACGCGTAAAAGCATGCGGTATCGACGAAAATTCCCGCGCACGACGAAAGCAAAGAAGAGGATACCGACGCTCCCAATGTTCCACCGAAATTGTTCGAGACCGCATAACAGCGAAAACAGAAAACGAAGAGTGCATCGAACTCCGTCCGTAGTTGCACGTCGAAATTCGAAAGCTGATGCGATCGATTCAAAATTTTTATACGTAAGACTTAAATGCTGAAGTGGAGCTTCTGATACAAAGAAAAAAGCAACAATCCGCCGCGAGTAATATAGCTATGGAGAAAACGTACTTATTACTGAGGTCAAGTCGGAAAAAAAGAGAAGATTCTACGAATGTTAAAACCCGAGAAGAGATATATAAATTCAAGAGATGTGCGTAGGAAAGCGCCAAAAAATATTATAAAAGGGAGAAAACGATGTGAAATTAAAAAGTAAATGATAAAAAATGAAATCAATTTTCTCTCTTATTTATTAGTTTGCGTTGAATTACCCTGTATAACATTTTTCATCGCGTAATTTATTTATTTAACGCCGTCAAACTTGACGGCGCACTGGAAACAAAAAACTCATCGTCGGTCTGTCCAGCAAACTGGAAATAAAAATCATGTCGTTGGTCTATCTGGCGCATAAAAAAAAAAAAACTTGCCGTTGTTCTATCTGGCATCGAGAAGAAACGTTATCGTTCTGTTGTTCTGTTCTCTTCTGAATAGACTAGTGTCTCTTCAGCGGTGACATTTTTTTAGCAACGGGTATATCCGGCCGTCATTTGTATTGTTGTACGTGCCATTCCCTCAACGATTGAAATAAAAACTGTCCCGTCGGTACGTAGCACCAAAAAAAGCAAACCAAGGACAAGACTTTTCAATTCTAATGCGCCGGGCAGACTGACGACAAGATTTGTGATTCCGACGCGCTGGCCAGACCGACGACAATATTTTTATTTCCAGTGCGCCAGACATACCGACGGCGAATTTTTTGCTGCCAGTGCGCCGGGCAGACCAGTTCAGAAACTTTTTTTCCTTCACGGCAGCGCGGAAAGTGAGGTTTTCCGCGCGCTTCGCGCGCGGAAATCTCACTCTCCGCACGTTGTGAAGGAAAATTGTATAAGCTACTCGGCGGAAAAACGTTTTCTTAGCTCGTGTGAATGCAGCACGAGCCGAAGGCTCGTGCTGCAAACTCACACTCGTGAGGAAACAGTTTTTCCTCCCTCGTGGCGTAATATACTATTTCCAATGGGCCAAGCGGACCAAAGACAAGACTTTCGATTTCAATGCGCAAGGCGAACCGACGACAAGATTTCCTATTCCGATGCGCCGGGCAAACTGGCGGGAAGATTTGTGATTTCGATGCGCTGGCCAGATAGACGATAAAATTTTCGTTTCCAGTGCGCCGGAGGGACTGACGATGAAATTGATATATTCAATGCATTGCAAAATCTGTGGAAAATATTTTCGGTCCTGGGGCGCTGGACAAATCGACGACAGAGACGCACTTTGATGTATCATACGACATTAATAAGATCGAAATTTCGGTGTCAGAGGGACTGACAAAAAGATTTTTTGTTGCAGAAAAAAACAAATTAAGATAAACAAAGAGAAAGCGAAAAAAAATGGAAACGAAAGTTTACGGGTAACTGAAAAACCTACGTATCCTTGTTTCCATATTTTTAAATGATTAATCGCTTAAAATCCCGAATAATCGAAAAAATTATGAAATTACTCACTGAATAATGTGATCAAAATGTTTTTCCGGGCTCCTCGTTAATCCACGTGTGAATCCTGATGAATCTCAAAGAAAACGTCGGTCTCTTGGCGAACAACACTACACCGTGACACGCAACACAATTATCTGGCGGGGCTCGACACTGGCAATAACGCTCTTTATTACTTTATCTGGGCCCTTAACCAACAGGCAAACTCGAATCTCGAACCGAAACATTTCAGACTCGAAACTTTTTCTTCTTCTTCTTCGACTAATATTTATTCCCGCGACTTGGAAGTCTGTGGCAAACGCGGGAAACGTAATATTCTTATTTTATTGTCATTCGTTATTCGTTGTGATTATTCCGCGATTACGATTGGTTTTTTCTGGTAGAGCCGTCCTAATGTGACAAGAAGAGCGAACTACAGGATAGAAATAGCACGTGTCCGATTGGCGGTTTCGCGAGCCAATGAATGGCAGCGACACTTGTCGGTAACTCTTCTGTTTCCACGTATGTACAACGCTCCTTCATACGGAATTGACTGATAGACGGCGCCAAAGTCGCCTGTCGAACATGCGTGCTTTAAGCAGTGGCCGTGATACACCATTTGATATGTTAGAAATTCTGTCACGAGAGGGCAACGTGAGATACTAACGAAAAAGAAAAAGACCCGCCATTCTTATCGCCAGTACGCACAAAGATACAAGTGAGTAATCGTGATCTTTATTTCTTGTTGTTTATATTGTTGTTAGTGAAATTTAGCAATTGTCGTTCTTCAGAGACAACTTATTATGATATTTCACAATATCGCATTACTTGGATTCGATCGATAACATTTTGTGCGATTGTTGTGCGAAAAACTTTTTCTAACTCCTGCGATTGCTACACTCGCCTTCGTTTCGTGCTGCAAACTCTCTCGTCAGAAAAAGTTTCATCGCATTCGTATCGAAATGTACTATAATATATTTCTTTTTGCGGAATGGATCAACAACCCGCAGAGGCAAATTTGAATCCCGAGGAACCGAGGGGACCGATGGAGGTACCGGCGGCGGCTGTCCCTCCGGATCCCGACGCCGAACCGGCCGAAGAACGCGTGGACGAGCAACGTTTCGAGGAGGAAAACCGATTGCGTAAGTATTTTTAGATATTTATTTTTTTTTGCTGAAGCAAGGTGGATTTCACTGCTTTATTCGCCTTTCCTCAAAAACTCTTAAAAATTGTTGAATATCTTTGATCTGTACCGAGGAAAGACAAATAGAGCGATGAAAATTCAAACTGCGTCAGGGAAAAAAATTTTTCTTCATTGACCGATTGGAAGAAAAACATATTTCTTCTAACGGCGAGAGTGCATGTTCTAATTCGGAATGTTTTTTTTTTCCAATTAGCTCGTGGGCGACGTGCCGGATGGCCGGATGTGCCGGATGCAAGAAGATCGTCGAGCCTGGCTCGTGGCCCAATTTTTGGGAAGTTGGGCCACGTATGAGGCACGAAGATTGCGAATCGAGGGACAAGCTCGTGCCCGCCGCCACAGGAGAGGTGGGCAAGGCCACGGTCACTGGCGAGGAGGACAGGGCGGCGGAGATGGCTAAGACCGAAGAGGAGGGCGAGGCCATTAGCATTAAGGGCGTTGAGTCACCTAAAAAAAAGAAAAAGACATTTTTTTTTTCATTATCTATCCTTGCAAATAAAAAGTGAGTTTTACACCCAAAAAGTACATGCGTCAAACTATCTTCATGAATTTTTTTAGAGCCCTAGACTGCGTTTCTTCTGAAAAATTTAGCGTCAAACTTTTTTTACTTGTCGGAGGTTTCAGACCGAACGAAATGATGAATCTTCGCTTACGAAGTCTCATTTTGTTCGTTAGACAGTTTATTGCGGGACGAGTGATGGCATTTTTTTTTAAAGCTTCTCCGACAGAGCTATCGCATAAAATGTGATAAAAAATCCACTTTTTCCACTTTTTGTCTTGTTACCAGGTATACAATGGTGCGCTATAAATCTATTTGTCTTCGCATAAAAAATCCCCGCACTCGTCCCATAACATAGTCCGTTACGAAGAAAATGAGCCGTCAAAAACTAGAATCGGTCCATTCGTTTGGTCTGAAACCTGCGACAACCGAAAAAAAATATAGTTGTCGGGAAATGAATTCCAAAGATCAGTGAAGATAATCAACTTGGGTGGCAAAAAAAAAAAATTTTTTTGCAATAAAACTAAACTTTTTATCTCCATTCGCATAAGAAAAATTCAAGTGACATTTTTTTTAAATTTATTTCACTGGTCCAATAAAATCAACCATTCGAAAAATGATTTTATCGCATAAAAAAGTAAGGGAAATTTCAAGAAAAATAATGTCTCGTCAATGACATTTTAAAATGAGGTTACTGGTTCGAGGATTCTCTTTTCATACTTTTCGTCACTGTCACTGCACAAATTTTATTTTCGCTTTGTCACTGAAAAATATTGTACCTATTACGTTCATTTGCAAAAACTATCATCACTACGTACACGAATAATCGCAATTGTCCGAATGCCGGTTTTTTACACGTTTGACACGCGTTCGAGTGAAAAAAATCATGGTTGCCGCAGTACGCCGGTGTACCGTAGACTCGACGAAGCGCGGTAGCGGCGGTAATCTAACTCGCATCGATTGAAAGTAGCGACCGCAGGGTCGGTAAATCGATACCGACCAAACGCAATTTTGTAAAACACAACAAATTTCCTAGGAATTGAACTTTGAGTTTTTAGGGAGAATGGTTGGTGGGGGAATGGTTTTTAGGGGGGGGGGGGGGGGGGTTAATTTTTCTGAATGCATGTGGATTTAAAAAAAAAAATTTAATTGACTGAATTTTTTTTATATGGTAAAAATTGTAAAAAATCATAAAATTCAAAGTCAACTGAAAAAATCTGAAGAAATTCATCCGTATTTAGAAAAATAAACGACTCATTTTATTTAAAAAAAAATTGTTTTGGCAGACAATTTGTTGAACTATTTCTTTTTTCATCATTTTGCTAATAACATTTTGGCATTATTATTGTGCAAAATTACTCTTTCCAGTACCTTAATATCCATGATTTTTTTCAGATTTTTTTAACGGCGAGAAAACACAATTTTGCAATAATACGCACTCTAATTATTTGTTATCTTACTAGAATGCTTCTAGCTCTGATAATTTTTGGAATGTCGGTCTAAAAATTGGTGTGTAGGTGGCATACAGTATGCACTTGCAGAATTTTTTTTTTTTTAAATCGATTTATAATTTTTTTTAGGTGACTCAACCCCCTTAAGGTAAACATTTTACATTGAATATTTCTATTTTGCCTTCAGTACATTTTATAATTATTTTACAATTTTTAATCATTTTTAACAATATTTATTCTTATATTTTTTTTTAATTCAATGCTGTATATGCTGTGCTATGAAATGATATCTTCTATATAACATTGTATTTTGTTCCAGCAGGGATGAATATAGAAGAGCGCCGGATGAAAAGAGAAGATCCGTTAAATAAATAACAATATGTTTAAGTAATATCAAAATAAATATATTTGGTACATTTTATTGAAGTTAGTGTGCGAAATTTATTTCCCAAAAATTGTAGGCTGATTTCGGTGAATTTTCCGCGCATGCGATTATGCGAATTCTCACACGAGAATAGAGGATGTTGGGATGACTGTTGCTGCTGTTGTTGAGGATCCTACGCGAGGGTTGCTGAAAAATAGATAATTTCACATTTTTGAGCAACATGTCGCCGTAGCAAAACTTCGTTAAATGATAGATTGTTGGGTCGCCAATTGAAATAATTTTTCTTTGCCGTACAAAAGAAGATTAATTTCGTACGTAGACGAAATTTACGATTAACGACGACGATTAAGTGAACATTTCGAAAGGCTGGATATGAATTATCGGCGATAACAAAACAAAAGGTAGTGCGTCCAATTGCGGATACTCGTAAAAATTTGCAGTTAATTCACATTGCAATAGCAATAGTGTAATTTATTTTAAGAGCCATACTGTGCTTTAATTATTGGAATCCCTCGAGCAGGATACGTAATGCACTGTTCGCTCGGTTTTCTTTTTTATTTAATTATTTTTCTCTTCCAAACGTCTCGATTTTTTCGAGCGTCGTTTTCATAACCCATCCCTGGTTTCCTCTTACGCGATATGCGAGGAAGCCGAGAAGGAAGGTTTTCCTGTACCACATCCTCGAAGAAACTTCTCTCCTCGAGCCGGAAACTTTCGTCCTTCACGTATAGGCTGATTTCGGTGAATTTTCCGCGCATGTGATTATGCGAATCTCTCACTCGAGAATAGAGGATGTTGGGATGACTGTTGCTGCTGTTGTTAAGAATCTCACGCGAGTCTCTCTGAAAAATAGATAATTTAATATGTTTGAGAAACATGTCGCCTTAACGAAACTTCGTTAAATGATAGATTGTTGGGTCGCCAATTAAAATAATTTTTCTTTGTCGTATAAAAGAAGATTAATTTTGATCGTAAACGAAATCAACGACGAAATTAATCTCCCAAATTGAACCCAATAATCTATCATTCAATTACAATTACAGTATGGCTCTTAGAATAAATTACACGATTGCTATTAAGATGTGAATTAACTGCAAATTTTTATGAGTATCCACAATTGTTCACACTACCTTTTTTTTTTTGTTATCGCCGATACTTCATATCCAGCCTTTCGAAACGTTCGCTTCTCGCATACAAATTTAAACGATTCTCGAAATCAAAGAAATTCGCAAAGCCATCATTATCGTGATCCCACATAAGAATACCTCTCGAGATATCAATAATGGAGAATTGAATGGCAGAAGCGAGACAGAGAGTAGAGAGTTGTTCGGGCGCTTATTTGAGGCAGAGCTTAGGCAGAGTAATAAGAGAGAAGATTCACGATAAATGACGAGACGGATCAGACAGTCGATGTGCTACAAGCTAAATCAGCATGTCTACAGATGGTCTTGCTTACTCGAGCACGAGTGTCAATTTAATCGATCGTCGTGTTCTCTGTTCTTCTCTGTCGAGAAGAATACTGTGACAGAAAAATTATAATCGACGGTCCTCGACGTCATCTAGCTCGCCGAATTACTCGAGAGCTAGCGCAGGGAAACCATCTTGAAAAATAATATTATATTAATTATAATTCTCGTTTGTCGTGCCGTCCAAATTATTATACAACCGTAATCGTCAACGGCAAAACTCGCCAACATCAGTGTTCCGAGACAAAATATCGACGAGTCCAACGTACAATTGAACGACGCAGCTTTCTGATTCGCGGGCTAGACGAAGGGCTCGCGACACACCTATGCGAGCGCCGAAATATCGAGCGCTCGCGGAATCATCGTCTCTCGACCATCACTTGTCCGTCGACCGTATCAGAGTACGGCAGGTCAGCCCTCGAGTAGTCGCGATATTTTGTCTCATTCACGAATAAATTATAAGACAATAGAAGGTTGTCACCCGGAATATTTTGTCAAACTGTGTGCGTTTTGTGTTCGATAACTTTGGTGATAATTTCACGTAAGTCCAAACAATTGAATAAATTCTCATTTCTTGCTCGACTATTTCTGCTTGTGATTTCGCAATAACCGGGTCCTCCAATCCTACCCGCCTTGTGATCCTCTCTGCTAATATAATTGCTAGCCGAAATACAATAGTCAAAGGTTCGTTGGTTCGCCGAAAACCAGCTGGCGCCCAAAAGTAACTCAGATACCCAAAATTCGTCAAACAAGAGCCCCGGCAGCCCCTGACCCAGGCCGCGCCGGGTGAGGCTTCCTTTATTATTAAAATTATTATCAGTCAAAAAAGAAGCCTGTCTCAATACGTTACGTATTCTTCTCGAGGTATTGACGATGACAGTGTCGATTATGTTGTTTATTTTTTGTTTATATTATATTCTTTTTGTATACTTACCGTCGCGACGAACATATGTAGTATAGTATGAAAATAACGAATTCAAAAATACGCACTTTTTTTCTAACCAGACGCAACGTGCCAGTCTGCCGACGTAACAGCTAAACAGCGACGCCGGCTATGACGACGAGCGCGTCACCACCACAGTACGCGTGTGTAAAATCATATTTTCACGACCTGTTAAATAATAGTACATTACGATATAAGTGCGATGAAACTTTCTTTGGCGAATGTAAGTTTGCAGCGTGAGCCCAAAGCGAGTGTTGTAATCGAATTCAAGAATCGAGAATTGAATTGAGTTTTGCTTCGCTGCGTGAAAATGAATTTCTCGCATTCGAGAAATAACATTTTAGACGATACTGTCGACGTAAAATTTTTTTCTCAGTGATTGCAACACTCTCCTTCGGCTTGTGCTGCCAGCACATACCCGTAAGAAATTTCTTTCGCACTGTTATGGTAATATACTGTTAGATACGCGCACGGGGACGAGACCCCACCACGACACCACGCGATCTGGGCGAGTCTACGCGAGAGACTTCCCCGCGAATATCACGATCGATAGTGAGATAACGGACGTGATACGATACGTTCGATGATACGACCGAGATTGATCGGTTCGCGAGCCCGAGCCTTCGGATGCGTGAGACCGGGGTCGCGAGCATTTTCCCGTGCGTGTCCGTGTGCGTGTGAGTTGGCCCGTTTGTATTCACGAGAGTGTTAATAAATTACGTCCTTCCTGAACCAAGCGAATTGACGTGACCATTTATTACTTCAGAAGTGGGATACACACCCGCGAAAGTCGTGCATGAGTGGGACTGTGTGTATCCGCAAAAACCGTTACGCGTTCGGGTACCGAGAAATGGCGGCTTCACGGTGAAGTAAGGGCGCAAGATGGCCAAGAGGGCTATAGACCGCGACGCGGATAACGTAGTGCCGACGGATTCCGTGAAATAGAGAGGAACGAACTGGTGAGTGAAAAAGTGGAAGGACAAGGAACGACAGGAAAATGGCCCAGAAGAGAAACGAGGCCAGTGCGGCGGCCTTCGAGGAGTTCATGGCGTGTGTGCGCGAGGAGGAGAGATCCTTAACGAATTTCGAAGACGAACTTGTCCACGAACGACCGTCGACGTTCGATCCCATCTATCCTGCCCCCGCGCAGCACGTATCGCGCAATTCACTCGGACCCGCGAGAGCTACCGGAGCGATAAGGAAGGGGTGTCAATCTCCCCCGACGACGCCGCGTCCCGCCCGAAGTCCGCCGGACCGGACAATCGAACAGACGAGAGGGATCACGAAAATCCGTGGCCCGCGCGCTACGACCGAGCGAGAGGGGAACAGAGAAACTCCCGACGCCTCTCAGCCGGACTATCGGGTCCCGAAATACCGTCGAATGTATGTCGACCGAGAGTCGCAACACCCGCGTTCGGGGCACTCGTTCAACCGTTGATTCGAACGCCCGCCGAGTCACGTGAGACGAGCGCTCCGCGCCCCCGGCCTGAGCTACCCGTCCTACCCGACGACGCCGGGCTACCACCGTTGCCGGGGCAGTCAAATCCCTCCCGCCAGCCGGCGCCCCACGACGGTCACCGTTTGCGGGATGACGCGTTCCTCGTACTGCTGGACGACAATCGACGCCAAGACGCGGTCCTTTACGAGATTCTCGAACGACTGCTCCTACCGCGAGAGGGGAGCGAATCGAATGCAACGGCCCCGATGAATTTCAGCATTTTTCCAGATCTCTCGCACACTATCGGGAAATTCAACGGTGAGACCGGAGCCACGGCAGCGAGAGAATGGATTAAAGGAATCGAGAGCACGGCGAGACTTCATCGGTGGCCAGAGAATTTCACGCTCGAAACGGCGTGCTCCCACCTGACGGATGGGGCGCGGGATTGGTACCGATGGAACCGCCACGAGATAACCGATTGGGAATTATTTCGACAATTTTTTCGCGATGCGTTCGTCATCCGAGAGAGTTTTTCGACGAGATGGAATCGCATGGAGGCGCGTGCACAGGCCAAAACGGAGAGCCTAATTTCGTATTTTCACGCAAAAGCCCGTTTGTGTCGATCCGTGAACCTCGACGTCGTCGAGACCAAGGACCAAATTCTCGTCGGCCTGTGGTCGAAGGATTTGTGCAACGCGATGACAGTGCGTTACCACGAAACAGCGAACGAACTTCTGCGCGAGATGCAAGACTTCGAGAGACTCGAAGCGCAGCGCGTAAATCGTATCAAGAATCAACGAGGGACTTCGACAACGGAGCGTCCTGCGCCATCGGCGACCGCGACCACGACGACTACGACGGCCGCGCCCGCCGCGACGGCCACAGCGACCCCGTCAGCAGTCTCGCCGCCGGCCCAACCGGCAGCAGCACCCGCGGCCGTGAATTTCGTCGCTTCGGACGACGCATACTCGGGCGAGAAATACATTAAGCCCGTCGAGGTCAATGGGGTCAAGCTGAAAGGTTTCGTCGACACAGGAAGCTCGTAGTGCACCATAACGTCCTCGCGAGTACTCGAGAACGGACTACGGTTCGAATGTGATACCGAGACCCTTCAATGCTTCACCACAACAGCATCGGGTCGTCTCACCCGGAATCGCACGAGCGTCACTAGTCATCGACGGTGTGACGGTGCACGAGGTACCGCTGCGAGTCGTACCGGATAACTGTCAGCCTTTTGACACTCTCATTGGATGTACACTGCCGTTCATTAATGCCTGTTTTGGGCAGTTCCAACGGAAAGTGATCGTTTTTTGTTGTCTGATTGAGTCTGGTGACGAACGAGTGGCACATCGATGTGTCACGCTACGGTTTGAAGGCTAGAACGACAGAACCTAACAAATTCACGTTCGACATCGCCGCGGTGATGCGATATCGGTCAGCTGGTCCGTCATGATGAAATATTTATGATTGCGGTTAACCGACGACAATTTTGAATCAAGAGATTTACTTGAATAAAAATAATTAAGTAAATGAAATGAAAAAGATTAAATCCAATAAAAAAAAATGTTTCTGTAATGCTGCAGCAGTGACCAGGTCACCCTGGATGATCCCGAGATATCGAGGGACTTGGCTCCGTAGTTTTTTGCGTTTCGGCGCATAGAATAACTTTCCCAGAGCATCGCGTCGAAGCACGTCAATGCGCACGATGTCCAGGTCACCCTGGATGATTCCGCGTCATCGAGAGACTTTGGCTCCGTAGCTTTTTGCGATTTCGCACATGAGAAAGCTTCTCCAGACTATCGCGTCGAAGCACGTCAATGCCCGCGATGTTCAGGTCACCCTGGATGATTCCGCGGCATCAAGAGACTTTGGCTCCGTAGCTTTTTGCGGTTTCGCACATGAGAAAGCTTCTCCAGAGTATCGCGTCGAAGCACGTCAATGCCCGCGATGTCCAGGTCACCCTGGATGATTCCGCGGCATCGAGAGACTTTGGGTCCGTAGCTTTTTGCGGTTTCGCACATGAGAAAGCTTCTCCAGACTATCGCGTCGAAGCACGTCAATGCCCGCGATGTCCAGGTCACCCCAGATGACTCCGCGGCATCGAGAGACTTTGGCTCCGTAGCTTTTTGCGGTTTCGCACATGAGAAAGCTTCTCCAGAGTATCGCGTCGAAGCACGTCAATGCCCGCGATGTCCAGGTCACCCTGGATGATTCCGCGGCATCGAGAGACTTTGGCTCCGTAGCTTTTTGCGGTTTCGCACATGAGAAAGCTTCTCCAGACTATCGCGTCGAAGCACGTCAATGCCCGCGATGTCCAGGTCACCCCAGATGACTCCGCGGCATCGAGAGACTTTGGCTCCGTAGCTTTTTGCGGTTTCGCACATGAGAAAGCTTCTCCAGAGTATCGCGTCGAAGCACGTCAATTGTCGCGATGTCCAGGTCACCCCAGATGACTCCGCAGCATCGAGACACTTTGGCTCCGTAGCTTTTTGCGTTATAAAACATGAAAAAACTTGTCCAGAGCATCGCGTCAAAGGACGCCAAGGTAATCCATGTCCACGTTACCCTAATGATTTCTCGACATTGTGAGACTTTGGCTCCGTAGTTTTTTATGGGTGTTGGTGCATAGAATAACTTTTCCTGAGCATCGCGTTAAAGCACGTCAATGCCCGCGATGCCCAGATCAGCCTAGCGATTTCCGGGCAGAGTGTGACTTTGGCTCCGTAGCTCTTCGTATTTTCAGTTGACCAGGTTGACCTTTTCGCAGTTCCAGCAATGTGCAATGCAATGCGCAATGCGCGATCGACTATTGCGAGCTTAGGGCACACATTTCAAATAGATAAAAAAAACAAGCCGATGAAAACGATGATTCCGCTTCGACTCTCGGACCGGGATGATCGATCCGATGTCAGTGAACGCACGCTCACACCTGATTTCATCGATCTAAATTTATTCGAATAATCATTTATAGCTTTGCAATGCGCGATCGACTGTTGCGAGCTTAGGGCACACATTTCAAATAGATTAAAAAAAAAGCCGATGAAAACGATGATTCCGCTTCGACTCTCGGACCGGGATGATCGATCCGATGTCAGTGAACGCACGCTCACACCTGGTTTCATCGAGCTAAATTTATTCGAATAATCATTTATAGCTTTGCAATGCGCGATCGACTGTCGCGAGCTTGGGGCACACATTTCAAATAGATGAAAAAAAAAGCCGATGAAAACGATGATTCCGCTTCGACTCTCGGAACAGGATGGCCGATCCGATGTCAGTGAACGCACGCTCACACCTGATTTCATCGATCTAAATTTATTCGAATAATCATTTATAGCTTTGCAATGCGCGATCGACTGTCGCGAGCTTAGGGCACACATTTCAAATAGATAAAAAAAAAGCCGATGAAAACGATGATTCCGCTTCGACTCTCGGAACAGGATGGCCGATCCGATGTCAGTGAACGCACGCTCACACCTGATTTCATCGATCTAAATTTATTCGAATAATCATTTATAGCTTTGCAATGCGCGATCGACTGTCGCGAGCTTAGGGCACACATTTCAAATAGATAAAAAAAAAAGCCGATGAAAACGATGATTCCGCTTCGACTCTCGGACTGGGATGATCGATCCGATGTCAGTGAACGCACGCTCACACCTGATTTCATCGAGCTAAATTTATTCGAATAATCATTTTGAAGTTTTGTAATGCGCGATCGACTGTCGCGAGCTTGGGGCACACATTTCGAATAGATTAAAAAAAAGCCGATGAAAACGATGATTCCGCTTCGACTCGCGGAACGGGATGGCCGATCCGATGTCAGTGAACGCACGCTCACACCTGATTTCATCGATCTAAATTTATTCGAATAATCATTTTACAGCTTTGCAATGCGCGATCGACTGTCGCGAGCTTGGGGCACACATTTCAAATAGATGAAAAAAAAAGCCGATGAAAACGATGATTCCGCTTCGACTCTCGGAACAGGATGGCCGATCCGATGTCAGTGAACGCACGCTCACACCTGATTTCATCGATCTAAATTTATTCGAATAATCATTTATAGCTTTGCAATGCGCGATCGACTGTCGCGAGCTTAGGGCACACATTTCAAATAGATAAAAAAAAAGCCGATGAAAACGATGATTCCGCTTCGACTCTCGGAACAGGATGGCCGATCCGATGTCAGTGAACGCACGCTCACACCTGATTTCATCGATCTAAATTTATTCGAATAATCATTTATAGCTTTGCAATGCGCGATCGACTGTCGCGAGCTTAGGGCACACATTTCAAATAGATAAAAAAAAAAGCCGATGAAAACGATGATTCCGCTTCGACTCTCGGACTGGGATGATCGATCCGATGTCAGTGAACGCACGCTCACACCTGATTCCATCGAGCTAAATTTTTTCGAATAATCATTTTGAAGTTTTGTAATGCGCGATCGACTGTCGCGAGCTTGGGGCACACATTTCGAATAGATAAAAAAAAAAGCCGATGAAAACGATGATTCCGCTTCGACTCGCGGAACGGGATGGCCGATCCGATGTCAGTGAACGCACGCTCACACCTGATTTCATCGATCTAAATTTATTCGAATAATCATTTATAGCTTTGCAATGCGCGATCGACTCTTGCGAGCTTAGGGCACACATTTTAAATAGATAAAAAAAAAAGCCGATGAAAACGATGATTCCGCTTCGACTCTCGGACCGGGATGATCGATCCGATGTCAGTGAACGCACGCTCACACCTGATTTCATCGATCTAAATTTATTCGAATAATCATTTATAGCTTTGCAATGCGCGATCGACTGTTGCGAGCTTAGGGCACACATTTCAAATAGATTAAAAAAAAAGCCGATGAAAACGATGATTCCGCTTCGACTTTCGGACCGGGATGATCGATCCGATGTCAGTGAACGCACGCTCACACCTGGTTTCATCGAGCTAAATTTATTCGAAAAATCATTTTGAAGTTTTGCAATGCGCGATCGACTGTCGCGAGCTTAGGGCACACATTTCAAATAGATAAAAAAAACAAGCCGATGAAAACGACAATTCCGCTTCGACTCTCGGAACGGGATGGCCGATCCGATGTCAGTGAACGCACGCTCACACCTGATTTCATCGATCTAAATTTATTCGAATAATCATTTTACAGCTTTGCAATGCGCGATCGACTGTCGCGAGCTTGGGGCACACATTTCAAATAGATGAAAAAAAAAGCCGATGAAAACGATGATTCCGCTTCGACTCTCGGAACAGGATGGCCGATCCGATGTCAGTGAACGCACGCTCACACCTGATTTCATCGATCTAAATTTATTCGAATAATTATTTATAGCTTTGCAATGCGCGATCGACTGTCGCGAGCTTAGGGCACACATTTCAAATAGATAAAAAAAAAGCCGATGAAAACGATGATTCCGCTTCGACTCTCGGAACAGGATGGCCGATCCGATGTCAGTGAACGCACGCTCACACCTGATTTCATCGATCTAAATTCATTCGAATAATCATTTATAGCTTTGCAATGCGCGATCGACTGTCGCGAGCTTAGGGCACACATTTCAAATAGATAAAAAAAAAAGCCGATGAAAACGATGATTCCGCTTCGACTCTCGGACTGGGATGATCGATCCGATGTCAGTGAACGCACGCTCACACCTGATTTCATCGAGCTAAATTTATTCGAATAATCATTTTGAAGTTTTGTAATGCGCGATCGACTGTCGCGAGCTTGGGGCACACATTTCGAATAGATAAAAAAAAAGCCGATGAAAACGTTGATTCCGCTTCGACTCGCGGAACGGGATGGCCGATCCGATGTCAGTGAACGCACGCTCACACCTGATTTCATCGATCTAAATTTATTCGAATAATCATTTATAGCTTTGCAATGCGCGATCGACTGTTGCGAGCTTAGGGCACACATTTTAAATAGATAAAAAAAAAAAGCCGATGAAAACGATGATTCCGCTTCGACTCTCGGACCGGGATGATCGATCCGATGTCAGTGAACGCACGCTCACACCTGATTTCATCGATCTAAATTTATTCGAATAATCATTTATAGCTTTGCAATGCGCGATCGACTGTCGCGAGCTTAGGGCACACATTTCAAATAGATAAAAAAAAAGCCGATGAAAACGATGATTCCGCTTCGACTCTCGGAACAGGATGGCCGATCCGATGGCAGTGAACGCACGCTCACACCTGATTTCATCGATCTAAATTTATTCGAATAATCATTTTGAAGTTTTGTAATGCGCGATCGACTGTCGCGAGCTTGGGGCACACATTTCGAATAGATTAAAAAAAAGCCGATGAAAACGATGATTCCGCTTCGACTCGCGGAACGGGATGGCCGATCCGATGTCAGTGAACGCACGCTCACACCTGATTTCATCGATCTAAATTTATTCGAATAATCATTTTACAGCTTTGCAATGCGCGATCGACTGTCGCGAGCTTGGGGCACACATTTCAAATAGATTTAAAAAAAAGCCGATGAAAACGATGATTCCGCTTCGACTCGCGGAACGGGATGGCCGATCCGATGTCAGTGAACGTACGCTCACACCTGATTTCATCGATCTAAATGTATTCGAATAATCATTTATAGCTTTGCAATGCGCGATCGACTGTCGCGAGCTTAGGGCACACATTTCAAATAGATAAAAAAAAAGCCGATGAAAACGATGATTCCGCTTCGACTCTCGGAACAGGATGGCCGATCCGATGTCAGTGAACGCACGCTCACACCTGATTTCATCGATCTAAATTTATTCGAATAATCATTTATAGCTTTGCAATGCGCGATCGACTGTCGCGAGCTTAGGGCACACATTTCAAATAGATAAAAAAAAAAGCCGATGAAAACGATGATTCCGCTTCGACTCTCGGACTGGGATGATCGATCCGATGTCAGTGAACGCACGCTCACACCTGATTTCATCGAGCTAAATTTATTCGAATAATCATTTTGAAGTTTTGTAATGCGCGATCGACTGTCGCGAGCTTGGGGCACACATTTCGAATAGATTAAAAAAAAAGCCGATGAAAACGATGATTCCGCTTCGACTCGCGGAACGGGATGGCCGATCCGATGTCAGTGAACGCACGCTCACACCTGATTTCATCGATCTAAATTTATTCGAATAATCATTTATAGCTTTGCAATGCGCGATCGACTGTCGCGAGCTTAGGGCACACATTTCAAATAGATAAAAAAAAAAGCCGATGAAAACGATGATTCCGCTTCGACTCTCGGACCAGGATGATCGACCCGATGTCAGTGAACGCACGCTCACACCTGATTCCATCGAGCTAAATTTTTTCGAATAATCATTTTGAAGTTTTGTAATGCGCGATCGACTGTCGCGAGCTTGGGGCACACATTTCGAATAGATAAAAAAAAAAGCCGATGAAAACGATGATTCCGCTTCGACTCGCGGAACGGGATGGCCGATCCGATGTCAGTGAACGCACGCTCACACCTGATTTCATCGATCTAAATTTATTCGAATAATCATTTATAGCTTTGCAATGCGCGATCGACTGTTGCGAGCTTAGGGCACACATTTCAAATAGATGAAAAAAAAAGCCGATGAAAACGATGATTCCGCTTCGACTCTCGGAACAGGATGGCCGATCCGATGTCAGTGAACGCACGCTCACACCTGATTTCATCGATCTAAATTTATTCGAATAATCATTTATAGCTTTGCAATGCGCGATCGACTGTTGCGAGCTTAGGGCACACATTTTAAATAGATAAAAAAAAAGCCGATGAAAACGATGATTCCGCTTCGACTCTCGGACCGGGATGATCGATCCGATGTCAGTGAACGCACGCTCACACCTGATTTCATCGAGCTAAATTTATTCGAAAAATCATTTTGAAGTTTTGCAATGCGCGATCGACTGTCGCGAGCTTGGGGCACACATTTCGAATAGATTTAAAAAAAAGCCGATGAAAACGATGATTCCGCTTCGACTCGCGGAACGGGATGGCCGATCCGATGTCAGTGAACGCACGCTCACACCTGATTTCATCGATCTAAATTTATTCGAATAATCATTTATAGCTTTGCAATGCGCGATCAATCGTGTCGAGGTTGTTACAACGTCAGTGCGTCAGCACCGATTTACCGAATGCGTTCATCTTCTCCGAGGGGACGAAGTCGAAAATTAGGATCCCTCGAAGCTACTACTCCCTCTCCCCTCAAAGACTACTCGAAGCTTATACGAGTGTTGCTGAAATGTGCCAAGTTCTACGATGGAACGGAGGAGTCGACGCAGATGGCGAAAGTATGAACGCCGGGGGTTTATCGATGCAGCGATCTGTCGCCGACGAGGTAAATTTCGTTTCGATATCTTACGTATATGAGTTTTATGTTTATTTGATTTTTCTCTATTCCAGATTCGGCGCGAGAGGATTTCTACGAGCGACTGCGACGAAAGATCAAGGGGGCTTCGACGATGGTTGAGGAACGACTTCGATGGAGGACGTCGACAAAGAACTTCAACGGTGGAGGACGACGAGGGACAACGAGGGACGACGAGGGATTTCGACGACGAGGGACAACGAGGGACGACGAGGGATTCCGACGACGAGGGACAACGAGGGACGACGAGCGATTTTGATGACGAGGGACAACGAGGGACGACGAGGGATTTCGACGACGAGGGACGACGAGCGATTTCGACGACGAGGGACAACGAGGGACGACGAGGGATTTCGACGACGAGGGACAGCGAGGGATTCCGACGACGAGGGACGACGAGGGACGACGAGGAACGACGAGGGACGACGAGGAACGACGAGGGACGACGAGCGATTTCGACGACGAGGGACGACGAGGGACAACGAGGGATTTCGACGGTGAAGAACTTCATCGGAGGACAACGACGAGGGCCAACGAGGATCATCTCGTCGTTGTCCTCCGATGAAGTTCTTCACCGTCGAAATCCCTCGTTGTCCCTCGTCGTCGAAATCCCTCGTTGTCCCTCGTCGTCGAAATCCCTCGTTGTCCCTCGTCGTCCCTCGTCGTCGAAATCGCTCGTCGTCCCTCGTCGTTCCTCGTCGTCCCTCGTCGTCCCTCGTCGTCGGAATCCCTCGTTGTCCCTCGTCGTCCCTCGTCGTCGAAATCCCTCGTCGTCCCTCGTTGTCCCTCGTCGTCGAAATCGCTCGTCGTCCCTCGTTGTCCCTCGTCGTCAAAATCGCTCGTCGTCCCTCGTCGTCGAAATCCCTCGTCGTCCCTCGTTGTCCCTCGTCGTCGAAATCGCTCGTCGTCCCTCGTCGTCCCTCGTCGTCGAAATCCCTCGTTGTCCCTCGTCGTCCCTCGTCGTCGAAATCGCTCGTCGTCCCTCGTCGTCCCTCGTCGTCCCTCGTCGTCGGAATCCCTCGTTGTCCCTCGTCGTCGAAATCCCTCGTCGTCCCTCGTTGTCCCTCGTCGTCGAAATCGCTCGTCGTCCCTCGTTGTCCCTCGTCGTCAAAATCGCTCGTCGTCCCTCGTCGTCGAAATCCCTCGTCGTCCCTCGTTGTCCCTCGTCGTCGAAATCGCTCGTCGTCCCTCGTCGTCCCTCGTCGTCAAAATCGCTTTGAAAATTTTATTTTTGTAACGTCAAAGAAATCAGGATAACACGAACGATTTAGTCACGTCGTCGAAAAATTAACTGCTGTACGGGGTATGATTGTAGTAACACTTGTAATTAAACGGTTCCTGGTTTTCCAACAAAAAATCTAGCTGTCGCCTCCTTTTTCGCTTCGGCTTTCCTGTCGTTCCTTCTGCATCATTTTTTCGTTTTTTCTCTTGTTCTTTCTCTCGTTCTTTCCCTTCTTCGTTTTCTCTTTCTTTCTCTTGTTCTTTCCCTTCTTCGTTTGCTCTGTTTTTCTCTTGTTCTTTCCCTTCTTCGTTTTCTCTTTCTTTCTCTTGTTCTTTCCCTTCTTCGTTTGCTCTGTTTTTCTCTTGTTCTTTCCCTTCTTCGTTTTCTCTTTCTTTCTCTTGTTCTTTCCCTCCTTCTTTCTCTGTTTCTTTCTCTCGTTCATTCGCTTCTTCTTTCTCTCTTTCTTTCTCTCGTTCATTCGCTTCTTCTTTCTCTCTTTCTTTCTCTCGTTCATTCGCTTCTTCTTTCTCTCTTCCTTTCTCACGTTCGTTCGCTTCTTCTTTCTCTCTTTTTGATGAGAGCGATTTTGATGACGAGGGACAACGAGGGACGACGAGGGATTTCGACGACGAGGGACGACGAGCGATTTCGACGACGAGGGACAACGAGGGACGACGAGGGATTTCGACGACGAGGGACAGCGAGGGATTCCGACGACGAGGGACGACGAGGGACGACGAGGAACGACGAGGGACGACGAGGAACGACGAGGGACGACGAGCGATTTCGACGACGAGGGACGACGAGGGACAACGAGGGATTTCGACGACGAGGGACAACGAGGGATTTCGACGACGACGGACAACGAGGGATTTCGACGGTGAAGAACTTCATCGGAGGACAACGACGAGGGCCAACGAGGATCATCTCGTCGTTGTCCTCCGATGAAGTTCTTCACCGTCGAAATCCCTCGTTGTCCCTCGTCGTCGAAATCCCTCGTTGTCCCTCGTCGTCGAAATCCCTCGTTGTCCCTCGTCGTCCCTCGTCGTCGAAATCGCTCGTCGTCCCTCGTCGTTCCTCGTCGTCCCTCGTCGTCCCTCGTCGTCGGAATCCCTCGTTGTCCCTCGTCGTCCCTCGTCGTCGAAATCCCTCGTCGTCCCTCGTTGTCCCTCGTCGTCGAAATCGCTCGTCGTCCCTCGTTGTCCCTCGTCGTCAAAATCGCTCGTCGTCCCTCGTCGTCGAAATCCCTCGTCGTCCCTCGTTGTCCCTCGTCGTCGAAATCGCTCGTCGTCCCTCGTCGTCCCTCGTCGTCGAAATCCCTCGTTGTCCCTCGTCGTCCCTCGTCGTCGAAATCGCTCGTCGTCCCTCGTCGTCCCTCGTCGTCCCTCGTCGTCGGAATCCCTCGTTGTCCCTCGTCGTCGAAATCCCTCGTCGTCCCTCGTTGTCCCTCGTCGTCGAAATCGCTCGTCGTCCCTCGTTGTCCCTCGTCGTCAAAATCGCTCGTCGTCCCTCGTCGTCGAAATCCCTCGTCGTCCCTCGTTGTCCCTCGTCGTCGAAATCGCTCGTCGTCCCTCGTCGTCCCTCGTCGTCAAAATCGCTTTGAAAATTTTATTTTTGTAACGTCAAAGAAATCAGGATAACACGAACGATTTAGTCACGTCGTCGAAAAATTAACTGCTGTACGGGGTATGATTGTAGTAACACTTGTAATTAAACGGTTCCTGGTTTTCCAACAAAAAATCTAGCTGTCGCCTCCTTTTTCGCTTCGGCTTTCCTGTCGTTCCTTCTGCATCATTTTTTCGTTTTTTCTCTTGTTCTTTCTCTCGTTCTTTCCCTTCTTCGTTTTCTCTTTCTTTCTCTTGTTCTTTCCCTTCTTCGTTTGCTCTGTTTTTCTCTTGTTCTTTCCCTTCTTCGTTTTCTCTTTCTTTCTCTTGTTCTTTCCCTTCTTCGTTTGCTCTGTTTTTCTCTTGTTCTTTCCCTTCTTCGTTTTCTCTTTCTTTCTCTTGTTCTTTCCCTCCTTCTTTCTCTGTTTCTTTCTCTCGTTCATTCGCTTCTTCTTTCTCTCTTTCTTTCTCTCGTTCATTCGCTTCTTCTTTCTCTCTTTCTTTCTCTCGTTCATTCGCTTCTTCTTTCTCTCTTCCTTTCTCACGTTCGTTCGCTTCTTCTTTCTCTCTTTTTTTCTCTCGTACGTTCGCTTCTTCTTTCTCTCTTTCTTCCTCTCGTTCTTTCTCTCCATCGTCTCTTCTACTTTCAATTTCGCCTTCATTTCCGAAATGTTCCGCTCTGCCGTTTTCTATCGCACTGTCATCCGGAATTTTTGGATCGTTGGCTTTCGCCGATTTCTTCGCGTGGGCACGGAACGACGTCATCTCATGCCGCGCTGCCTTCCCGATGTCTTCGAAAGTTTGACTGCAGAAATAAAAGTTATTTATTAATATTTGTTCTTGAAAGTTTACCTAAATATATGAAGGGTTAAACGTTACACTCACAACTGATAATTTTCCCAAGTTTTCTCTCGGATCCCGTGCTTCTTCACAAAATCTAGGAAGAATCCGCGCTTTCGCTGAATCAGTCCTCTGATGTACTCCTGCCTTTTGTCGCTTGCTTCCTTCTCGTAAATGAAGTCGCATATTTCCTTCATGTTCGGCGTCTTGAGGGCATCGCATTTCGCCAAATCGACCACATAATTTAGCAACGCGACTATAAGACGTCCGAAAATTTCGGGCACATTCGTGATATTTTTCTTGTATTTAACGACTTTTGTTCGAGTGTATTCGTATTCGTTCTCTTCCGACATCGTTTTTATGAATCTTCACCGTGTTCAAGCTTCCGTAACCGCGATTGACGTTTGAATGAATATAGCGGTCCGGCTCACGTCACGGTGTTAAGTTGCGAGACGCTATACCGTGACGTTAGTCGCACCGCTATATTCATTTAAATGTCAATCGCGGTGAAGATTCATAAAACAATGTCGAACGTCACCGAGTTCGAATACACGAGAACAAAAGTCGTTAAATACGAAAAAAATATAACAAACGTGCCCGAAATCTTTGGGCGTCGAATGGTCGCGTTAGTAAACTACGTGGTCGATTTGACGTCATGCGATGCTTTCAAGACCCCGAAGATGAGAGAAATCTGCGACTTTATATAAGACAAAGAAGCAACCGACAAAAGGCAGCAGTATACATCCGAGGATTAATTCGGCGAAAGTGTGAATTTCTTTTATATTTTCTCAAGGAGCACGAGATACGCAAGAACACTTGGGAAAATTATAAATTGTAAGTGTAACCTTAACCCTTGGTATATTTGGATAAATTTTAAATGACAAATATCAATAAATAACGTGTACTGCAGTCAATTCTTTGAAGATATCGGGAAGGCAGCGCGCAGCGAAATGTTTTCGTTTGTTGGCAACGGCAAGTAATCGTCAAAAGACAACGAACCCGCTAAACGGTATGTACTTTGCCGCAATTACGGCAACGTACACAGCGAAAAAATGTATATTTTTCAAAGTCTCCCAAACTGTCCATCGTCGAAAGACGTGGCAGCTTCTCAACGGCAGGAAGTTGAACGATAAACGTTTCAAAATCAGGATTATTTTCTAAGTTCAGCACCGATGAAAACGAAATCTCGGATGGCAGCGCGGGAAATAACAGAGGAGAAGATTTTTGGAAAATAGAACGAAGATGAAAGTAGAAGAGACGATGAAGAGAAAGCGCGAAAGAACGAAAGGGAGAACAAACGAGTGAAAAAACCAGACAATAAGGCATAAGGGACGACGCAAAAGCCGTAACGGAAAAGAAGGCGACAGCTCGATCCGTTATTGTAAAATCAGAAAGCGTTTAATTATAAAACATATTATAACTATACCCATAAGCATACATTTTTGACGACGTAATAAAATCTTTTGTGTTATCCTGACTAGTTTGGCCTCAACAAAATAAATTGTTTGAAGATTACAGTGTACAAAACAATAACATCAATGCTTATATATACTACGCTTAAGTTACATACTTACCTGTTGTGAGTCGTTGTTTCGTAACGATGATCCCCGTCGTCGTATGGTGTCCTCCGTTGAAGTGCCTCGTCATCCTTCCTCGTCCCTCGTCGTCGTCCTGCGTTGTCCCTCGTCGCTGTCCCGCGTCGTCGTCTCTCGTTGTAGTTTCTCATCGTCGAAAACCCTTGTTGGCCCTCGTTGTCCTCCTCCGTTGAAGTTCTTTATCGGCATCCTCCGCAACACAATCGATCGATCGCGCATAGCAAAGCTATAAAATGATTATTCGATCAACTTTAGATCGATGAAATCAGTTGCGAGCGTGCGTTCACTGACATCGGGTCGGTCATTCCGTTCCCCCAGTCAAAGCGGAATCCTCGTTTTGGTCGGATTTTTCTTTTAATCTATGTAAGATCTGCGTCCTAAGCTACCGACAGTCGATCACGCATTGCAAAGCTATAAAACGATTATTCGATTAAATTTAGATCGATGAAATCAGCTGTGAGCGTGCGTTCGCTGACATCGGGTCGGTCATTCCGTTCCCTCAGTCAAAGCGGAATCGTCGTTTTGGTCGGATTTTTCTTTTAATCTATATAAAATCTACGTCCTAAGCTCGCGACAGTCGATCACCGATAGCCAAGTTGTGAAATGATTATTCGATCAAATTTAGATCGATGAAATCAGTTGCGAGCGTGCGTTTACTGACGTCGGGTCGGTGATATGGTTGTAAACATGATTATGAAATGAGTGTAATCAAAGACGATGAAAGGAGGAAAGCAAACGTAAAACTATACATGAATTAAAATACAACCGAAAACATGAAACACCTTGATGGGTTCATCTCTTCACAGTCATTCTAATAAATTCTATGCTCCTGCTGTATAAAATAAAGCAACGAAGACCGCTGTAAAGCGGTCCAATGTGATAAGATTGCGCAACTCTATCTTCGCAACCTTTGTTAGCCTATTCAGTCTGAGGAGTGTCTCGAATTTCGAATTGACCGATACGTGTCGTCAATTGTTTCTCGGGATTATTTTGTTCTTGCCGGGGATTTGACTTTTTAATCATCGTGCAAATGGCAGCCCAAGAAGAAGTTCGAGCCGTTCCTCCTCAAGACGTTCCCCCGGAGCGGAATATATACGCTAACTATCCCCCTTCTGTACGCGGAAGAATCGTCGGGATGGCAAGCGCGGGCATGGACGAATACGCGATCAAGAACGCAATCGGATGCGATATACGGACCGTACGACTGTGGATGCGGAGATATGAAGAAGGGAATGATGCTGCTCTCGCGGATCATCGCAAAAATAACAAGCGTCCTAAAAAGACAACGCCGGAACAGGACGTGCAATTGCTCGAGTGCGTCGAAGAAACACCGTTTTTGACGGTACCGGAAGTGCTCGTGCGGACGGATGTCCCGGTATCGGTGAGCACTGCTCGTCGCCGATTAAAAGCCGCCGGTATTACCGCTCACCGACCGGTCAAAAAGACGGCACTCACAGATGCCCATCGCGAAGAACGAATGCAGTTTGCCCAACAGCACGTTGACTGGCAACCGGAAGATTGGGCGCCGATAATATGGTCTGACGAAAAGGTATTACGTCAACCACCTTGTATCGGAACAAAAAAAAAATCTAATTCTTCCATTTCTTTTTTTGTATTTAATTGGCATTTTCAATGTTCAACGTCCAATAGCCTGTACTTTTTTCTGTCCAATCGTTGTGAAAGAAAATTCAAATAGGTTTTCAAGTCCTCCGATGACGGACGCCGAATCGTGTATCGCCCACGAGGTCGAGTCTTCGCCACGAATGAACGATATACAGTCCGAAAGCAGTTGAACGGTCGAATATCGTGCGGTTTCTGGGGTTGTATGTCCGCTGCTGGTGTAATGGCCCTCCACGAAATAACGCCTCGCATGAACTCCGAAGAATATATCGATATTCTGGAGAATGTGATGTTGCCGTGCGCACGAGAAAGGTTCCCGGCGGACCGATTCCCAGTGATCCGCTTCATGCAGGACAATAGTTCGGTACACACATCACCGGTAACAATGGCGTGGTTCGCGGAGCACCCGGAGATCGAGCTAATGCGTTGGCCGAGCAGGTCGCCGGATATGAATCCGATCGAGAATTTGTGGAGTAAGTTCTTCAAATTGGTCACTAGCCATAACTTTCGAGTTAGTGAAGTATACTGTGGGTAAAATGCCGGCGTGTAAAATGTTCTGTATTTTAAAGGTGTAATGGTCCGAGAGTGGCGCTCTGGCGCTGACCGGAATCGCGAGGCTCTCGCTGCACATGTAAATCATGTGTGGCAAAACTTACGAGGAAGGCCCGAGCTTACCCTTCAACTCGTCAACTCCCTTCCCAATAGGATGCGATGCGTTATCGATAACGACGGTTATCCGATCGATTATTGACACAAATGCCTTTCGTAATTTACGCAAATCGAGCTGTGCAGGCAAGATCGAAGATCGTCTCGTGTGAATTGTGCGAGCCGTTGCACGCTATGCATAACTGGAAACTATCAGGAAGAGAGAATTGGCGATCATTCGTCAATTATATATGAATGGAAATATACTTACCTTTTATGACTGAGGCAACGATCCCTCATTGTCCTCGGCGAAGATCCTTCGACGTCGATCCCCGTCATCCCTTGACGATGATCTACCGTCAATGTTCGTTGACGTCCCTCGTCGAGCCTCGGGAGCGACTTTCCGTCGTATTTTCGTCCCTCGGTGCCTTCCCTTGTCGTCGATATTTCTGCGTCGCCTGAAAGAAAAAGGGGAAAAATGAATACAAAAATATAAATCGATTAAAACATTGAAGCTGTACTTACCTCGTCATGGAGAGTCGCTGCGTTGACCGATCGCTGGCGTGCCTCGGCGTAACCTTCGCTAATTCGTCCGCTCCGACTGAAACACGCCACCCGATCCATACATTCCGACTCGCGCAAGGCGATACAGCTTCGGTGTACTCTCGGAAACCGCGTGGAAACCGTCCGATCATTGGTCCTGCGGACGAACCCGCGATTCGCGATTTTACACGATTTGACGCGATTTTTCGCGTTATTTTGAACACTTCTTCGCCGTTCGTGAAATATAACCCACCGCTAACAAGATAATACTTTGAACTTGGAAACCGTTATTTCGCGTCGTTGATTTATATAGTGACAATCAAAAAACTCTTGAAGATAGTGTATTTCGATTGTTTGAATAAAAGCGTTTAACGTTTAGCGTAGCAACTAAAAAATTCCACATACAGAATTTTCTTGGCAATTTTCCTGTGTTTATTGTCAACCCCGTCGGTGGTTTAGCCGGTCTTACTTCTTGAGAACGACCCGAACGTAAATTTTGATTCTCAATAGCACCCGAAGAAAAACCTTCGAAACGGCTATTGGATAGAGATTAAAACAGCCTTGTCGTATCGTATTGTAATAGGCTCGACAGAATCGATCGCGCATTGCAAAGCTATAAATGATTATTCCAACAAATTTAGCTCGATGAAATCAGGTGTGAGCGTGCGTTCACTGACATCGGATCGGCCATCCCGGTCCGAGAGTCGAAGCGGAATCATCGTTTTCATCGGCTTTTTTTTTTATCTATTTGAAATGTGTGCCCTAAGCTCGCGACAGTCGATCGCGCATTGCAAAGCTATAAATGATTATTCGAATAAGTTTAGATCGATGAAATCAGGTGTGAGCGTGCGTTCACTGACATCGGATCGACCATCCCGGTCCGAGAGTCGAAGCGGAATCATCATTTTCATCGGCTTTTTTTTTCATCTATTTGAAATGTGTGCCCCAAGCTCGCGACAGTCGATCGCGCATTGCAAAGCTGTAAAATGATTATTCGAATAAATTTAGATCGATGGAATCAGGTGTGAGCGTGCGTTCACTGACTTCGGATCGGCCATCCCGTTCCGCGAGTCGAAGCGGAATCATCGTTTTCATCGGCTTTTTTTTTTATCTATTCGAAATGTGTGCCCCAAGCTCGCGACAGTCGATCGCGCATTACAAAACTTCAAAATGATTATTCGAATAAATTTAGCTCGATGAAATCAGGTGTGAGCGTGCGTTCACTGACATCGGATCGATCATCCCGGTCCGAGAGTCGAAGCGGAATCATCGTTTTCATCGGCTTTTTTTTTTATCTATTTGAAATGTGTGCCCTAAGCTCGCGACAGTCGATCGCGCATTGCAAAGCTATAAATGATTATTCGAATAAATTTAGATCGATGAAATCAGGTGTGAGCGTGCGTTCACTGACATCGGATCGGCCATCCTGTTCCGAGAGTCGAAGCGGAATCATCGTTTTCATCGGCTTTTTTTTTATCTATTTGAAATGTGTGCCCTAAGCTCGCGACAGTCGATCGCGCATTGCAAAGCTATAAATGATTATTCGAATAAATTTAGATCGATGAAATCAGGTGTGAGCGTGCGTTCACTGACATCGGATCGGCCATCCTGTTCCGAGAGTCGAAGCGGAATCATCGTTTTCATCGGCTTTTTTTTTCATCTATTTGAAATGTGTGCCCCAAGCTCGCGACAGTCGATCGCGCATTGCAAAGCTGTAAAATGATTATTCGAATAAATTTAGATCGATGAAATCAGGTGTGAGCGTGCGTTCACTGACATCGGATCGGCCATCCCGTTCCGAGAGTCGAAGCGGAATTATCGTTTTCATCGGCTTGTTTTTTTTATCTATTTGAAATGTGTGCCCTAAGCTCGCGACAGTCGATCACGCATTGCAAAACTTCAAAATGATTTTTCGAATACATTTAGCTCGATGAAATCAGGTGTGAGCGTGCGTTCACTGACATCGGATCGATCATCCCGGTCCGAGAGTCGAAGCGGAATCATCGTTTTCATCGGCTTGTTTTTTTTATCTATTTTAAATGTGTGCCCTAAGCTCGCAACAGTCCATCGCGCATTGCGTATTGCATTGCACATTGCTGGAACTGCGAAAAGGTCAACCTGGTCAACTGAAAATACGAAGAGCTACGGAGCCAAAGTCACACTCTGCCCGGAAATCGCTAGGCTGATCTGGGCATCGCGGGCATTGACGTGCTTTAACGCGATGCTCAGGAAAAGTTATTCTATGCACCGACACCCATAAAAAACTACGGAGCCAAAGTCTCACAATGTCGAGAAATCATTAGGGTAACGTGGACATGGATTACGTTGGCGTCCTTTGACGCGATGCTCTGGACAAGTTTTTTCATGTTTTATAACGCAAAAAGCTACGGAGCCAAAGTGTCTCGATGCCGCGGAGTCATCTGGGGTGACCTGGACATCGCGACAATTGACGTGCTTCGACGCGATACTCTGGAGAAGCTTTCTCATGTGCGAAAACGCAAAAAGCTACGGAGCCAAAGTCTCTCGATGCCGCGGAGTCATCTGGGGTGACCTGGACATCGCGGGCATTGACGTGCTTCGACGCGATACTCTGGAGAAGCTTTCTCATGTGCGAAACCGCAAAAAGTTACGGAGCCAAAGTCTCTTGATGCCGCGGAATCATCCAGGGTGACCTGAACATCGCGGGCATTGACGTGCTTCGACGCGATAGTCTGGAGAAGCTTTCTCATGTGCGAAATCGCAAAAAGCTACGGAGCCAAGTCACTCGATATCTCGGGATCATCCAGGGTGACCTGGTCACTGCTGCAGCATTACAGAAACATTTTTTTTTATTGGATTTAATCTTTTTCATTTCATTTACTTAATTATTTTTATTCAAGTAAATCTCTTGATTCAAAATTGTCGTCGGTTAACCGCAATCATAAATATTTCATCATGGCGGACCAGCTGACCGATATCGCATCACCGCGGCGATGTCGAACGTGAATTTGTTAGGTTCTGTCGTTCTAGCCTTCAAACCGTAGCGTGACACATCGATGTGCCACTCGTTCGACACCAGACTCAACCAAACAACAAAAAACTATCACTTTCCGTTGGAACTGCCCAAAACTGGCATTAATGAACGGCAGTGTACGTTCATCGACGCACCCGGCGTCGGACATCGGAAGGAAAACGACAAGTTCACGTTCCACGCCGAGGCAGCGCCGACGATCGGTGAGACTCTGATGACGCGTCCGGTGGTGAGCCAACCCACCACGATCCCCGCGCGCACGGTACAGTTTGTACAGATGACTGACGGCAACACGTCGTTCCATCTCCCTCTACACAACGGCGGAGATACCACGAGAAGGATCGACCGGAAAACGAAGCTAGAGTTTTGTGCAATAAGTTCGGTATCGATTCGTGACGCGAGCGTTACGCGAAAGCCCGTGGTCCACGAAGATCTCACCGTCGGCGAGAACGCGAGAGAGAGCGATGTTGACGAAAACTACTTTCTCTACTTAAGGGGGCTGGGTCACCTAAAATTATTAAAAAATCGATGTTTTTTTTTAATTTTTTCTGAAAGTACATACTGTTTACTATCTACACACCAAATTTCAGGTGAAAATTCCAAAAATTACCAAAGTTATGAGCATTTTAGTGAGATGACAAACAATTTTTGCGTGTATTACTCCAAAATTATGGTTTGCATCTCTATGAAAATTTTTCTAAAATAAATCCCACTCTTAGTCAATGACACCAAACCAATTCAAGTAAAAAAAAACATCAAAAAGTGAAAAAAGAAGAAAAATGTTTAAAAACTGTATTTAGATAAAATGAAAAAAATGATAAAATCAGGAAAAATTCGGTGATTGGTCGGATGTCACCGTTCAATGGAAACCACGAGAAGGTGGTGGGTTTACTTCCATCGGGAGAGGAATGGGAAGGAATTGGGAGGAGGTTTTGGAAGGTAGGAGAAACAAAGAAATAAATAAAAAGCAATAAAGGGAAAAAAAGCTAGAAAAAGGTAAATAGAAAAAAGCGAACATGCCAAAAAGATTGTCGGGGAGGAAATAGATGAAAAATTACACGATGTTGAGGACGAGAGTGTTATAACAAAAATATATCTTATAATAATTTCTAATTATAACAACAATAACACTTTATATATCACTATTCACTATTCCTCACTTTCTCACTATTTCTTGGCAAATGTCAATGATGTCAAATTTCACTATCTTTCACTAAATTTTTTTTTTTCACTGTGATGGGGGGTCAGTTTCAGAATACAATTACGCGAAAACGGGGGTCTCGACAAGTCAGAGGGAAAGCGGGGAGAAAGGGGGTTCGAAAATAAATGCTGTAAATGCGGAAAAACAACAGAAAATATAATTGATCAAAATAAAGGTGGAAACTCGATACAGTAGAACTCAAAGAAACGAAAGATAATACAAATAATAATCGCGGGTAACGGAGAGAAATTAACACACGTATCGTCGATCGACGCGTTCGTCGATCGGCAGTGCGGGGAGAGGGGAAGAAGCTAATGCAAAGAAAATGAAAAGGACAAAATTATAGAAAATAAAGAATAGTTAATAATCGACGAATCGCGATCGTCTCGCAAAATGTCCGTAAATCACAACGCAATATAAAATGGTCAAAACGATAGTCAAACGGGGGAATGGCGATCGGGGAAAAGTACGCTAATTATTCGGGGTTTGCCACGAGGCGATCCACAGGCGTGCGTGCCTCGCGACGAAGGAGAAACGGCCAAGGGGGACGATCTGATTTCCCAGCGAAACGGGACGACGGATTTTCACTGGCGAAATGTTCAGAATGTTGGGCAAATAAAGCAGCAGATATTCACAATAACTCGGGGGGGAAACTATCACAAAACTCTTAACTTGGGCGCCAGCTACCTTTTACGGGGTAACACCGATTAACGCACGCCCCGAGGCGTCAATATTCTCGATTACAAGGTACACGGAACGGCCGGCAAGTTCAACGGGAGGGCAGAGGGCTCAGGGGAGGGTTAACTGATCTGTCGGCTCGCAATTTAATGCCTTCGGCTAATCAGGGGCCTTTTACGGGGCGTCAGGGCGATTCACGGGGGGAAATGCACAAGATACACGATCGAATTGTCGTATATGCTATCGCGCCACTCACCACGTGCACGATAGAGTCGCCGGGGAAAATGGCGATAACTAACTTGACTCGAATGCAAAGAAAAGCCGTCGATTAAACACGATAATCGACTCGTAACAATGTCGTGGCCGGGTCGGGGGAAGATACTACTAAACGCGGGAGGGAAAACTCTTTCACCCGAGCGGATATCACACAATCACTCTCGCGATTTCCCTTACAAGTCGCTTCGGACGGGAGAATCGCTCACACACGTGCTACGCGGCTAACGGCTCGAACGAGGCTAACGTCGATGGTAACGCTCTCCGTCTTCTCGGAAGTCTCCTTGTCTCTCAGCGCTGCGGATGTCGGTGGTGGGAGAGAGAGAGACAGGTACCCGGCGGCGGTCGATAACTCGCTCGATCGACGGGCGAGGTGTCAGATGGCGGCAGCGATATCGATGGATCGTCGCTCGAGGCATTGAGCGACGATCGCGAGCAGCGGGCAGCGGACAGCGTTGTCGGTGGGAGAGGCGACGGCGCGGCAACGTCGGAGAACGGGCAGCAGCGAGGGCCCTCGCGGTCGAGCGAGGATCTTCCTTCGCTGTTTCCCCTTCTCTCCCTCTATCTCGTGCGTTGTCTCGGCTACTGCTGTTCGTTTCGTGGGTCTTCAGGAGCGTTACCTCGGTCTTCGCGGGGGGGTATGCGTGGGAGGACGGGGCGGGGGGGCTGTGCTACGCGTTGCAAATGCTTAGGCTCCGTGGTGAGTGGAGCCTCTGATCGAGTTCGCGAGGATTAATCGAAAACGGGGCAAGATGCATTTAATTTAACGAATATTTCGTTACAACTCCTCCGGGGGAAATCGAGAGTTATTCTTTCAATAACTCGAGCACATTCATACAGGTTTACGCAGTGACGGGGGTTGGGATTTGGGGGAATTGCGTGGCGGCAGGGAATGAATAGGAGGGCACGGTTGATCTGAACTTGACGGAATGGCTGGTCAGCGACGGGGGGGGGGGACTGATAATGACGACTGAAAAATTATGACTCTGTTACCACACACGGCTTCTCGGGTCGGAACTGTTTACAAGCTTTTCTGACTGCTTCGGGGCTTGCAGGGGTTGTTGTGGGGGAGGCAGGGAGTGTCTTTGGCTTCAGCGCAGCCTGTTCGGGGGTACATCGCGTGGGACTGTCTTCTGGGACAGTCTCTTGCTCGATGGATTGGTTGGACGGGGAGAAAAGGTGGTTATTGGGGCCGGGTTCGAATATTTATCGGCGGCGAGGGACGTTTGGTCGCACGAAAGTATAAGAACGCGTAGGGGCCAGTAGGGAAAACTTTATGTAATAACTGGGGGGGAAGAGTTACTTCATCGGTGGCAGAATCTACTGTTACTTTATGTCGAACGGGTGGGGATTTCAATTCATAAGCTGTTGAGCGGTATTGCGAGTGCGACGGGGGTGGTGATTCTCGAAGACTTTGCGATCCATCTTGCAGGACTCGACTTACACGGGGGGGGGGGGAGGAGCAGAACATTCTCGGTGCAACAAGAGGATACGGCAACGCGATGATCTTTCGCATTCGACGTTCCGATCAGCCTCTTGCACACTATTCCATCACTTCTCGTACTGCGCCGTACGTTCTGTTCGCGCGCGTGTACTCTCGGGGGGGCGGGTGTAATAAAGGAGTTAAATAATTTACAAAACACTTCGCAATACACGCGCTCAATTTACGGTCACGGTTGTCCTGATAACCGGATGTTACTCGGACGCTGGTTCTGCGGGGATTCTTGAAATAATAACTGGGTCGCCTCCGGGGGAGCTCGAGGCTAAGGGATATGAACACGGGACTTTGGGTGAACCTCGGGAGGAAGACGAGCTTCGGGAACTCGAACTGTGGTCACTCTGGAAACAAGAGCGAGTCTGAGGGGCGAGAGGGCTCGGTGTACGGTTCGATAGGGATTCGAACGGTCTTCGAGGTTTCTCGGGGGGACGGGGGTAATGTTGGGGGCGTCCTGGGGTGCGCGGGTGAACTTGGGGGTTTATTCGGGGCGCGTAGGGTAGGGGGACGAGGGGGTAGGCGCGGCAGACGGGTCTTATGGGGATTCGTGGGGGGTGTACTGGCCGATGTCGGGCCCTGTAGTCTCGCGGTTGCGGTAGTCTGCCCTTCGAGTGGCGATTCCCATCGTAATTATAATGTCTGTGCCTTACGGGGGCACGCTGTCGAAGGGTCGTCGGTGGCAGAAACTTTCGTAAAGCGGGTACTTCGGGGCAGGGGGCTGGGCACGGCACAGGTCTTGCCATCAAAGGGGGTATATGCGATCTCGGGGGCGAGGGTTGGGGTTTCGTTGTACGGGTATGTCGGTTAGAATGCAAAGGGGATGAATAACCGGACTCCGGAGAGCTTCGGTTGCTCTCGGTACTCTCGGAAATTCGGGACTTCTTATTTCTGTGACGGACGGGGGTTGCTTTGGGGGTTGAGATTATCGTCGGAGAAAGGGGCTCGGTCTGAACCGCCTTGCTTTCCAAGACTCGGGGGTAAAGTGATCTCGGGGTGTCGTTGCGCGTCTGCGAGGTTGTTGCGGGGGGGAGTGTTACACGAGGTTCTGGGGATTTTGCGGGGGTTGCTGTCTCGTTTTCGGGCTGTACTGTTGCTGGTCCGGGCTTGACTGGTTCGGGCTTAACTGGTTCGGGCTTGACTGGTTCGGGCTTAACTGGTTCGGGCATGGCAGGTTTGGGCTTGACTGGTTCGGGTATGGCAGATACTGTTTCGGGGAGTCTTTTGAGGGCAGCTGCATTCAGCTGTTTGGCTCTGAAGAGCCGAGAAACCTTCACTAGCTTCGCGAAGAATTTCTCGCTCTCGGCAGCACTCGTTCCCGTTATCTTCGACACAAATTTGTCGAAGTAACGCGGCCTGGGCTGTTTTCGGGAGGGATACGGGGCTGGGGGTAGGCTCGATATACAATCCGAGGGGTAGTCGATTAAACTCGGCGTAGGGGTGAAGCTTTCGGGGTCTGGGTCAGACGCATAGGAAGGGGCTTCTGAGGTACGATATGGGTCGTGCGAGTAGGCCTCTGGGTTTGAAAGTAGCCTTGTGATAGGGGTCTCCGAGATTCTCCTCGGAAGGCTATACGAATTGGCAGGGGCTGTGGGGCTTGGGACATGTGCGGGGTGTGTGCGGGCTTCTGGGCTCGGTTGCATTTCATGGGTTTCGGGTCTACGCTCGTCTACGATCGGATCCCATGGGGTGGAAGCTTCGGGGAACCTTGATCGCACGAGGTGACGCCAATATCGGTCGAGCAACTTCTCGACTGTACCTAGGGTACTTAATCCTGCCTTGGAGCAGAGGGTCAGAATCTCGATCACTTGAACAGTTCGAATGCTCTGCCACATTCGATCCATTTGTTCATGCACATCCACGAGGAGGGCAGGGCCGTTATTCAGGGCAGGGGAGAGGGCGCTCTGTACGGATAGTTGGGGGTGTCCATGGGGTCCTCGTTCACGTAGAATTCTCCATCTGGGGTAACCGTTATGCGGGGACTCTTCGGTGCCATCTTGGATTGTTTCGAGGGCAAGGGGGACGGAAATTCAAGAGCACACGACGAGGGGGGCAGTTCGGGTGAATAATACCAACGGGAGGGCTAACTGTTCTGGGGGGCGATGCGAAAAACAAACTGAGAGTGAATAACGAAATATTCACTATGTCAGACCAAGAGTAAACAAATCGGGTTGACAATAATCAAATGTCCACGGGGTCATAGCGGGTATGCTATATGCAATAGCGGGTATGCTATAAGGGTCACTGGGGCGATGTGTGTGGAGGGCAGTGCAAAAAAAAATACTGAGCCGTGTGGGTAATGTGCAGCCGGAATGCAAAGCAAACGGCGCAAAACAAAAGAAACACAGAATCGAAGTACACAGGAAAAAATTCAAAGTCCGTGGGCGAAATAGTAACAAAAAAAACAAAGGCAAAATTCAAAGAAATCCAAAAGAAAGAAAAGAAAAGAAAATAACCAGATTACCAATCTGGGCGCAAGCGTGACACGGGAGTGGCGTGTCCTTATTCGATCGTGTGCACGGGGGGGGGTGGTATACGGTGGTTGGGTTGAAGCGGGTTTTTTTTTTTTTTTTTCAAAGGGGGAAACACGAGGGAGGTATCGGGAGGGCGTTCAAACTACAAAAAATAATTCAAGACTGATCGTTAACGAAAGAATGAAAAATTCAGCAAAGTGCCAGGGTATCTAATCCGGGGGGGGGGGGGGGAAGCTAGCCGAAGTGAGCTCTTATCCCTTAGAAAGGGCTCGCGGGGTACAACAATTCCTTTTCGCGTCAAGAAAACAACGAGAAAATAATTATTCTCCCTTTCTAAGATATCAGTGCCCCACGTTGGGCGCCATTTGTGATGGGGGGTCAGTTTCAGAATACAATTACGCGAAAACGGGGGTCTCGACAAGTCAGAGGGAAAGCGGGGAGAAAGGGAGTTCGAAAATAAATGATGTAAATGCGGAAAAACAACAGAAAATATAATTGATCAAAATAAAGGTGGAAACTCGATACAGTAGAACTCAAAGAAACGAAAGATAATACAAATAATAATCGCGGGTAACGGAGAGAAATTAACACACGCATCGTCGATCGACGCGTTCGTCGATCGGCAGTGCGGGGAGAGGGGAAGAAGCTAATGCAAAGAAAATGAAAAGGACAAAATGATAGAAAATAAAGAATAGTTAATAATCGACGAATCGCGATCGTCTCGCAAAATGTCCGTAAATCACAACGCAATATAAAATGGTCAAAACGATAGTCAAACGGGGGAATGGCGATCGGGGAAAAGTACGCTAATTATTCGGGGTTTGCCACGAGGCGATCCACAGGCGTGCGTGCCTCGCGACGAAGGAGAAATGGCCAAGGGGGACGATCTGATTTCGCAGCGAAACGGGACGACGGATTTTCACTGGCGAAATGTTCAGAATGCTGGGCAAATAAAGCAGCAGATATTCACAATAACTCGGGGGGGAAACTATCACAAAACTCTTAACCTGGGCGCCAGCTACCTTTTACGGGGTAACACCGTTTAACGCACGCCACGAGGCGTCGAATATTCTCGATTACAAGGTACACGGAACGGCCGGCAAGTTCAACGGGAGGGCAGCGGGCTCAGGGGAGGGTTAACTGATCTGTCGGCTCGCAATTTAATGCCTTCGGCTAATCAGGGGCCTTTTACGGGGCGTCAGGGCGATTCACGAGGGGAAATGCACAAGATACACGATCGAATTGTCTTATATGCTATCGCGCCACTCACCACGTGCACGATAGAGTCGCCGGGGAAAATGGCGATAACTAACTTGACTCGAATGCAAAGAAAAGCCGTCGATTAAACACGATAATCGACTCGTAACAATGTCGTGGCCGGGTCGGGGGAAGATACTACCAAACGCGGGAGGGAAAACTCTTTCACACGGGCGGATATCACACAATCACTCTCGCGATTTCCCTTACAAGTCGCTTCGGACGGGAAAATCGCTCACACACGTGCTACGCGGCTAACGGCTCGAACGAGGCTAACGTCGACGGTAACGCTCTCCGTCTTCTCGGAAGTCTCCTTGTCTCTCAGCGCTGCGGATGTCGGTGGTGGGAGAGAGAGACAGGTACTCGGCGGTGGTCGATAACTCGCTCGATCGACGGGCGAGGTGTCAGATGGCGGCAGCGATATCGATGGATCGTCGCTCGAGGCATTGAGCGACGATCGCGAGCAGCGGGCGGCGGACAGCGTTGTCGGTGGGAGAGGAGACGGCACGGCAACGTCGGAGAACGGGCAGCAGCGAGGGCTCTCGCCGTCGAGCGAGGATCTTCCTTCGCTGTTTCCCCTTCTCTCCCTCTATCTCGTGCGTTGTCTCGGCTACTGCTGTTCGTTTCGTGGGTCTTCAGGCGCGTTACCTCGGTCTTCGCGGGGGGGTATGCGTGGGAGGACGGGGCGGGGGGGCTGTGCTACGCGTTGCAAATGCTTAGGCTCCGTGGTGAGTGGAGCCTCTGATCGAGTTCGCGGGGATTAATCGAAAACGGGGCAAGATGCATTTAATTTAACGAATATTTCGTTACATCACATATTCGATTATTGCACTAAACACTGCAACGCACTACACTGCACTGCACTACGCTCACTGCACTCACGGTTCTTACTGCACTTACTGCATTCACTGCACTCAAAATCCTCCAGGTACATAAGAATCGTCCTCTTCTTGCATCAGCAGTCTGCGTCTTCTTATCCTCGCGTCTTTGGTGTTCGCTTCAGCTTTTTGTTCGGCTTCTGTGGCTCGGACCCCAGCTTTTTTTCTCGCAGCAGCGATGGCGTGTATTCCTGGGACAGTTCCGAGAGCCTTCATTACTTTGATAATGCCTGCGGGTCCAGAGTTGAACTGTATAGTCCCCAGGTTGCCGGCAATCTGTAGAGTGTTGATTCCCGTGAACACCATTTTCGGGCAGAACTTCCAAATTACCCTATTCAGCGATTCATTCGCGTTCTGAGTTTTTGCCCCGATGCAGCGTTGCAAAAGACTTGGCGATGTCAAATCCTTGAAAATCGGTTTGATAGCCTCCATGACCGCTGCTGGCATCACTTTTTTTTTTGGATGGCGATAGTCCTCTTCTCTTCCCGTTGATTCTGCTCGTCGATATTGGCACCAAGATGTTTCAGCCGGTGGACAAAACTGGTGTTGTGGCTTCTCATCCGTAGACGCCTTGTGATGCCAGATTACCCAAATCGCTTCTGTCATGTCTTTGACCGATGTAGGATTATTGCGAATTGCATTTCCGTAGTAGGACTGCATTTCGTCGATCAATGCATTTGTGAGCCGTCCTTTTCCTCCTATCGTCTTGCCGTCGCTGAGCTTCTTGCCTGCGAGGGACGTCTTCAGTTTTCGCGCTCGATTTCCAAAACGTTTTTTTAGAGGAGGCGGCGTTTAAGGCTATCAAAGAGGAGATAGTCAATGCCGCGATCCTCACCTTTCCGAACTATTCTTTGCCATTTGTAGTTTATACCGACGCGAGCGATAAAGGAATCGGCGCGGTGTTAACACAGAAGGGTGAGGACAGCGAACGATTGATCGAATGCGCGAGTAGAGTATTGACGGGACCCGAAACGCGATATACGGTGACAGAAAAGGAATGTCTCGCAGTAATTTGGGCCGTTAGGAAGTTCAGACCGTACCTCGAGGGATACGAATTTACAGTCGTGACCGATCACAATTGCCTACGCTGGCTCTACAACCTCGCGGATCCCATAGGGCGACTCGCGCGATGGTCGTTTGAGCTTTCGGGATACAATATGACGATCGAGTATCGGAAAGGCTCGGAGAATGAAGCCGCCGACGCGCTGTCGCGAATGTTTAGTGATCTCGAGCCGGACGATAAAGCTGAAGTAGACTCACTCGGTGATGCATTCGAAATAGATTGGTACACGGAAAGGCTCGACGCCATACGTCGGAATCTTCGTGAGTTTCCGGAATGGCGAATCGAGAATAACGCGCTGTATTTTTACCGCCCGGATGCGACGAAAGAGGCAACCGGTGACGATTTAGACGCCTGGAAGTTAGTCGCCCTCGCAAGAACGACAGACGCACGACGACGAACAGTCGAGACATCCGGGAGTAGAGCGAACGTATCGCCGTCTCGCGACGTTTTATTACTGGCCCGGGATGTACCGCGACGTGAAGCGTTACGTGGGTAAATGTTTAACGTGTGCAATGCACAAGCCGGACCAAGCTCGACCCATGGGGATGATGGGCCCGCGCGTGATCGAGCAACCATGGGATACGGTCGCTTCGGATGTTATGGGGCCTTATCCGCGCTCGAAGGCAGGGAACCGATATTTGATCGTGTTCGAAGACTTGTTTTCGCGATGGATCAAGTGCGTACCCGCGTTGGCGACGAACGGAAAGACGATTGTCGAAGCATTTCGCGTTCGCGTGCTAAACCGTTGGGGAACCCCAAGACGACTGCTGACCGATAACGGGACGGAATACGTAAATCAGACAGTGAAGCGACTGACGGGCGAATACGGAATAGAACGAGTGACAACCCCGCCGTAACACGCTCAGGCGAATCCTGTCGAAAGGGTCAACCGAAATCTAAAAACGATGATCGCGAGCTATGTGTCCGTCGATCACAGCGAATGGGATCTTCATATGGCTAAGTTTCAATTCGCTTATAATACGGCGGTACACTCGTCGCTCTGCATGAGCCCGGCGTTCTTAAATCTCGGCAGAGAGCCGAAACCCGCGGGATATTGGACTCGAATGGCCGAGAGTGATACCCCAGATGGACCGGATAAAGAGAAATGGGTTGCGAGAATGACGAAACTCGCAGAGTTACGCGATTTAGTCACGAGGAAAATACGGGAAGCTTCGGAAAAGCAAGCCGCGTACTACAATCGGCGAAGAAGGGACGTACCCTTCCACGTCGGAGACCGAGTGTATCGGCGATACCGCATATTGTCGAGTGCCGCGAACAAAGTCACTTCAAAGTTTGCGAAACGTTATGCGGGTCCGTTCGACGTGGTGCGAGTCGTGTCAACGAGTGTAATAGAACTCGCCGATGCCGAAGGCCGGTCCGCGCATCGATGGCACGTGAAAGATTTAAAATTATCGAATAACATGCCAAGCGCGGAGAGCTCGATGAGAGGCACCGTAGATTAAGATAGGATAAGAACGATTAGGGGTCAATGAGAATTGATTTGTTCTCGTAAAGGTAATGGTAATTGTTGTATTTTTGATCAGGAGAAACTAAAGATGTCGGCTCGACGCCAAATAGACTTAGATGAGCAGCTAGCGGCGATACGCGCGGAGGCGGCATACCGCTATTGTGGTTGCGAACCACCGACGGAGCAGCAGCCACAGCTTGAGAAGGTACGGGTCGAGGCGCAACGGCGCTATCGAGACGCGAACAACGCCACGCAAGACGCTGCTGCAACATCGACGCTCGACGCGTCGAAGAAGGACCGACGCCCGGAGATACGCACTCGACGCTCGAAGTGTCGGTTGAGGCCGGCGAACGGCCGCACGAGACATCGCACGCGACGACAGGATCATCGGCCGAAGCCAGGGCGTCACAGCCCCCAAGAACGCTCGAGCGATGGGAGCTTCCGCTGAGCGAGGCCGTCGCAGGCCTCGACATAGCCCCATCGAGACGCGACAACGGCAGCAACTTCAGGGCCATCGGAGGGCGAGGAGTGCCGCCCGTGCGACGCGTGGCGAATTCCGGGGCGAACCGCGAAAAGCCTCGAACTACGATCGCGGCGGGAAGACCAGCGCAAGCGCCGGCGGGCTGTCTAAAAAAAACAAGCCGGGACATCCGTGGAACCTTTAACTAATTTCACATACTTTTTTTCTTAAAGATTCTAAAAGAAACAACTGATACTTACAAATTTACTTGGCGCAACTTTTACATCGAAGATGTTTTTTATGATATAAAAATAGACTCGAAGCTCCCGAAGAAATGAAACGAAAAATCCAAGCTGAAAAAGAAAGGAAACGCTTGGAGCGACAAGACGAAGCGAAGAAAAGGCAGGAGGAGTTATTAGAAAAAAAAGAACGGCAAAGTAAAGAATGTAAATCCACTTTCTAAAGAGACTTCCTTGTTAGTAGTAAACGAAGGGGCAGAGATGTACCTCTGCCTTGATGCTGTGAAAAAAGGTGGTCGGAAATGGGGACATGCTCGGTCGGAGTTGGGCACAGCTGGTCGGTACTGTGACGTGATTTTTTTTATCAGCGTCACAAAAATCACTAAAACAATCAATTTCGAAAAATATCGATTTACAGATCTCGTTTTATTGCCTCTCTCTCACTACTTCCGGTACGATTCAGCTCCTTCCGATGCAGTTTCGTTTAGTTCAGATTTATTTTACGCATTCCATTTCGTTTCGGTTCAGTTACAGATAGGTGTTGTTAAGAATACGCAACAGTCCGATGCAAGCCCAGCGCTCTAGTTGAATTATTTCGGAGAGGTGCAATGCGTTGGAGAACAGGCGGAGTTCTCGTTTAGTTCCGGACAAGGTTGGAACACCTTGTAATGTGTTTTTTTTTTCAGCTAGCAGTAGCTATCGGTCAAGGTTCCCGAAATAATAATGATGACTCATTACGAGTGTTATTATAGGCAATGGCCTTCTTGTGTATAACGGAATAACTTCGGCCTGTCTCGTGTTCTCGTCTGCGTGTCGCGAGACGCGCGTAGCATGGGTCTCACTCTCGCTACCGTGGACTCACATACTTCGCTCTCGCTCGTGTTCGTGTGTCTCGTGCTACCTGTCACTTCTCTCGTTCGCTCGCGTTCGGTGTACGGTTAAGTGTGACAGTTTCGTGATAATTCCGATATGAATTATTCCGAATTTTGTGATGCATTTGAAAGAATGCCCTTGAGGTGCAGCTTTCGTGGGTGAGCTCTTGTGGCATTGAACGAAGCGGATCCTGCACATTATTGGATTAATTTCTGCTATTTCAGTGAGTTTGTCTCTTGAAATTCGTCTCCGCTGCTCGCCTCGATCGTTCGATCGGTTGAGCGCTTCCCGATGCACTTGCGTGCGATCTCGTAGGTTCTGAGCCAAATAAGTAATTGTTTTCGATAATTAATGTTTGGGATTCCGAATTTTGATCTCGCATGCTATTCTATCGGCCTCGGATCGCGACCTTTCTACCACAACCCACATTCTGAGCAACTGTGCATTTCCGTAACCGTTCGCTCTCGTAAGTGCACGCGGTGGCTATCCTTGCGAGCTTTGGCTCGCTGATCTCGCGCGGAAGTCGGCTTGTTCCACCGACTCCGAGGTTAGTCCGATTGAGAATACCGGCGAAACAAAATTATCATTTCTTGTTTTGTTGTATCGTTTAGTTATGTCCTTGCGGAAGTTGGCTCTTTCCACCGACTTCCAGTTTAGTCCGGTTTGGTAATTTCTGGCGATACCAAAATTAACCTGCGCCCCCGGGACCATCGATGCATTTGCGAGAGTGCACGACGAAAGGTGACGTTAAGTTTCGTTACACGTACAGTTCCCGTTCGGTTTGAGCTTTCGATTTCGTTTGCTTGTTCCAGAATAAAGTTTAGAGTTCCGCGATTTCTTTTCGAGAAATAAACGACACAGTAGATAGGACATGCACTAAGGCAGCTTAATTGCTCTTTATTTCGGAAAATACTTGACGAAATTAATTGAGTCTACGATTTTTGGAAAGTGCATGAATAAAACTATCGCGATCGGTACGAAAATCATTTTCGAATTCATTTTCGTCACGCTTGACAACGCTATTCTTTTGCCCGATCAGTCTTATAGGGGTCGGCAATAGGGACATTAACTTTAACTTAACTCGATAACTTTACTCGGCTGCACGATAGAATTGCTGCCCAAAAGATGCGTGGATCCATGACGGCGTCGCTTTCGACCGGACGATAGCGAACAATAACTAGCGATCGGGCAATCCGCGACTCCTGGGCGATTGGGAACTCAAGCCCCGCCGGCCGTCCATACGTACCCGAACTGAAATTCGAACCGTAATCCTTAATCTACCCAATGAGTGACGTAAACCAAAAGATAGCAAATCCTTTTTCGCTCTCTCATAGATGAAACGAAAATTTCACTCGGACCTGGATGCTGACTCTCAAGACAGACTAGAAGGGGAACCACGAAGATATACCGGGTGACACGTTACCTTCGCTCTACTCCTTGATACACCTCGCGCCTATCTACGATTCGATTGATACCTCGAAATTTACCCGTAAAACGGCTGGAATAATACGACCCATACCTACATAACTAAACTTATCTGTCGAGAGCCCGGAAACGATAGTCGGGACGACCTGTGACGGGACTTAAAAAAAAGTAGCACCACAGTGGACGCGTCGTCGAGGTCGAGCTCGACTCAAGAACGTTTCTCGCAGTCCAGAAATACAGAAAAGGTTTTAGCTTAAGATTGTGCGTCACGAGTACACCCTGACGCTCTTAAGTCAAGTGAAACTCGGCGGGTTACTTTGTGAAACCGGCAGACCGTAAGAAACGCTCTTCGTTCAAGCTAGATCTTGAGGAGGTCCTTGTGATACACCTTGATTGTGAACAATGCTCGTTGAGTCAAGTTCGACGTCGAGGATCTTTTCACAATTCACAAATACCTCTGCCAAAACTCCGAGGTACACCTAATCCGCAAAAAACAGCCTTAAGTTAACCTCGATCTCGTAAGGATATCTTTTAATAAATTTTGTAACAAAATAATAAGTTTCGAATTATCTCATTTCTCGGTCAGGGAGGGGGGGGGGGGGGGTGCTGACTTTTCGGCTCGCAATTTAATGCCTTCGGCTAATTAGGGGTAACTTTCGGGGCTGCTTACAATTGAAGGGGAGGGATTGGCAATTCTTCGCATAATCTGAGATAAATTAGCACGATAGAAAAAACGGTACTTACGATCGAATACGCACGCTGGCGGCACTCACCACGTGCACGGATAATGGCTGCACCGGTGACACAGGACGCGAGAACACCGGTAGATTTTAAAGACAGAAAAACGATATAAACCGGGGCCGGGGCAGGGAAAAATCAATATCGATGGGGTGGGAAAACTCGATTAAGCAAGAGCTCACTCACTCGTATTACAATTTCTCGTCGCTTCACACCAAAAATCTCGCTCGTTGTTCGGGAGAGCTCTGACACGTGCGTACAGTACGGTAGTTCCCTGCGTAAAAAAGTAGTATGGAACTGCGTATTAAATCGAGTATGGGTTGCAACATGGATATAGTAAGGAAAAGAGTGTGGGGTCGAGTATAATCAGGATATGGGTATTTTCCTATTCCCAGACTCATCCTATACGCTTTGGTAGACTCTTTTCTAGTCATTGCAGAAATCCTCCGAAGATTCTCAGGAACCGATCCCATCCGATGGTCTGGGTCCTGTCTCAGATTCCCACGCGGAAAAAAAGTGGCATGGGAAAGTAGAATAATGTGAGTATGGGTAGCATAGGGAGATCATAAGGGGACCGTACGGGAAGCGCTCGATCCAAATGTGAGTATTGTTTCGTTTACATATTCTTTCCGGAGTTTTTTAAAGAGCGATAATTACGGTGAAATATTGGTAAAAAAATAGTTATGTGTACGTTAAAGAAGACGAAAAAATAGAATTTCATGCATTGAAGGACAAAATAAAAAATAAAGAAATATGTTCGAAAACAATTTATTTCAACGAATATGAGTTCCTCGAACAAAGTTCGACATGACACTGCATAATCAGCGGTCTAAATTAGATTACGTTACTGAAAATATTTTAAAGTATTCGACGATTGTAATGTCGTACTGTAACGTCTAACCTTGTTCGAGAAACTGATATTCGTTGGAATAAATATTTTTGAACATATTTCTTCATTTTTTATTTTGTCCTTCGATTTGTCAAGTTCTATTTTTTTGTCTCCTTCATTCTACGCATAACTATATTTTTAACAATTTTTTACCGTAAATATCGCCCTATAAAATATTGCGGATGGAATATGTAAACGGAACAATCCTCATATTCAAGTCGAGCGCTTTCCGTACGGGTCTCCGTACTATCTCCCTATCCTACCCATACTTACATTATTGCACTTTTCCATACCACTTGTTTTCTACACGTATGGGATTGATTCCTAAGAATCTTCGGAGGAATTCTTTGAAGACTAGAAAAGAGTCTACCGAATCGTATGGGATGAGTCTGGAAACAGGAAATAACCCACATTGTGAATATACTCGACCGTACACTCTTTCCCATCCTATTCCCCATATTACAACCCATACTCGATTTAATGCGCATTTCCATTCCACTTTTTTCACGCGGGTCGATCCTGGCTGTCATTCTCGATAAAGCCTTCCGTCTTCTCGGCAGTCTCCTTGTTTCTCAGCGCTCCAGATATGTGACGGTGCGAGAGAAAGGCTAGTACTCCCCGTCGGTCGATAATTCACTCGATCGACAGGTAAAGTGTGGGGCTGCAGCAGCGGTACCGGTGAGTCGTCGCTCAAGAGGATTGAGCGACAAGTCGGTCGGCGAGCGGTGTTCGGGCGTGTAAGTGGCTTGGCGGCAGTGGCGGTGGGAACGGAGAGTGGTCGGTAACGAGGCTTCGCGGCTTCGAGCGAATACCTTCCTTCGCGTTTCCCTTTTCTCTCCCGATCTCGTGCCTTATCTCCGCTCGATCGGTCTCGTTGTTGCAGGATCTTCTTGTGGGCCTTCGCGTGGGGTAGGCGTGGGACTACAGGGCCGGTGGTGGGAAGGGGGGGGGGGGGGGGGGGGGGGCGTGAATGTCGCGAATCCAAATGCTAGGCTCCGTGGTGAGTAGAGCCATGGACCGATTCTAATGTTTGTTTTATTTGAACTCCGTTACAATATAATTTTGTTTCCCTAAACATTGCGGGGGTCCATAATACCGTTGATTACTATTAACACTGTTATGCCGCAAAAAGGGCATATTCAAAATTCGAGCGATAAAACGAAGAGTCGAAATATTCGCATAGAATATTTCGAGCGAAGTCCAATCGAGCGATTAAAAGCGAGCAACGAACTCGCAAGAATGTGCAAACGCAGCAAAGGCGAATGAACTCGCACTCCGATGCACGCAGCAACGAAAAGTGCGAACGCATACGGAAGCGCGAGCGCAGCAAGAGGCAATCGCCGGGCTCTTCCGCGATTGCGAAAAATGCGAATATTTCGATTCACAGTCCCCGACTGCGAATCGAACACCAATCAGTCTAATTCCATCGACCGAACTGAGAGGTTGTCTCCGAAGAGACAACGTAGACTCCTCCTGTAAAACTCATCTGTAACCAATATTCTAATAAACCTAGTAATTGAACAACATTATTCCTGGTGTTGGTGTTCCAACTCCTTTCAGACAGAAAAGATCCCCATAAATAATAATAAAATAAACGTTCGCTCTCGATCTCGCATCGAGCCGAACATAACAACACTGACTACTGCACCACTGATTTATTTGAATCTATTATTTATTCTGCGTGCTTAACATAATAAAGCACAAATACCTGAAATGTAACAGAATTGTGACAGGTGATACAAAAATTCACGTGGTAGTACATCACATAGTTTCCTACAGAATACTTTTAAAAGTACCTATTTAAAATTTTTTGTACTTAGTACCATGTGCTTTTTTTAGTATTTTTCTCAGCACTGATATACAGGGTCTTGTTCTCAGAGTCTGAACGTTTGCGATGCATTCTACAACTGTGACTGGTATGAAATGCCAACCAAAACCGCCCGAATTGTAGTCATCTGCATGGTAAGATCGCAAAGGCCAATGTGTTTGACTGCGGGAAAGTTTGGCATATTTTGTCTCAGCACTTTAACAAATGTGAGTTATGGTTTGAATTGATCACGCCTTCTTGAATCGATTATCCATGTTCGATGCATACTGATAATTTGAAATTTACTCTTTATACTGTATTTGAAGGTACTGAAGACTGCAATGGGATATTTGTCTGTATTACGCTCATTTCTGTAACTTAACGGTTGACTAAACAATGGATGTGCCTGTCAAAACAATACAAAATTGAAGTAGAATCAATAAAAAGCTAGTCATTAACTAACGCTTAACTTTTTAATATAGTTCGTAACGTGCCTTTGTACTAAAAATGTCGACGAAATGGTTCGTCGGCAACGCACTACCGCCTCTAAATATTGCCGCCGCTTTCGCCCGTATACTTTTTCGAATTTGCCATTGAACGCCCGGTAATCGTATCTGCTCCAATTAGCATGGACGCAGTTCTTTCCTCTGATCCCCTCTTTTACCTACCTGAAGTAATGCCTACTCAAGTAATCGTGTTTGGACACATGATATTTGACACAGGGCTGATTCGATACATAGGGATTGGTCACGGGGGCAATCGGACACAGAGGCGATTGGACACAGGTCCGATTGTACACCGAGGCGATTGGACACATGTCGAATTGTACACAGAGACGAATGGACACAAGTCCCATTGGACGCATCGACATTCGACACAGGTCGATTGGACAAAAACCCGATTGCACACAAGCGCGATTAGAGAAAGGGACAATTGAACACAAATCGCGATTGAACGTAGAAGCGATTAGACAGAAGGGCGATTAAACACAAAAGGGATTGGATACAAATGCGATTGGACACACTCTCAACTGGACACAAGGGCCATCGGACATAAAACCTATTGAACTAATGGGCTATTGCACACAAGAGCTGATAGATTGATACGAATGGTTCACATATTATAGAAATTCAGGATAGAACGTTCCGTTGCCAAGTCAGCTCAATTTGGATTGCCTTCAAAATATTAGATTGGAGATAATATGCTTGGAAAAAAAGAGAAAAAAAAGTCTTGTTCTGCCCTTTGACCAGCTATCGGATATGTTTGGACGACACGTATTGTTGGGGATTCCGTCGCTGGTTCGCGAACGCCGTGCGCGAAGCGAAGGCCGAGCTAGCCTCGGACTCGGGTCATCGCTCTCGCGCGTTGTTGACATCCGTCAACACTCGCCGAGTTCTCGAGCCTGTGTCTCGAGAATCTGTATTCTTTTTGCCGAAGCCGCTCTCGGTTCCGCGAAGCGCTCGCAAAGGCAGTTAGCCCCGACGGCCGAGCGTGAGCGCACCGAGATCGAAGCGTCTCCGTCTTCTCGGGACTACGGAATCTCTCGATTGCTTGTTACTGATTGTAAGTGTTACACAATAAAGATTCTACTGTTTGTCGTTACAAGAACTCGGCTCCGCGTCGTTCAGTTGCCCACACCCATCCTCCTCCGATCCGCTCAATTAATTCATCGTCTCGAACACGTGTGTTACGTCCCACGGCGTTATTGGGCTCTCAAATGAACTCCTCCGTTCAAAATAAAAAGGGTTTATATTTTATTTTGTTTTGGGCTCTTTTCCGGCCGTCGTCTACAGGACGTTTCTTGAGGATGGTTGGCTTGTTCAAATCAATAGATTTTATATTCCTAAGTTAATTTGGCAAACTATAATGATTTTCATTAAATTGAAATTAACGGTTAATGTAGATATTTTTTTTATGATTTAAAAAATAATTTGATATTTAACAATGTAATAATTTTCGGAATCACTTTACTCTTACTCATTCACTTTTTTCATTCAATTCACTCCTTATTTCTACTTACAACTGTATTAGATCGCAGACACCTTTTTTCTTCTCGTTCCTCGTCTCTCCCTCTCTCTGTTCCAAACTTCTACACTTCTTGTGGCTGTGATCTCTTATTTCCTACACGACAGTCTGTTTTGTTCGTGGCACGAATTACAACACTTATACCAACACGTGAAGACTGTCCGTCGCGGCGCCGATACTAATCAAAGCACCTTTCGGCCCTACTGACTTTATGAACAATTTCTATGGACCGCGAATCTCTATTGATAGATTGACAATGCTCTGCGAGAGCTTCTATGAGAAGTTTTTCTGATGACAAGCTTTCGCTTGTCGTGTCGCATAGAGTCTGCTGGGAGATGTGCAGCCCTGCACAAAAAAGATTAAAAACCTTTACGTGGTTAGAAACGGACCGCTGTTCAGTCAGTCCAAGACCGGAGCGCGACCAGCGAGGTCGAGTCCGGGAAACAATTATACGCGAACGGCAACAGCAGAATTGCACACGAAAACTAGTACTTCCACGAAGGCTTGACGGACATGGTCGAGCCCCGACCAAACACAAAATATTTGAATTCGTATTTCGGGTCTCGACAAACGACATCGAGTCAGAGTAAACAAAATAAGTAAAATGGCATAATATCGCGGGACTCGACAAGCGAGATCGAGACCAACGAACAAAACAATGGAACCAAAATCTCAGGACTCGACAAATGAGCTCGAACCCGATTAATAAATGATTAAAAACCATGTTTCGAGACTCGACTACTGAATTCGAGCCCGACAGATAAATACAAATTGAAAAACGTTGAAACGCGAGACTCGACTAGCGCTGTCAAGCTCGCACATTAACCCATAAAAATCTATTTCTGTTAAACAATTGGTGATTGTACTTTAATAAATACTCCTTGTGATTCCAAGTTTAACCAAAGTGTTCACAATTGCGTCTACTTTCCCGAAAACCCCTACGAGGAGCCATCTGACGGTCTCCGATCCAAGAGCGGCTCATCCCGCTCTAAAACGGAGAAACTTATATTTTTGCACGTGTTACACCCCTTGCCGGGACGTAACACGTATTTTTGGTGGCAGCGGTAGGATTGCTGTCGGATGTGCGCGGGAAACAATAAATAAACTATCGCAAAACTTCACCGGTTCGACAAACGCGAGTGAACAAAATAAGATGGTTAAACAGACTAAGATCACCTTGGTCTTATTATTGAAAAAATTATAAGGAAACGAATGCGATTATAAACCATAGGTAATTAGTTAAAATAATTGATTGGTATGGCGCCGCTCCAAATCTACGTGGTCGTTCCGAGCTGGAACAAAAAAAAAATACACGTTCGATTAATTTTCGGAATTTACTAAATTAATAAAATTAGGTGGACCAAAGGTACAAACTTACAAATTGCCACCATGGTTCTTCCTTCCTCCTCCTCCTCTTTGTGGAAAAGTCGTGACAACCCCGGCTCATCCTCCACGTATTGCTCTCTCCGGGCCCTTCCAAGAGCCAAGCGCCGTTTGTCTTCATCGAGGCGATGAACCATAAAAATTATCGAGTTGGCGATAGCCGTCGACATCCTCCCTCCAGTAGCCAAAATCCAGGGATAACACTGAAAAAAATAAAAATAAATGAATACTGAAAGTAAATATATTGTAACGGTCGCCTTATTTCGCCGATGCTTCTATCGGCTACTTCGGGAACGTTAGGCGTGCGGGGCGAGCGAATTATCGTTAGATGTTGTCAATTCGGTGAAACAAATAGTTGTTTATTCAAAAACACATAAAAAATATGAAATACAGTATACGAAATTCATTTGTACCGACGCTTTCTCCTTTCGATGATTCTTTTGTCAAAAATCGTGTGACAAAATACACTCGAGTTATTCGGTAAAAGGAGAATTATTGATAAATTTGCAATGCAAATGCAATTTGCATTTTTAAGTGCCGTCTAGCAATCTACCCCAAGAGTACTATTCCCAATGAGTCCCGGAACGATCAAATACTTAACTGGTACTAGCAACGATCCAATCTTCGTTGTAGCCATCAGTTGTTTTTTTACCTCGTGGGTTTTCCTCGAAGAGCCCCTCTCACACAGATTCCAGTGACCGGCAACGTTGGACAATGCTGAAGCTTGTCGACGTTACGCAAATAAAATTCCTCCGAAATCGCTGTTATCGTACTTCCAAGATCCGTTAATGGTATCGTACTAAACCCTTCGAACTATGTGTCAATCTCCGGACATTCCGTGAGTTGCATCTCCTCTCCATTAATCTCCACGGCCAGTAGATATTCTCGCATGTCGGTGAAAATTGTACTAATCAAGAGACTCGGCAGAGTCTCGCGCCAAGTACGCGTGACTCGTCACAGAGTCTATATACGCGAGACCTCGCGCTGCGCGTATACGCTTTTTCTACGACACGCTCTAATTCTTAAAATACAATGAGAAACAAAAGAATAAAAAACCTTTCATTACACAATTATGCTTCTAGCTTGAAATTAAACCTAATTTCAAGACGATCGATGCCCTCGTTGTTGAGATACATCGATTTCGGTTTTCTAAACACTGATATCGGGTAGATTCAAGATCAACACCCGAGTCGTCGCTCCGGCGATCGTCGCACCGGCGGACGAGCCCGAAGTTAACCGAACTCGCCCGACCGAACGCTCCACGCGTTAACAGAGTCGGTGACGTATATATATAGGTTCTAGGCTTGCGGAGTGCCTAAGAAAGGCGAGAAGAAAGGTTTCCCGCGACCGCGTCTATGCCTAACGGTACACGTAATAAACATTAATTAATTGACACATGAAGATTCCTTACTTTTCGGATATATATTGTGACGGGCTCCAACGAGCTGTAATAATTATTCAACGTTCTTCGGACGAGTCCTGGGGGGGGGAGAAGGGGATTTTTCGGACAACTCAGGTGTAACAAAAGAAGGAAATAAAAGCAAGAAAAATTTAGAATGAAAACGCAGTAATATAATATTTATGAAAAAACCAAGCAAAATAATACAACTCAAAAAAGGGAATAAATAATAATAACAATAACACAAGAGAAATAATAATAGTAATCAAGAAAAAGAGAAGCAGATATAATTTAAAAAAAAAAGAAATAAATGCGGGTGACTAATTAATGAAAATACGAAAGAAAATAATAACAAAGGGGGAAACCGGAATAAACTATGAACAACAGAAAGAAAATAATTCAGAAAATAATCGGACTAAAATGTAACGGGCGAAGGGAGAATTGATCAAATCGGTCGACGCACTATGGCGGCGTTACACGAGGCGACGGACCTCTCGCCGTTAATGCTCACGCACGGGGGGGAAGGCTCGCGGGGATTTATCGGCAATTAAATTAATCACGGGAAGGGGGATAGACTCGTCGGGCACAAATATTCGATCTGTCAAAGTACAATTATTTTTGGGCGCCAGCTACCATTCACGGGGTAACACCGTTCTAGTAAATTCGCCGAGAATCGACGAATTTCCCGTGTTTCGAAAATTCACACAACACGTGGTCGCCGACTAGTCTCAGGAGAGCAAAGGCTCAGGGGGAGGGAACGGGATACTCCGATATTTCGGCTCTGTCAATTAACTTCGGCTATAAATTCAATTGGGAAGACTCTAAATAATTAATAATAAATTTCGGGATTGTTTGCAAAAGGGATCGGGACTCACACTTAGAATAATTAACGGCAATTCACCACTCACCACGTGTACACGCTACCTGTAGCAAATGCCGGCTATGGCGGCGGCGAAAATCCGATAGATTATCCTTCCTCTTTTTCCTCGATTAATTTCGGCGAAGTCACGGGTCGGGGCGAAGGGAAAATTGTCTCAACGAGACAGGACATTCACGCAGAAACCGTCGAACACACTCACGCTGCACTCAACGCGTTTTTTTCGCGAAATTCTCTCGTACAATTCCTCTATCGTTCACACACGTGCTTCTCGCTAAAGATCTCGAATCGAGCTGAGGTATCGCTGTCTCTCTCGGGCTTCTTCTTCGTTGCGCAGCGCCGTGGGGGGTCTCGGTGAGCGAGAGAGTTCGCTACTCGACGTGAGGTCGATAAATCACGCGATCGACGGGTGTTGCGCAAGAGGGTGGCAGGAGTCCCGTTGATCGTCGATCGATAGTTTCGACGGCAACGGTGTTGAGCAGCGAGGCGGCTAGCGTGGAGTGAGACGACTTGGGCGAGACGGCGGCGGCAGCGAGGGAAGACTCTCCCCTCCGTCGACGCGTTCTTTCTCTCCCTCACGCGTTTCGCTCGCTCTCTCGCTGTCTTGCAGCGGTGATGTCTCGTGTCGTTCGGCGACGTTCTTCACAGCGATACCTTGGCTGTCGTGCGCGGGGGTGTGTGGCTGGACGGGGCGGGGGGGGGGGGGGGGGGGGGGGGGGGGGGGGGGGGGACTCGGGGACGGGGTCAGGCGGTGGTTTCGTATCCGAGGTGTTTCGAATGATACTTGGAGATACGGTAACAGATAGATTTTATTGTTGATTGGCGCGGTGACTATGGTACAGAAGTAAAAGGAGGAAGAACAAAAGAAAGCCGTTTCGTGGCGTACTGGAATGGAAAGAAAAGACTAATAAAAATGAAAATGAAAACTGTGGCATAATCCGCCGCGCACCGTCTATTTACAAGGGTCGTGTCGTATCCGGGGCTTACAATGGTCGTCGTGGGGGGCACTGTGGGGTCCGTGGCTCACTCGTGGTATCTTCTCGGGCAGTTCTCGGTCGTGTGGCTGGCTCCTCCGCAGGTCCAGCATCGCCGGGGTGGACGTGGCTCGGGGAGATTCGCGGGGCGGGGGATATGGAGGGACATCAGTGGGGGAATGGTGGTTATTTTCGGGGTGGGGGCCGGGGCTTTCTTCGGGTTTAGGGCCGGGGCGCGGTCGATGGGTCGGGGGCGCGGGGTCTTGTGAGGATTCGGGGCTAGGGGTTCTCGGGTGGGCGTGGGGGCTGCGGGAATGCGGGGAGGGTAAATAGTTACGGTGATAGGGCGCGGCGGGGGTTTCACGGGCCTCGGGGATGGTACTGGGGTCGGGGGAGCTGGCTGTGGGGCTCGGGGAGGAGGGGTCGGGGCGTCACGGTGGGGCTCATTGCCTCGAGCGGAGAGTGTAACCCCCATTGTCGTCGGTCGGCGGGGCACAACGGCTGCCTCGGGTGCGGGCGCGACGACCTCGCGTAGAGGCTCGGCCTCGGGGCCCCGCGGGAGGTCCCATGGTTGGAACGGGCCGTAACCCATTCGGTCCCACCTCTCCTCCTTGGTCTGGGGGCGGCGTGGCATCGTTATCCTGCAAAGGGGGAAGGCTTGTGTGAGGTATGGTGGCTGTGTTCGAGTGGCGGGGTTTGGGGTTCGGGGGGCTCTGGGGCGGTTTCTGGGGCGGTGGATTCTTTCGCGGGAGTCTCGTCGGTGTCTGTGTGGTATTCGGGTGGCGGGGTCTGGGGTTCGGGGGGCTCTGGGGCGGTTTCTGGGGCTGGGGATTCGTTCGCGGGGGTCTCGTCGGTGTCGGAACTGTCTGTGGGGTCGAGATATGGCTTCAGGTCTTTTATGTGGACGCGGGGTTTTTTATTACTGTCCGGTATCTCGAGTTCGTATAAGACGGGGGATATCTTTCGGGTTATTGAGTATGGGCCTCTGTACCGCGGAGCTAATTTGGCTGCGAAGTTCTGGTCGGCAGACGATAGTACTCGGTTTCGGCGGAGTACTACGTCTCCCACTTCGAATTGTCTGTCGACCCTTCCCCGGTTGTAATATCGGGCCTTTCGATCGGCGGCTTGGGAGAGATTCCTTCGTACCCAGTCGTGGAGTAACGGGAGTCTCTTCATACGAACTCTCCACACGGCTGGGTCGGTGCGATCAATTACTGCGGGGGGTGGGTCTCGGTTGAGGATACTCTTGGCGGGGCGAGGGTGTCTGCCAAAGTTCAGGTACGCGGGGGACAGATGGGTAGACGATTGTACGGCTGTGTTAAGGGCGAAACACAGCTCGGGTAGATGAGCATCCCACTGTTGGTGGTTGTCTCCGACGTAGGATACCATCATGGTTTTTAGGGTTCGGTTTACTCGTTCTACGGGGTTGGCTTGGGCGTGATATGTGGGGATCAGGGTCTGTCGGATTCCGTATTGGCTGAGGTGAGTCATCATGTGGCGATTCACGAACTCAGTCCCGTTGTCCGTGAGGAGATATCGGGGGCATCCCCATCGGTTGAGGACGAGGGTCTCGAGGGCGGCAACGATGGTGGGTCCGGTGGCCGTTCTAAGGGCTTTGGCTTCGACGTACTTCGTGAAGAGGTCTTGGAAGACCACCACGTACTTGTTCCGGTTCTTGCTGGGGGGAAAGGGGCCCATGACGTCAGCGGCGACGACTGTCCATGGCCCTTCGGTGTTCCTTTCGCGCATGAGGCCTCCGGGGGGTGTTTGAGGCACTTTGTTCAGTTGGCATGTTCGACATCGCTTGACGAAATTCGCCACGTCCGCGAACATGCCAGGCCACGAAAAATCTTGGCTCATGCGACGAAAGGTTTTGTCAATGCCCAGATGTCCGGCTTGGGGTTCGACATGGGCGTCGTGGAGGGCTTGGAGCTTCATGTCCAGGGGTAGAACGAGTTTCCAGGCGTCGATATCGTTAATGGCAGGGTCTACTACGGGGTGGGGGCGATGATGGTAGAGACGATTGTCTTCGAGTCTCCAATCGGGGTATTTGTTTGGGAAAAGGTGGACGTTTCTCATCTGATCGAGGTACCACGAGTCTTCTGCGTCGCCCAGGGCGGTCAGGGCGGAATCGTCTCCTTCGAACATTCGGGAGAGGGCATCGGGGACCACATTCAGCGCTCCTTTTCGGTGTATGATCTCCATGTCGAGGGCCTGCATGGTCAATGCCCATCGGGCTAGTCGTCCCGAGGGGTCGCGGAGATTGCGGAGCCACCGGAGGCTGCTGTGGTCGGTGATGACTCGGAAAGCCGTCCCCTCGATGTATGGGCGCAGCTTCTTCGCAGCCCATAACACCGCGAGGCATTCCTTCTCCGTCACGCTATACTTCCGCTCGGTTCGTGAGAGAACCCGGGAGCAGAAGACTATGGGGTGTTCTTCATCGTTTATGGTTTGGGTCAATACCGCCCCGATAGCAGCATCGCTCGCGTCGGTGTGGATCGTAAAGGGTTTTTCGAAATCGGGACGGGCTAACACGGGGGCACGGGTGAGGGCCAGGCGAAGAGCGTCAAAAGCCTCTTGCTGTTCGGGGCCCCATTGCCAAGGGGTGATCTTTTCGAGGAGGGCCAGTAGGGGGATTTTTAGTACCGAGATTTCGTCTAGGAATCGGGCATACCAGCCTACCATGCCTAGAAATCTTCGGAGTTGTTTGAGGTTTGTGGGGGGAGGGTAATTCAATATCGGGGCTATCTTGTCGGGGTCCGTTTGTAGTCCGGCTGTGGTGACTACGTATCCGAGATACTTCATATCGGATCGGAAGAACTCGCTCTTTTCTCGGTTTATCTCGAGTCCCGCCTCGGAGAAGGCTTTTAACACCTTCTCGAGGTACTCGAGATGTTCGTCTTCCGTTTTGGTGGCAATGACAACGTCGTCGAGGTAAGCGAAGACGTGGGGTTCCCATTCGGGCTTGATCACGCCATCCATCAATCGCTGGAATGTCGCGGGGGCATTGGTCAATCCAAAGGGCATTCGGGCGAATTGGAAAAGACCTCTTCCTGGGACGGCGACGGCGGTGGGGGGATGACTGCTGGGGGCTAGGGGGACTTAAAAATAGGCCTGGCTCAGATCCAATTTGGAGAGATATCGGGCTCTTCGGAGGCTGTCAAGGATTCGATCCATGCTGGGGAGGGGATATGCATCTTTGCGCGTGACTTTGTTCACGTCGCGGAAGTCGATGCAGAATCGATGTTTTCCGTTGGGTTTTGGGACTATCACGGGGTTACTGAGCCATCCGCTCGAGGAAGGTTCTATTACTCCCTCTCGGAGCATTTTGTCTACCTCCGCTTGGGCAATCCGGAGTAGATAGGGCGAGATGTTTCGGGGCCTCTGACGGATAGGGGGGTGACCACCCACATCGATCTCGTGTTGGGTTAGGGTCGTTGCGCTCAGGACTCCGCTGAGATTGGGCTTGATTTCCCTATCTAGGAGAGCCTGTAGCCGGGGGTTCGGGTCGATGGGGGGTTCGGCGAGGCCTGCGAACTCGGGAAACGCGGTGATGGCCTGGGGGGTGAGTTCGAAGTCTGCAAACTGACATACTTTGCCACACGGTAAACTCCAGGTGTCGTTGGCGTAGTTGACCGTGATGCCGAACAATCTGCAGAAGTCTATGCCCAGTATCCCTTCGTACCCGAGGACTGCGACCCGCACCTCGAGGGTTCTCAGGACACCGGCGACATTGAACGTGAGGGGGACAACGCCCAGTATCGGGACTACCGTATCGTTTGCCACTCGCACTCCTCCGGAATGAGGCTTGAGTTGGAACCCCAGATGCTGAGCGATTTCCTTCCCCAAGTACGAGTGGGTGGCGCCAGGGTCCAACAGGGCGTGTAACACGTGTCCTGTTATCTCCAGTGGCAGGTAGTGGCGACGATCTGACTCGCGGGAGAGCGTAGCCAGCAGATCGTCGAGGGCGATACACTGTTCGGGATCTTCGTAGGTTGGCTCGGGGCTATTAGCCGTGTTTTCGGGGGTATGGGGGTTCGGTCCGGGGCTAGTGACCGTCACTTCGGGGCGTTGGGGATCTGGTCCGGGGCGATTGACCATAGTGCCGGGGTGTTGGGGTGTTGGTCCGGGGCTAGTGACCGCTTTATCCTTTACGGGGGGTACTGTCTTGTTATTCGCGAGGGCCATTACGCATTCGAGGGGGGGTTGTGGTTGGTTGGCCCCCCCCCGTTCGCGTTTCCCTCTTGTCGTTGGCGACATCGGGGGCAGGCGTCTGTCTGCACCCCTTGTGTGCCGCAACGCATGCAAAAGAGGGTACGGGGTGCAGTACACTCTCGTTGAAGATGTCCGGGCAAGCGACAATTATAACAGCGCGCGTTCGCGTAGCGCGGATTGACTCCCGGGGTAGGGGCTGGCGGGCCAACTTGGAGGGCCATTAGCGATGGCGGCTAATACGGGGGCTTGGCAGTGGGGGGTTGAGGGCTGGCTACGTAAGCGTATGTCGGGGGCACGGGAACGGGCATCGTGTTGGGGACGGGGGGTGGGGTGGCGTATGTTACGGGGGTTGGACCGGGAACTGGAGGGTTTTGCGGGGCTGGTGCGAGAGCGGCGACTTTGCCCTTGAGGGGTTTGAGGGCAGTCAGCGTGTACGCGGCGCTGGGGAGAATGCTTTGACTTGCGGGGGGAGGTGGACGGTAGCTTTGTCGTCTTTCCCGTTCCTCCTCGACTCGCCGTCCTTCCAAAACGAAGTCCGTGAAGTCGCGGATGTCTGAACGACGGAGGTGGATTGACATGTCGGGGTGAAGATTCTCGAAGCACAAGTCGAGTTGGTCTTCCAGGGGCATGGGAGGGATAATGCGATTGAAATACGTGCGCATATTCATGAGGTAATCAGCGCACGACTCCGTGGGTCCTTGAGTTCGCTGATTTACCTCTTTCCTTAAGCGACCGGCTGTTTCGAGGGGCGCAAAATGTACTCTAAAATGTCGAACGAAGTCCGAAAGGGTCCTCAAGGAGTCCCTCTCGTGGCGGAACCATCGGGTGGCATTGCCCGAGAGTCCCTCGGGAAGAAGCCGCAAAAGATCCTCCTCAGAGTACCCTCGCCTCCCACCGTAGTCGTAGAGAGTCCAGAGGTACTCCTCGGCGTCCTCTCCTTTGCGTCCCGAGAACTTCGGGCCATGTTGTCGAAATGAATCGGCCTGCGCACGTCCCAATGGCGTGTGGTATCGCGGGTGGATGGGTGGGTGTAAATTGTCGGGTGGGTAGTGTGTACGGCTGTGGGGTGTGCGGTACTTTGCAAGCGGGGTTGTTCGGGTGGGGGGTACTCGGGGTGGACGTAGGAGTGATACATGGGGGGAGGGGGATGGGTCGTCACGGTTTGTGGGGGGTGGTATAAATAGGCTTGTTCGCGCGGGGGGTACTCGGACTGTACGTACGAGTGGGACCTGGGGGGAGAGCGATAGCTATTTGTCGACGGGGGTGGTGGTCTAGGGGGCAACAGGGTGCGACTGGGGGCTGGCGGTCTAGGGGGCAACAGGGTGCGACTGGGGGGTGGGTTAGCAGGTCTAAAGGGTGTGTGGGTTGCGAAAGTCACCGCTGGGCCTCGAACTTGGTCTTGGGGGGTACACTGATCCGGTTGCTCGATAATGTGCGTGGAATTCTGCACATTTGGGTATGCGGGATCGAACCGCATGCTCAGGGGGTCTTGATACGGGCCCAGGGACTGTCCGGTGGGGAGTTGGGGTTGGGGGTCAGGGTCGGCGGTCACCCTGTCCATTAGATCGTAGCCGCTTCTTTCGAGGTCTGTCAGGGCTCGATCTGCAGGTATGCCCGCCCCTGGGGGTGGGTTTTCGTCTTCGACGGTCCAGGGAATTACCGCGGGGGACAACCGTTGTCGCAGTGTGTGGCGGCAGTAGCGATCGACCAGCTGCTCGTGGTCACCCGCGTTGGAAATTCTAGCGCGGGTGCATAGGCGTGCCAGCAGCGTCGTGTCCGTGATGCGGTAGAAATCGGCGTATAACCGCGCGTATTCCCTCTCGTATTCCGGCGGTTGTGGCCGGGAGTATGGGGGTGTTGCCTTCGGGGTCCATTGTGCAGCGAGTTTATCGCGCGTAAAAAAGAGGGATGGGGGTATTACAAAATATTGGGGGTGGGTACGAATTGCAATATACTCGGGGCAATCGGGCAAATGTTCAAAGTTTTTTTTTTTTTTTTTTTTTTTTTTTTTATTGGGGTCAATCAACGAAGGTGGAAGGTTATTGGTGGACTCAATATTCAGGGGGGTTGTGGGGGAAGTTGAATTTAAATGCGAATGTTTGGTAAATAATTAAAAAAACAAAAGAGAAAACAGCAACAATAAAAGGGGGAAACGGGGGGGCGATCGAGTAAAAAGTCGGTACGCACGCAGTAAAGGCAGCCGCAATTATTTAAAATAATTCGGCGCAGTGATCTCAAAAAAAAGCAAAACAAAACCAAAATAAATTGTTCAACTTAAAGTTGACGATATCGCAAAAAAAAGAGATAACAAATTCAAACAAAAATTTTTGGGAATAAAGCGCTACACGGGGGTGGCAGCCTTATTCCAGTGGTGTGAGAGGGGTAGGGGGAAAGAGGGAAGCGGGGTTATTGTCGACAAAGCAAAGAAAGATCGAAATGAAACAAAGAATTTTTTTTTTCGAAACTCTTCGAACTGGGGAACTCAGGGATAGCCGAAGTGAGCTCTTACCCTAGAGAGGGGGAACCAAATGACGCAAAACAAGGAAAAATCGAAATAATTTATTCCGCGAATTTTTTCTTTGTTCCCCTTCTCTAATTATCGGGCCCCACGTTGGGCGCCATTTTGTGACGGGCTCCAACGAGCTGTAATAATTATTCAACGTTCTTCGGACGAGTCCTGGGGGGGGGAGAAGGGGATTTTTCGGACAACTCAGGTGTAACAAAAGAAGGAAATAAAAGCAAGAAAAATTTAGAATGAAAACGCAGCAATATAATATTTATGAAAAAGCCAAGCGAAATAATACAACTCAAAAACGGGAATAACTGCCCGGACTCGGCTGTATCTCTTCCTGGCTACGTTTTATATCGTTGCGATCGTATTGAAAGGGGTGGGGGAGTGTGCATTTATTTAAAGGACACTCTATCGGCTAATATTATACAATCTTCCGCAACAAAAAACAAACCAGAATACTTATTTATCGAAATACTAGGACACAGTACACCAAAGTTACTCGCTGGAGTAGTCTACCGACCGCCTCAAATTCCCTTCGGTGACGAATTAGAATCCTTTATCTCAAGCATTGGTCAAGACTACACGACTAAAATTATAATGGGTGACTGGAACTCCGATTTGTGTACCGACTCCGCCGACAGTCGATATCTACGTCGCCTCTTCAGTGATAATAATTATTATCTCGTGCCATATGATCCAACACATCACTCGAACACTAAATCTACCTGGCTTGATATTTGTATCGTAGACGATTCGGAGCGAATATTATCTAGCGGACAAGAAGCAGTACCATTTCTTTCTCACCACGATATGATTTTTATTGAATACGCACACTCCCTTCGACGACGCAAAGTAATAGAATCTCAAACTCGTCGCGACTACAGTCAGTTGGAAAGCCCTGAGTTTGTAGTGTATATGAACAATATGGACTGGAGCGAATTATTCCAAATGTTCGATATTAATCAAAAAGTTCTAAAATTCAATCACTTGCTACTCGCTGCATTGGATAATTTCGCTCCCCTGCGGACTATCAAACCGACACGTCGCTCTGCCCCCTGGCTCAATAATGATATACGAGACTTAATTCGCGCACGAAATAGAGCGCGAGTAAAATTCAAAAGGACACGGAACGACGTCGATCGCGCACAATTCTGCAGGCTGCGAAATAGAGTTAAGGCGGAACTCACTCGAGCTAAGTCGCGTTACATCATGACAAAAATCACGCCACTCAAAGATACTAGCAAACTGTGGGCTGAACTCCGACGTCTCGGATTAACCTTTTCGGCTAACATGAGCAAAAGTAACTGCCAGTTTCCCCCCAGCGAACTCAACGATTATTTCTCCTCAGTTTTTGGTTCTGCTACAACGCAGTGTCCTGAAATTCTAAACCAAATAACTGAATTTAATCCGAACAGCTTCTACTTCCCAAACTTGACAATCGACACGATCGTAAAGCACGTAAAGTTTAAAAACACTCATGTTGCCGGCTTCGATAGTTTCTCGGGCTTCTTTCTCAATCACTGCACTGAGGCTCTTCTAGGAGTATTCATGGATCTAATAAACTGCTCTCTTACCAGCTCCATCGTGCCGGATTGCTGGAAACAATCAATAATATCACCGATTCCAAAAACTAAGGCACCTACCGACGCCTCGGAGTTCAGGCCAATCTCACTACTCTCTGAGCTCTCAAAAATTCTTGAGCGCATAGTACTTGAATTTATGAGATCCTATCTCAACTTGACTGGCTATACCGACCCGGACCAATTTGGTTTCGTTGCGGGAGGCTCAACGGAAAATGCGCTCGTGAAACTAACGGACGCGGTACGCTGGGCCGCCGATAGTGGCAAAATTACGGTGCTCATTCTCTTTGATTACTCTAAAGCATTCGATATGGTAGACCACGGCATTCTTATCGAGAAATTAGCACTGCTCAATTTTTCCAAACCGGTTCTCACCTGGTTCTGCTCCTATCTGACGGGGCGCTCGCAAGCTGTGCGCACCCTGTTAGGGATCTCTGAATGGAGAGCAGTAACATCGGGAGTACCGCAGGGCTCGGTTTTAGGACCCGTGCTTTTCTCACTCTACTCGGCCGACCTCAGTATGGAGATTGAGCATTGCTCGCAAATAAGATACGCAGATGATTTCCAAATATATTGCCACTGTCGACCGAGTGAACTTGAAAACACTATCGGAAAAATCAATGAAGATATAGACCGCATTGTAGCTTGGTCCACACGGAACAGACTAACGCTAAACTCAAGTAAAACCAAAGCGATGATACTAGGATCGACTCCTCATGTTAGAGCAATAAGCATAAACAGTGCTCCGAACATTATCGTAGGCCAATCTGTTGTACCCTTCTCGCAAGAAGTCAAAGATCTCGGTGTAATCGTCACGCCGACGCTAAACTGGTCGAAGCATGTGACAACAATCTGCAATAAAGTATCCCGAACAATGTACCAGCTCAGAATCAACGGACAATTTCTCACAGAATCAGTGAAACGCGTACTAGTCACAGCACTTATATTGCCACTTTTTGACTATGCTTCACTAACTTTTCTCGACATCACGGACCGTGAGAATATGCGACTCCAACGTGCACTTAACTCGGCTGTTCGGTTTATATATAGAATACGACGCGACGAACATATCACACCGTACTTCACTCGACTATCTTGGCTGAAACTGCGACAGCGTAGACTCTATTTTCTAGGACTACTCATTATGCGTGCGCTACGAACGGGATTGCCTGATTTCTTCGCAACCCAACTTCGTCGAAGGCCCGAACGAGATATAGTGACGCGCGCGCGAAGTGACGACTTGGTATATCCACCTGTGCGCTTAACGATACATGAAAAGTCTGTGTTAATAACAGGCATTCGGCTGTGGAACAAGCTTTCAACGAATGTCCGCTCAACTCCATCGCTTAGACTTGCAAAAAAGAGACTGTATCACTTTCTACTCACAAATCCGGAATTTCAAATGTAAAGAAAATAAAAATCGCAAATAATTAAGAATCTATCTCGATGTAACTCATACAAAATGCGTATCGTTTATACTTACTACTGTCAAACTTTGTACTTACAGGGTCTTCACACCCTAGTTACAATAAATAAAAATAATAATAATAATAATAATAAATAATAATAACAATAACGCAAGAGAAATAATAATAGTAATCAAGAAAAAGAGAAGCAGATATAATTTAAAAAAAAAAGAAATAAATGCGGGTGACTAATTAATGAAAATACGAAAGAAAATAATAACAATGGAGGAAACCGGAATAAACAATGAACAACAGAAAGAAAATAATTCAGAAAATAATCGGACTAAAATGTAACGGGCGAAGGGAGAATTGATCAAATCGGTCGGCGCACTATGGCGGCGTTACACGAGGCGACGGACCTCTCGCCGTTAATGCTCACGCACGGGGGGGGAAGGCTCGCGGGGATTTATCGGCAATTAAATTAATCACGGGAAGGGGGATAGACTCGTCGGGCACAAATATTCGATCTGTCAAAGTACAATTATTTTTGGGCGCCAGCTACCATTCACGGGGTAACACCGTTCTAGTAAATTCGCCGAGAATCGACGAATTTCCCGTGTTTCGAAAATTCACACAACACGTGGTCGCCGACTAGTCTCAGGAGAGCAAAGGCTCAGGGGGAGAGAACGGGATACTCCGATATTTCGGCTCTGTCAATTAACTTCGGCTATAAATTCAATTGGGAAGACTCTAAATAATTAATAATAAATTTCGGGATTGTTTGCAAAAGGGATCGGGACTCACACTTAGAATAATTAACGGCTATTCACCACTCACCACGTGTACACGCTACCTGTAGCAAATGCCGGCTATGGCGGCGGCGAAAATCCTGAGCCCTTGTTGAACACGTTGAACGCTGAACCCCTGAGTCAGCAAGAGGACACGTGATTATGGGTCTCTGAAACCTCGTAAAAGCGCGGAACGAACAAAATATTAAAATTCACTGCGCCGAACTAACGTGTGTGAATGGATAAAAATAAAATTTGTTGAAAATTCGCGAATTAGTAAATTGACAAAAGTGCGAAACCTTTACTACGGTCAACGAAACGCGAGTGAAAAACATGGTAAAGTTCTCCGCGCCGCGAACGCGAGTGAACGTAAAAAACAAATCTTGTTCGACATTCGGCCGTCATCGAACGCGACCGAATAAAGTGACAAAACCTAGCAAGATTCACCGCGCCGCGAGCACGAGTGAATTGTGAACAAAACCTAAACTCAGCGAGAAATCGCGAGGAAAATAAATAAACAACAGACTCAACTTCCCGCGTAAAAAAATAGTATGCGAAAGCGTATTAAATCGAGTATGGGTTACAACATGGGAAATAGTATGGGAAAGAGTACATGATCAAGTATAATCGGAATATGGGATATTTCCTGTTCCCAGACTCATCCCATACGCTTTTGTAGACTCTTTTCTAGTCATCGAAGAATTCCTCCAAAGATTCTTAGGAATCAATCCCATACGTGTAGAAAAAAGTGGTATGGAAAAATGGAATAATGTGAGTATGGGTAGGATAGGGAGATAGTAAGGAGACCCGTACGGAAAGAACTCGACTTGAATATGGGGATTGTTCCGTTTACATATTCCGTACGCAATATTCTATAGGGCGATATTTACAGTGAAATATTCGTAAAAAAATAGTTATGCGTAAAATGAAAGACACAAAAAAATAGAATTTGACAAATGGAAGGACAAAATAAAAAATGAAGAAATAAATTAAAAATTTTTTTATTCCAACGAATATGAGTTCCACGAACAAAGTTAGACGTTACAGTACAACATTACAATCGTCGAATACTTTAAGATATTTTCAGTAACGTAAACTAATCCAGACCGCTGATTATGCAGTGTAATGTCTAACTTTGTTTGTTGAGGAACTCATATCCGTTGAAATAAATTGTTTTCGAACATATTTCTTTATTTTTTAATTCGTCCTTCCATTTGTCAAATTCTATCTTTATTTCTCCTTCATTTTACGCATCACTTTTTTTTTACCAATATTTCATTGTTAATATCGCCCTATAAAATATTGAGGACGGAATATGTAAACGGAACAATCCTCATATCCAAGTCGAGCGCTTCCGGTACGGGTCTCCTGACTATCTCCCTATCCTACCCATACTCACATTATTCCACTTTTCCATACCACTTTTTTTCTATACGTATGGTATTGATTCCTAAGAATCTTTGGAGGAATTCTTTGATGACTGGAAAAGAGTCTACAAAAGCGTATGGGATGAGTCTGGGAATAGGAAATATCCAATATTCCGATTTTACTCGATCACATACTCTTTCCCATACTATTTCCCCTGTTGCAACCCATACTCAATTTGATACGCTTTCCCATACTAATTTTTTTTACGCGGGTTACACCCGACAATCAAAGTGTAAGAGTAAATCGAGTGTCGCGAACTGCCTAGACCAAACGAAAGCAGCAAAATTTTTGTTTCCGAATAACCCGTGTTGAAATGTCTCGGGGGTTCACTGGTTTGAAGCCAGTGGCTGTTTTTCTATTCTAGTATTTCTGTCGAGGTACTACTTAAGATCTACCCAGCGTAGCCAGTTTAGAAATAGGTACATCTAGATTTCGTCAAGTTTTTCCGAGTTAGTTATACTAGACAGGACCCGTAGGAGCGCTGGCCAGTTTTTAATCTCTTATAACCAGTTTTCCTGAATTAGTTATTCTAGGCGGTATATGGATAGATGCTGGCAGAGCGATTAGAGATTCTTTAATATTAATTCTGGCCTTAAAAAATAGGAGAGACCTGCATACTTGCACCAGGGATTTCGGTAATGAGTAATTTTCGGTCGACGTATTTATTTTATTGAACATAAAAAAAAATGCAGTTTTTATGATACGGTATGAAAGTTTTCCAAAGTTTGTAAGCGCATTCGTTCGAATGCCTGCTAACGTTTCTGATGAGTCTTGACAACTCATGATTAATTGATCTGAGGATTTTAGACTAATGGGAAGTAATAAACGGGAAAGAAAGATTGTTATTCATTGCTCATAGCCAAGTCCGGAGAAGAATGGTGAAGTTCTGGTTTGCCACTCGTGTGTCGAGATGGCGCATCAACGCCACTGCGACAGTAGCTCATAGGATATGCGAAGTTTCCGGCGCTTCAGTCTTCGTTGAACTTCGTAGTGTATACTCATGATGATTTTTTTATGAATCTCGTGTTTCTTTGCTGCGATAATTCGTCATGGACGACGAAGAGAAACGAGCTCGAATTCAAGAAAGAGTTGCAAAGCATCGTGCTATAAAAGACGGTGTCACTGATTTGATGGAAAAACGATCGAGGCTCCAACTGTTTGACCGTAAGACTTTCTAAAAAAAATTCATTAGATTTTTGTTTGAACAAACATGTTATCGCCAAATCAATATAATGTTGATAAATTTAAAAAACGTGTGTAGGTGTGGAGAATCATGGTAATATCAGCACAAATGATGGAGTTAAGGAAAAACGAGATCTGACAGCCGATTCGATCGAATCGTCATGTGCTGTAACACCCAACTTTCGGCCGAAGCTGATACTTCGCTTCCTCGTGGGTGTTGGGGTTCGGGGGCGAGCAAATAATCTTTCGAAGTGGTCAATTAGGTAAAATTATTTTTTCTTTAAACGTCAATTCGTCGTAGATATTCCAAGTACAACGTTCAAATAATCGTGTCGTTAATGAAGCTTAACTTGCGTAATCAATTCCGTTATTTAATTAATGTTTTGTTGTACCGCCGGAGCCCGGGTGATCAGACCGTGCTCGGCGGGTGAGATATTATCTCTGAAGATTTTGGGATGTTACCAGTAAGGGGTTAGAACCCCAGTGAGGACTACAACTCGTAGGCACAATAACAATTTATTGACGAAATAGAAAACAGAGTAATAAACAATTTCACTTTACAATTTGCCTCTTGAACACACAACTTTACAAAGTTACTTCTCAAGTCAACTTTAAGACTTAATTCCGCACTCGGGATCCAGGTCCGACCCTCACCCGCCAGTGCCGCTTAATACGTTCCCTTGCCCGGAACACTCTATGTTACCTTTTGGATTCCAATACCGAATCCCTGGGACCAGACGCACAGTTTCTCGAGTCAAAAACCAGACTGTCGAATGCTCGCTCGCGTATCATTATATATCGAGCGAGAGCATCAGCATTATTTATTAGACAAAACATTATTTCTTAAAACTCCGCTTTTCATTGTTTACTGTTTATTTTCCGTCACTCCAGATTCCGTACGTCCACGGAATATGGAGCCTTGCGACAACAACCGGCGTACTCGGGGTACAACAGTTTGATTGAAGTTAATAATTTTGAAGCTACTTGTTACGAGATAACGCCGGTAACTTCGACGCGATAGCCAGAGGAAAGGGTTAGGAGGTTCGCGAAATAAGTAGAAGCAAGGCACAGTGTTAACAATAACAATAACTAAAATAAGCGTTTATTAAAAGCAAGCGATAGCACAGATTAGATACGAGAGTATAGCGTGTGAAGCGAGATAGTCGAAACGCGTGCTCGCGAATCGACGGTGGCAGAGACTCTGTTGGTTTCGGCGGGCCAGTGACCCGTGCGGAGTGGGGGAACCGAGCGTCCGAGGTCCCCGCGAGCGCGACGAATATTATTTTCGCCACGCTCGCGATATTGTCGCGAACATTCCGCCCGCCTCGTCGCGAGACGAAATTGTCGCTGGCGTGGTGCGATGCCGCCCGCCGTAAGCGCTGCCAGTGCGCAGCGGAGGACGGTGGAGATAGAGGTGACCGCTGACAGCCCCTCTGTTGAGCGGCAGCGGCTTTGTGAAGGCGATGGAGATCGGCCCCGAAAGAACCCAGCCGAACTGCGTGAGCTGGGCGATCGGTGAGCCAGACGGGCCTCGTCGCAGCCCCTCGCAGATAATCGACGCGTACGCGTCGGCTCCGATGATGAGATCCACTGGCGCGTCGACGGAAAAGTCCTCGGCGAGCTCCAGGTCTCGGAGATGCGTCCAGCTCGAGCGCAGGGTGCTCGACGAAGGTCGATACGTCGTGAGCGAAGGGAGGATGAGCGCATCCACTTCGCCCATGAAGATCGACCGGTGGCGAGACGACACCTGGACCGTCGTTCGTCCTTGCGTCGTCGAGACGCGAGATGCTCCGATGCCGTGAATCGCCACTGCTGCGGGCTTCCTCGAAAGTTGAAGCTTCTTCACCAGGGCGTCCGTGATGAAGGAAGTTTCGGAGCCCTGGTCGATGAGCGCTCGCGCGGCATGTCGCTCACCGTGAGCGTCGTGCACGTGGACGAGAGCGGTGGCGAGTAAAACTCGCGCGCACGTCTCGGAAGCAGGCTCCGTCACGAAGGCGTTGATCGGCGCGTTGGCCACGAAGAGTGCCGCTGAAGTCGAGGCGACGTGGGCGTTAGCCGCAGGAACGGCAGGGGCTCCTGTCGGCGAGTGGAGCATCGTGTGATGCTGGCCGCTGCACTCCTGGCACCGCTTCGCGCTTCGGCACTCGGAAAGCCTGTGTGCTCCGAGACAATTCGAGCATAGCCTCTTGCTGTTAACGACATCGCGTCGTTGCTCCAAGTCCTTCGCACGGAAGTCGGGACAGTGGAGGATGAAATGCTTCCCCGCGCACAGCGAGCAGGTGCTCTCACGAGCAGTGAAAGCGTGGTGCGCCTTCTTCGGCGCGCGATGATTCGCGTTGTCGGAGGAGCGCGAAGATCGTGGCTGAGTACCGAGAGCCTCGAGAGTGTTGATCCGAGCGTCAACGAATTTCTCGAGCTCGTCGAACGTCGGATACTCAGTCTTCGCGCCGATGAGCGTCTCCCACTCGCGTCGAGACGCGGAATCGAGCTTCTGCACCGTGAGATGCACGAGGAGATCGTCCCAGTGCTCGATTGGACGACGAAGTTGTGCGAGAGCTCCTCTCGTGCTGCTGGTGCCGTTGATGAGCCTCTTCAGCTCGCTCGCGGACTCGGTTGAGACAGCGGGAAGAGACGTGAGCGAATAGAGATGCGACGAAACGAGGAGACGCTTGTTCTCGAAGCGCGACGTGAGGATCGTCCAAGCGCGCTCGAAATTATCACCGATCGTCGCGATGTTCTTCAGCAATAGACCCGCGTCGCCGGACATGTTCGTCTTGAGGTAGTGAAGCCGCTCGACGTTCGTAAGAGAAGCGTTCGACTTCACCATCGACACGAAAAGGTCTCGAAAATCTGCCCAGTCCGTGAAGTTCCCCGAGAAGCGCGGTAGTTCGATGCGGGGAAGTTGCTTCACCGTCGTCGCGAGAGCTGGAGCGGCGGCGGTTGCTGCTGGAAGCGTGGCGGGTGGAGGAAGAGCCTCCATGCACGAATAATGGTACGAGAGTGCCATTAGGTACTCTTCCTCCGTCGAGCCGTAAACATTGGACGCGAAGTAGTCGGAGTCCGAATTGTCCGAGTTCCGCAGCGAGCACAGATGCAGATGATTCGCGGTGAACTCCTTCCAATTCTTCTCGACACTGTTGATACGCGCGGTAATCGTCGTGTGCGAATAGTTCGCAACGCCGACCTTCTTGAGATTCGCCGGAGCGTTGGCGATGCTCGCCGAAAGCTCAGCTTGTCGCGCGATAGCTTGAGTAAAGGAGAGCATCGTCGTGAGATAGAGAGAGAAGAGTCGTTAACGCGCGCGAACCCGGGAGGAAAAACTGCCGCGTGCACCGGCGAGAGCAGAAGCGTTTGTAAGACGCCTCTGCGACCAAGTCGAACCGTTTGTAAGGCGGTTGACGCGAGTCGTTCGTAAGGCGACTCGATGAGAGCCGATACACGGGAATGCCGAATTCGCGTTTGTTATGACAGCTCCGAGAGAGAGCGTCGCGCGGCGCGGTAGCGAGAGCGAGAGAGCGACAGGGCCAGCTGAGGCTCAGCTGCCTATCGAGAGTCGCGAGCGAAGCGCGAGGGCCGGTCACCGACCCCGCCCGCCGTGACGAGAGCGCACGGCGAAGGCACCGGTACGGACCCACCGATAGCGCGACGCGGACCCACACACCCGAACGGTGTTGACGGAATTCGTCCTCGCGCTCGGCAACTGTCACCGTCGTCCGCGAGGGATACGCGAACGGACGAAAACGGTTGCGACGCCGCGAAACCGAGCACACTCGAATCGAGAATAATCTCGAGGATTATATCGCGCACTGAGTGTGTCCAAATGTCCGTTTCCCGCACTCGCGGAGCACAGGAAACTCCAATAAAGCGGTGTAGAGAGATTGATGCACACGCGAGAGCCGCGAAATGCTCGATCGAAAGATAATGTTCTTCGCGCACTCCTGAACCCGATCCGGCTCGAAGGACTAAAATGTTACGAGATAACGCCGGTAACTTCGACGCGATAGCCAGAGGAAAGGGTTAGGAGGTTCGCGAAATAAGTAGAAGCAAGGCACAGTGTTAACAATAACAATAACTAAAATAAGCGTTTATTAAAAGCAAGCGATAGCACAGATTAGATACGAGAGTATAGCGTGTGAAGCGAGATAGTCGAAACGCGTGCTCGCGAATCGACGGTGGCAGAGACTCTGTTGGTTTCGGCGGGCCAGTGACCCGTGCGGAGTGGGGGAACCGAGCGTCCGAGGTCCCCGCGAGCGCGACGAATATTATTTTCGCCACGCTCGCGATATTGTCGCGAACACTACTCTACCAGACTTTTGTGGTCCTTGTCCACAAAGCCGGGTCCGCCAGAGAATTCGGCTTCCACGAGATCGTGATTTGAACACCGTCACCGAATGTCCAACCGCTACTCGCTTCTGGCTAGCTCTCCTCGGGTTACCCGACTAGTGTCCGAGCTAAGGAATGGAGCAGGAATTAAAATGCCTTCGTCGCCGTCGGCTTCAAACCCTGGGTCGGGACCGTAGAGTACACCTAGAGCTGACGTCGCCGAGAGCTCTGGGGACCCGGAGGTAGTTAGACTTATCGTCGTCGCCGTACGAAATGGTACCGATGAGCTCTAAATACGCTCTTTTATAGTCGCCGATGCGGTAGCGAGGCTTCCTCTCACGCTTCTTCGTTGGTGCCATGCGCACGCGACTCTCTCGCGTCGGATTGACTGTTGTGCGCGAGCCAATCCCGATTTTTGGAGTTTCGGCGGGCTCGCGGCGCGCGTAGCCTCGTGCTCACGCTCATGCCTACGGCGGATATCGTGAGAGCCCTCTTATTATTGTCGCTCGTAGTGCCGGCTCGTGGGTGGGCACAGAAGGGCCCGTCTCAGTGCCAACAACGACAATCAATACAACAGACCTGCTGAGAATGGCTCATCGGAAGAACACGAAGAACGCGAAGAAACACGGGAGGTTAACACGTCAACGTCTGAAGACGATTGTACGAGAACAATTTCTCCGTGCTGAAGACGACGATGAGCAACGGGGAGCTGTGAGCGCCCACGAATCGATAGACAGCAACGCGAACCAACTAGCTGAAATTCAGGAACAACCACAAGTCAGAGTTGGCGAATAATGTTCAGATGAGGCTGCTGAAATTCGTATTTGGGCAATCAATTTTAATATTCAACAAAATTACGTAGATGAACTTTTGGTAATATTGTGAAGAAGATTGCTCCCAAATCTTCCAAAATGCGCCAAAGCTTTTCTAAACACAACATCAGCTATGTACCCCCATGGAAATGAAGTATATTATAGATATACTTGAAGATATATTAATTATATACAACATATATCGCGGCAATAAGTTCTATATCCTCTATATATTGTTTATATATTCGCCGGATATACGAAAGATATATACATTTCAGATACTTCATGGATAGTGGATTTACCAATTGTATACGTTCGATGTATAACTGATTTAAAAAAGATGTATGCATTGATGTGTGAGAGATAGAAAAACATATATTTTTTTTTATACAGCGGATATATAAAAATATATTCTCGATGTACAATAAATGTACGGAGCATACGGATATAAAGCATACTTGGGATATATCCGGAGATATATAATTTATATACAGTATATATTACGGCAAAAAATTCTATATTTCCTATATATTGTAACGGTCACCTCTTTCGCCGTAGCGTCAATTCGGCTACTTCGGGAACGTTGAAGGTTCGGGGCGAGCGAATAATCGTTAGACGTGGTCAATTTGGTAAAAATAGAAATTTGTTTATTTAATTACGTAGAGCTATTAATACAATACTGGTATCTCCCTTGTTTATTGACGCTTATCTTAATTAACGAGTTTTGAATTATCAGAAACTGCGCCGAAACACACCCGAGTTATCGGCGAACAATTATCAGTAATATGAATCTTATCTTTAGCGCGGATGACGCTGAGAAATGTAAAAGAATTCCGTCTTGATCGACGCCAGAAAAGAAAGTTCTCGATTTTACCGACCTCGTGTCGGTAACATCGAAATTGAGAAAAGACAAAATCGTAGTGAACTCGACGTCACTTCCTCGTAGAAATCTTGCAACCAAATTTCTGTCCCTTTGACAACTCGCTCTATTAATTATGGAGGAATCCTTATCCCCAAAATTAATAATTTAAATGAATTTACATTCAGACCTCGATTCCTATGAGGTAGCTAATGTGCGTGAAGCATCTGCCGTGTAAGAGATTCACGCAGAGGAGGATCGGGGTATGGGCACGAATATCACGCCCAAACCGCTACCCCTTACGTTACGCTCCTGACAAGGCCCTCTGACGTAAGGGTCGGTATCCACCAGGAAAGAGTCCGACAATGGGGCCACGATCGGACCTCCCAGGCTTCAAGCTAACCTTACGCGGGTTAATCTGACCTATCGTCTCTAAAGAACTAGGATCATCGGTGTCCTGACACCGGGTTCTCCTAGCCTAAAGGATTAAGCTGGTTGAACAAGTTGAACTGAGTAGGTACCTTCAGGAGCCCGCTCAGCCGACTGATATCGATCGCCGTTTTGCACGCTCTTTTATACTCATCTGGCCGGTGGCTTGAGACCAATCGGCAGCGAGAGACAAATCGCTGACCAATCCAAAAATTCAGATCCCGGCAGCCAACCGGCGTCGTTCCCGCGCGACCGCGGCGCCACGTCCTGTCGCTCTCTCGAGCGCGGGGGAATTCAAATCGTTCGACTTGAGAGGGATGGATGTGTGGTAGGCAGAATCCGTCACAATATCTTTTATATATCCGCCGGAAATATAATGAATTTATATCTAAGATATATGCTAAATTTATCTTAGATACAAAATTATATATATATTGTAACGGTCACCTCTTTCGCCGTAGCGTCAATTCGGCTACTTCGGGAACGTTGAAGGTTCGGGGCGAGCGAATAATCGTTAGACGTGGTCAATTTGGTAAAAATATAAGTTTGTTTATTTAATTACGTAGAGTTATTAAATACAATCGTGGTATCTCCCTTGTTTATTGACGCTTATCTTAATTAACGAGTTTTGATTTATCTGAAAATGCGCCGAAACACACCCGAGTTATCGGCGAACAATTATCAGTAATATGAATCTTATCTTTAGCGCGGATGACGCTGAGAAAATGTAAAAGAATTCCGTCTTGATCGACGCCAGAAAAGAAAGTTCTCTATTTTACCGACCTCGTGTCGGTAACATCGAAATTGAGAAAGGACAAAATTGTAGTGAACTCGCTGTCACTTCCTCGTAGCAATCTTGCAACCAAATTTCTGTCCCTTTGACAACTCGCTCGATTAATTATGGAGAAATCCTTATCCCCAAAATTAATAAGTTAAATGAATTTATATTTAGACCTCGATTCCTATGAGGTAGCTAATGTGCGTGGAGCATCTGCCATGTAAGAGATTCACGCAGAGGAGGATCGGGGTAAGGGCACGAATATCACGCCCAAACCGCTACCCCTTACGTTACGCTCCTGTCAGGGCCCTCTGACGTAAGGCTCGGTATCCACCAGGAAAGAGTCCGACAATGGGGCCACGATCGGACCTCCCAGGCTTCAAGCTAACCTTACGCGGGTTAATCTGACCTATCGTCTCTAAAGAACTAGGATCATCGGTGTCCTGACACCGGTTTCTCCTAGCCTAAAGGATTAAGCTGGTTTGAACAAGTTGAACTGAGTAGGTACCTTCAGGAGCCCGCTCAGCCGACTGATACTCCTCGCTGGTTTGCACGCGCTTATATACCCGGGAGTTTACGCGGATTGGCTGATGCCTTCAGCCAATCGGTGAACACAGAAAATATTGTTGTCGAATCACGGCCGAGAGATGCTGGTGGCCAATGCGCGCCGTTCCCGCGCGATCGGAGCGGCCTCTTTTTCGGGCGCTTCGCACGCGGGAGAGTTCGAATGCTCAAGCGTCCGAGTATCACGGCATCCGACGCCTTTGGGTGGGAGCCGCCTCGGTTACCGTCTCAATATGTAAAATTATATATCATACGTCCCGTATCTTTTCGCGAATTTTCCGATGGAAAATTCCCAAAACAATGTCAAACAACGATGACAAATTACGTAGCGATAGTGTTAAAAAAAATTAAAATAAATCAACAAGAATTTTAAAAATAAACAAAAATTCTGAAAAAATGTATATGGTTAAAAAAAAAAATAAACAAAATCATTAGAAAGATAAAAAACTTTCACCGGCTATTTCTTGACAAATGTATGTGTCTATTTTTTGTTAATAACTTTACGGCATTATTATTATGCAAAATTAATGTCCTTGATCAAATTCAATCAAATTCAACAAATTATCTCACGAAATCGCGAAAAGATACTTCCGAAAATTGCTTTTTCTCAATAATTTAAAAAATATACTCATTAAGGTGTTATGCCGCAAAAAGGGCATATTCAAAATTCGAGCGATAAAACGAAGAGTCGAAATATTCGCATAGAATATTTCGAGCGAAGTCCAATCGAGCGATTAAAAGCGAGCAACGAACTCGCAAGAATGTGCAAGCGCAGCAAAGGCGAATGAACTCGCACTCCGATGCACGCAGCAACGAAAAGTGCGAACGCATACGGAAGCGCCAGCGCAGCAAGAGGCAATCGCCGGGCTCTTCCGCGATTGCGAAAAATGCGAATATTTCGATTCACAGTCCCCGACTGCGAATCGAACACCAATCAGTCTAATTTCATCGACCGAACTGAGAGGTTGTCTCCGAAGAGACAACGTAGACTCCTCTTGTAAAACTCATTTGTAACCAATATTCTAATAAACCTAGTAATTGAACAACATTATTCTTGGTGTTGGAGTTCCAACTCCCTTCAGACAGAAAAGATCCCCATAAATAATAATAAAATAAACGTTCGCTCTCGATCTCGCATCGAGCCGAACATAACAACCCAAGAAGAAGATTGGGTTGAGCCGTTGGAGGGTACCAACGTCATCGGGGAAGGACGAGGGAAATCGCCGACGAGGGGCAGCGCCGCCAGAGGATCAGCGGACGGGCACCGTCATCGAGGCACGACGAGGGGCATCGTCGTCAGGGATCGACGGAGGCACGTGGAAGCTGAATCGGCGTCGCAAGGTTCGTCAGGGGTTATCGTCATGCGGTCCACCGTACTGTAAGTGGAAAGGAAATCAGCTACCTTGTAACTAAAGCCAGTTAGGGCAGATTTAGGGCGTAGGCCGTAAGTGACGGGGCGAAAAGGGCTACCAACCCGTTGAGGCGAGCGAGGACATTAGAGTCGGTATTGCCAGCGCAGGCGATAAGCGCGGTAGATAGCCTACAGAACGCTCTCCAGGAGATCACGGCAAGGACGCGGCAGAGTCTAGGGCTGTCTGAGACGCGCGAAGGTCGCGGTAACGTCAACGTAGGGAGACAGAGCTCTTACGACTCGATAGACTCCTTAGATTATAGCTTGTTCGAGCCCCACGCGACAATCATGCCAGTTGGGGAACATTCGACTGCGGAGGAGCTAGTCGACGCGGAAATAGAGGGGTTAAGGGATACGCTGCGGCAACTCCGCGGCAAGAGTGCGAATCTCGGGCGGGAGCAGAACCGCGTACGAGCGGAGACTTCTGGCGAGGTCGGGAGCCTACCCCCGTTTGCACAGGGGGTTAACCTGCCTGCACACGCGACAGGAAGAAGAGACCTCGGCGGGAATGGGCAAGCCGTGGGTCAAGGGGCGGTGAGAAGGACCGTCAGTGAACAGCCGGACGCGTTTGAGAAGAATGGGCGTATGGAACGACCGAGGGGGGGCAACGCGAACGACGGGCAGGCGCCCGACGCTGTCAACGAGCGCGGAAGTCGCGAGGAGCGCCTCGGCGCCCGGGCGGACGAAATACAGCGACAACTCGAGGCGGTCGAGGCGTCGCTGGGCAGACTGGGGCGTGACGTGACGGCCGGTAACCATCGTCGTCCATCAGGAGAGTACAGAGAAGCCGAGTACCTGAGTTTGGACTTGGCGTTGAAGAACATCAAGCGATTCAACGGGAACGATCCTGACGAACTCGACGGATTTTTGCAATCCTGCAAAATCGTGTTCCCGAGGGTACACCCGCGCAACTACGAGGTCCTGCTAGCCCTGGTGATGGCAAGCAAACTCGAGGGACATGCGACATGCGAGATGAAGCACAAGACGGTGCTTACGTTTGCCGATCTAAAAGCGGAGCGTGAGGGACTGTACGGCAAGCGGAAGTCGCTGGCCGCCTTGCAGTACGAGTTCAGTACCCTCAGGCATGGCCAGGACGAGCCGGTGGGCACTTACGCCACCAGAACCGAGAAATTGACACTGGAGGTCATAGAGGAGCTCTGCGAAGGCATAGATGCGAATGGCGCGCATTACATAGAACAGGCGCAGAGGAAGAGCGCGCAAATGTCGTTTGAGAACGGATTGAAGGACGAGCTGCGGATGCTCGTGCGGGCAAGGAACTACCGCAGTCTCCACGAGTCCGTGGTGGGAGCGACAGAAATCGAGGGTATGACGAGAGGGAACAACCGACTGCCGAAACAAGGGAATCACGCACTCCGGCGCTCCCAGGGGAACGGAGGGGGCGGGAAATGCTTCAATTGCTGGATCCCAGGCCACCGAGCCAAGGACTGCCGCCGATCCTCGGGGCGCCGGAGCCTACCGGCGGCAGAGAAAAAGGTGGGTCAGGTCGAGGTGACCTGCTACTACTGCGGCGAGGCTGGGCACTACAAAAGTAAGTGCAAGAAGAGGATCAGCGACCAGAAGAAGAAGAAGGAAGGACCAAGGGCTCCGGAAAACGAGGAGAGACCCGTCAAGACTCTCGGAATGCTGGGGGTGAACGTGGTCACGGTCACCACGGACCCCAAGGACGTCCGGGAAAGCGAGGACAGGATAACGAGAAGAACCCAGGGGATGTTAGACGATGCGGGGGAACGGCCGACGGTCGTAACCGCCCCGCACCGGCGCAGGGTGTTGCGCATCAACAGCCTCCAGAAACCCGAGGAAAACGACGTCAGCAACGACTTCCACATCGAGGCGGAAGAGTCAAAGGAGAAAATAGTGACCCTGAAGGCCGACACTGGAGCACAATGCAGCCTCGTGAGGAAAGGAACCTTGCGACCAGATACGGCGATCACGGATAACACCATCGACGTCGAGGGAGTAGGGGGGAAAAGGATCACCACCCTGTGCATGGCCGAGCTGACGCTCGCCGTGCCAGCAGTGAAGGTGAAACATTGGTTCCACGTGGTGTCGGATGACATACCCCTGAGCACGGAAATTCGTGAAGAAGCACAACGTGGACATACTCGGGGGGAGAGAAAGAAAGATATACGGGCACGACATGCCGCTAATCGAGGCGCCCCGCGTGGTGAAGCTACCGCCGAGAAGCGAGTCGCTAGTGCACGCGAAAACGGGAAGCAAGAGGGTAGGCCTCGTGGAAAAACGAAGACTCGGGGACGACATCATCATCGGATCGAGCGTCACGCCGCCACGGGGAAGCACCTGTGTCATAAGCATGGTGAACACAGGCGAGAGGGAAGCAGCGGTGAGTCGCCCGACGGTGACACTCGAGCCACTGGCGTCAGCGGTGAGTCGCCCGACGGTGACACTCGAGCCACTGGCGTCAGCGGTGACGCGGGACGCCGCCCAGGTCAGGACCATGGAAATAAACACGGTCGAGAGAAACGACCCAACATCGCGGACGGAGCGAATGCACGAAGTGGTCGACTACGGGCATCCGAACGACGAGGAAAAAACCACGCTAAGGGAAATCTGCGAGGAATTCAACGATATTTTTCACCTGGAGGAAGACAAACTCTCTTGCACGGATCAAGTCGAGCACGAGATCCCACTGAGAGATGGAACACGACCCATAAAGGTCAACCCATACCGTCTGCCAGAGGCCCACAAGCGTGAGGTAACCGAGCAGGCCGAGAAAATGCTACGGGAGGGGATCATAAAGCCAAGCCGGAGCCAGTGGAACGCGCCATTGCTAGTCGTGGCGAAGAAAACCGACGCGCAGGGAAGGGTAAAAATGCGCGTCGTAGTGGACTTCAGGAGACTGAACGAAGCCACTGTCGGAGATTCATACCCACTGCCGAATATTTCGGAAATATTGGACCAGCTGGGAAAAGCCAAATATTTCACCACGCTCGACCTTGCTCCCGGATTCCATCAAATCCCGATGAGAGAGGAGGACAAGGAAAAAACAGCCTTTTCGACGCCACAAGGACACTTCGAGTATAACCGAATGCCCTTTGGTCTAAAAAACGCGCCACCGACGTTCCAGAGACTAATGAACACGGTATTAGCTGGAATACAAGGCACGAAGTGCTTCGTGTACCTTGACGACATCGTGGTGACAGGCGCAACCCTCGGCGAGCACAACCAACGTCTACGGGAAATATTCACCCGCCTGAGAGAGGCGAAATTGGCCATACAGCCAGGAAAGTGCCATTTCCTACGGAAGGAAACGCAATACCTAGGACACGTGATCTCGGACGAAGGGATAAGGCCGGATCCGACGAAAACGGAAGCAGTAAGGAACTTCCCGACACCAAAGAGGGTCAAGGACGTGCAGTCGTTCCTAGGATTGGCGGGATACTACAGGAGATTTATCGAAAACTTCGCGAAAACGGCGAAACCCCTCACGCAGCTCACGAAAAAGGACAGCGAGTTCGCGTGGACGGGGCAACACGCGGCAGCATTTGAGCAACTCAAAACCGCGCTCACAACGGCACCGATACTGCAATATCCCGACTTCACACGGCCATTCGTAATCACGACGGATGCTTCCAACAAAGCAGTAGGGGCGATATTGTCGCAAGGAAGAATCGGGGAGGACCTACCGATATGCTACGCCAGTCGAACGTTGAACAAGGCCGGGCTAAGCTACTCAACGACTGAGAAGGAATTGCTCGCCATCGTATGGGCAGTGGCACAATTCCGACCGTACGTCTACGGTACCCAATTCACGGTAGTTACGGACCATAAACCATTGACATGGCTTTTCAACGTAAAGGACCCAGGATCTAGACTGATGAAATGGAAGATAAAACTGGCAGAGCACGAATTCACCGTCGAATATAAGGCAGGGAAAAAGAACACAAACGCCGACGCCCTCAGCCGAATATGCACCCTAACGCGAGCGCAGGCGAAAACGCAAGGGAAGCCAAACGAAGGCAGCGTTGAACGGAGCGACGAAGACGACGACAGCGACGAAAGCGACGCCGCAACAACGGAAGCAGAGCCATGTGCCGAAGAGGAAGAAAATGAAGCGACGACGGAGGAAGCAGAATCCGGAAAAGCTTGCCCGGATCCTGAAGAGCGGGCGACAATACTACGGGAATACCACGATGCACCACTAGGCGGACACCAGGGGGTCACCAGAACCCTGGAGAAGATACGCATCAAGTACGACTGGCCCGGCATGAGGACAGATGTCGAAAAACACATCGCGGCCTGCGAGAGGTGCCAAAAGAATAAGACCCGGCCGACGGGCAAGGCACCCATGGCAATCACCGACACCCCGACGAAAGCCTTCCAAAAATGCGCCATGGACATCGTAGGACCGATGCCCATCACCACACAAGGGAACAAATATATACTGACGTTCCAAGATCTGCTGACGAAGTACAGCATAGCAAGCGCCATGCCGAGCCAAGAGGCGAAGAAGGTAGCAAGGGTGCTAGTGGGGGACATAGTATGCCGATACGGGACACCCGAAACCATCCTCACCGACCAGGGAACCAACTTCCTCAGCGCGACGTTCAAAAACATGTGCAAACTCCTGAGAATCGAGAAGATACAAACCACGGCTAATCACCCCGAGTCGAATGGGGCACTCGAGAGGTCGCATCGGACCCTAGCAGCATACCTGAAAAACTACGTAAACAACGACCAGAGTGACTGGGACGAATGGCTGCCCCACGCCATGTTCATGTACAATACCACACCCCACACGGCAACCGGGTACGCGCTATTCGAACTGGTATTCGGAAAAACAGCCGAATTGCCAACGTCATTGAAGCAGAAGCCGCGGACGATCTACAACTACGACGACTACGCACACGAGTCACGTGAAAAGCTGCGCGCAGCCTGGGCGATAGCGCAAGAGAACCTGAAAGCGGCAAAAGAGAAGTCGAAACTGCAATACGACAAAACCGCGCGCGAGGTGCAGTACCGGATAGGGGACAAAGTGTTGCTACGTGACGACACGGTAGCACGAGGGAACGTAGCGGAACTAACCTCGAAATGGATAGGCCCTTACGAAATAGTAGAGAAACACTCGGAAGTGAACTATTCGATCAAGAAAGGACGGAAGACAGTAAAAGTCCACGCCAATCGGCTACTTCATTACATCGAACACTAAAGCAAACGCGACGAAGTAACTGACGACGCAGCACCACGACGGATCGGAATCCGAGACCCACGGCGAATCGACGGCAAGCCGTCGGAGAAGCGAAGCGAGCAACAGCAACGAAACACGACACCAAGGGAGAGGGAGACCGGGAACGCGAAGGAAGCGCCTAACAAAACAAAAAAAAAAGAGAAAGAACGTAAAACAATTATAGCAAAATGTACCTGAGCTATTTATTCAAACCAAAAATCCCAAGGGCCCCCAGAGGCAAAATATAACGAGCTTCCTTAAAAAAGACCAACAAAGTCAAACTAAGAATCGGACACGGGGGAAACATAGTCCCACGTGTCATCCTCCTCCTCCTCACTATCAGAAGCCCCAGCGGGGCGAACTACGGTGCCAGCCGGCACCCAAGTGCGTCCAATCCCGCGCCCTTCGGTGGAAGGAGGGTAACGAATCGCCGGCAGCGGACGTGACGACGAAAGCTCTGCACAACTCCACCGGAAGTTGATCTCAAGAGGTGTGAGAACTCGGACACGAGATGGCTGAACCCGCAACGGCTCAGCTCGCCCGGAAATCGGCGGAGGCTGAGGCCTCGAGGTACCACGAGGGTACGCCCGGTCATCAAAAACCGGAATAGGCGGAGAGACACCGACGCGGGCACCATCAGGGCAGAACCGCTAAAAAAAAAAAAATCCGAGACGAGAAAAGTTCAGACAACCCGCAAGCCAGGGCAAGAAGGAAACAAAAAAAAAAAATCGAACCATATAGATCAAGAGAATGACTGCACAAACCTTGGCTGGAGGACACATCGTCAACGGAAGAGAAACTCGAAGACCGTACGAGACGCAGGAACGATGAAAGACATCGAACAATAATGGGAAAAAGTGACAAAAACGCCAGAATTTATAAGAAGAAATATGCATGATCGACGAAAAAGGACCGCCGACGGAAGAGAGACGACAAACGAGACAGCAACAGACCGGAAACACGTTGCACAGGAAACACACGAGACTCCCAAATGCGCAACAAATTAGAAATAAACCCGCGAACAGAGCGAACGATAAGTAGCGAGCGTAACCCCATACCAGCAAAGAACAGGTACACTGGCTTTAGTAGGATAGCGAAATCAAATAAGAATAAAACCCGCGAAAAGTGCACCGCAAACAGTGAGAGTGAAAAAAAAAAAAAAAAAAACCCACGAGAAGTGCGCGAAATTCAGTGAATGAGAAATTGGACAAAAAATAGAGACAGTACGGCGAGTGCAAATTATTCGACAACATACATACATACAAGTAAGACAGCTATCAGTGAAGATGGGAACAGCGAGACGCGCAAAGTGCCGACGTAGGCAGACGTCCACGCGCGGGATGCAACCCGACACCGAGGAAAAGATACGCCAGAATGAAATCAAATAAATTCAAGTAATGGGAGTATTCGAAGAAAATAAATAGATAAATAAAGGGAACTAGAAAAAAGGATCGAAACGAGAAATAGGATCAAAGGGATTAAATCTAGAAAAGGGACTAAACTTAGAAACAAGTCAAATTTTGAACAGACGAATGAACGAACCGAATGAGAAGAAACTTGAATTCAAGATTTCTTCTTCTTAAGGGGGGAGGGATGTTATGCCGCAAAAAGGGGCATATTCAAAATTCGAGCGATAAAACGAAGAGTCGAAATATTCGCATAGAATATTTCAAGCGAAGTCCAATCGAGCGATTAAAAGCGAGCAACGAACTCGCAAGAATGTGCAAACGCAGCAAAGGCGAATGAACTCGCACTCCGATGCACGCAGCAACGAAAAGTGCGAACGCATACGGAAGCGCGAGCGCAGCAAGAGGCAATTGCCGGGCTCTTCCGCGATTGCGAAAAATGCGAATATTTCGATTCACAGTCCCCGACTGCGAACCAATCAGTCTAATTTCATCGACCGAACTGAGAGGTTGTCTCCGAAGAGACAACGTAGACTCCTCTTGAAAAACTTATTTGTAACCAATATTCTAATAAACCTCGTAATTGAACAACATTATTCTTGGTGTTGGAGTTCCAACTCCTTTCAGACAGAAAAGATCCCCATAAATAATAATAAAATAAACGTTCGCTCTCGATCTCGTATCGAGCCGAACATAACACAGGTAATTTCCAAAAGTAATTTGCTAGTGTCCTACTACACACCATATATAAATTTCGAAAATAATATTTTCAACTGATAAATAGTCGAGTGGGTATCATCGCAGACTACAAATCGTAAAGTTCCAGGTTCGAATCTCTGCCAGCGTCAAAAATATTGAAATTACGGCATAGAATGAATAAAAATTTGTTTTTATAAACTGCGCTAGTTTGTATATTGCAAGCATATGTAACAAATATATGAGAGATATAAGAAATATATATAAAGAACCTACGATCTATGTATTGTGACGGGCAATTTCCAACGAGCTATGGAAATCCCGGGCACCTATGTCAGGACGAGTCGAAGGGGGCAACAGGGACAACGGGAAAATCGGGTGGCAAAAATAACTATAATTTCGGAAAATGAACAAACTATAATTCTTAATAAATCAGGCACTATTCGATACAAAATAAAATAATAATAATATTCGAAATAAATGTTCGCGTTGTCCGAAACAACGACAGCAGCAAAAAAACAATACTCAAAACAACTACCAACTAACCTGCCAACGCAATCGCTGCGCAGGGACGCGGGGAAAAAATATAACAATAGTAAGCGGGGATAAAAATAATAATAATAATCGTCGATCAACGCGCTCGTTGATCGGTGACGCGGGGAGGGAAGAAGCTAACAAAAGAACAAGGATGGAAATTTACGCGGTCGATTTTCTCACAATAATGAGACGGAAATCGCACGACTAAAAAAACCAGACACAATACTTCGCAATTTGAGTGATCGGGGAAACAGCGATCCGGACTCAATTAGACAAAATTCGCGTACGAGTGATCGCAGAGCGATCCGGACTCGCGGCGACAGATTTCGCGCAATTGAGTGACCGTGAGACAACGATCCGGACTCAATACTCGGCAACGGGGGGACGCGGGGAAAAATTAATAATGGAAAAAGATGGCGGCGATTTCACGAGGCGACGGGATATTCGCCGTGAAACGGGCGCGAGAAATAAGATCGGGGGAAAATAATCAGCTATTATCGGAGGGCCGGTGTACGGGGGAGGGATGACTCGTCAGACACGTTTTCGACACTAAAACTCTAATCAAACACGACACTCTATTTTTGGGCGCCAGTTACCGAATCTCGGGGTAACACCGATTAATAATTCCACGAGAGTCGTGGAATTCTCTCGAACACTTTACACGCGCGGTCGACTAGTCTCAGGGAGAACAGAGGGGTCAGGGAGGGGGTTTGCAAATTCGATATTTCGGCTCTAAAATATTAACTCTGGTCAGTGCAAATCTCTTTCGGGTCTTTAGATGTCACGGGGAATTTTCGGGGAATTATTCGGGGATCTTTCGGGGGGGTGGAAATCTCACGTAGGATAATTAACGGCTAAGCGCCACTCACCACGTGCTCACACTTTACCTATGGTCTTGCCAGGTAATGGCGGTAGTCGTTCGGAAAAATCCTTGAGATCTCCGGTCGCAAATATCGTCGATAATCGGGGGCGGGGTCGAGGGAAAACACACGCAAACTGTTGAAGAACGGCACTCCAATCGGTGAATTAACACCTACGATCTCGCGTACAATTTTCCACAGACAATTTCGGTAATTAATTTCTCGGTCTCACACACACGTGCACTCAGGGAGGGATCTCGCTCGAAGCTGTCTGTCTCTCGTTCGTGCTGTCTCTCTCAGCCTTCTTCTTCGTCCTGCAGCGCCGTGGGGGGTCTCGGCGAGCGAGAGAGTTCGATACTCGGTGTCCGTCGATAACTCGAGCGATCGACGGGTCGTTGCGTAAGAGGGCGGCAGCTGGGCTATCGGATCGTCGCTCGATATTCGTGAGCGACGAGAGCGGGTGACGGAGGCGGCGGCAGAGGCTGGTAGCGAGGCGACGGTGTCTCGGCGGTGGCGAGGCGCAAGGGAGAGCGTCTCCCCTCGCCGTCGCCCGAGCATCTCCTTCTACCTTTCTCTCGCTCTCTCGCCATCGTTGTCGTCCGGCGAGGCGCGTAGATCCTCGGTCTTCGACGTTGTGGCTTGCGCGGGGGTGACGGGGGGGGGGGAGGTTCGCGGGGACTATTGTACTTAGGCTACCTAGCTAACGTGGCGAGTAGCGGGCTCGAGTCGAGATTTCGGCGAGGGCTTTGTAACGAGACTACATCGTTACAGTATTAGCTATTGTAACGGGACGACCCTACCCCCACGTAGTTTCTCCCGTTTGGCCGCTAGATGGCCAAACGTCGGCGGTTTCGCGTAAGCGAAAGCGCTCCGGAATGACCATTAGTTTCCACCTTCCCATCGATCTAGGCTCCCACCTTCCAATATCCAAAACACACACAAATCAATCTGTCACGAGTAACCCGCTCTCATGCGTCGATCTCTGATCTTTTGAAGTGTGTGTTGTACCGCTGGAGCCCGGGTGATCAGTCCGTGCTCGGCGGGTGAGATATCATCTCCGAAGATTTTGGGATGTTACCAGTAAGGGGTTGGAACCCCGGTGAGGACTACAACTCGTAGGCGCAATAGCAATTTATTGACGAAATAGAAAACAGAATAATAAACAATTTCACTTTACAATTTGCCTCTTTACCACACAACTTTACAAAGTTACTTCACAAATCAACTTCAACACTGAATTCCGCACTCGGGATCCAGGTCCGACCCTCACCCGCCAGTGCCACTTAATACGTTCCTTTGCCCGGAACACTCTATGTTACCTTCTGGATTCCTATACCAAATCCCTGGGACCAGTAGCACAGTTTCTCGAGTCAAACCAGACTGGCGAATGCTCGCTCGCGTATCATTATATATCGAGCGACAGCATCAGCATTATTTATTGGACAAAACATTATTTCATAAAACTCCGCTTTTCGTTATTTACTGTTTATTTTCCGTCGCTCCAGATTCCGTACGGCCACGGAATATGGAGGCTCTGCGCTACTTAAACTGCTGATGCACTGCTCTACTTATTCACGATCGAGAATCGCCCGTGATGCGCTCGATTTCGGTAATTGTATTCGCGCTCCGCTCGCCCGCTGCTCGCATACCTCGGTTGTTGCGCAAAGCATCTTGCGACAACAACCGGCGTACTCGGGGTACAACATGTGACTCGCGGTCACTCGACTCGCAGTCACACATTTTCTCTAAGGATAGCCCAGGCTTACGTCTTGTTCATCATATTTATCGTTTGGTTCTCTTGGATTCTTGGATACCCCAACGTACACTCGTGACTCGTGAGCTCGCCCAGCTTACTAAACGTTAAAAATGTGTCATGTCGAAAAGCTTCTCCCTCTTCCTAGATCGGACGAGACTACTCCTCCTTGAACGTCCGGTTGATCTTTGGTCTCCGGATTGCAAGTGTGGAAGAAATCAGAGGATCGAATTCCTTCCTCACAATATCTCGCCAGTCCAGAGTACGAACTCTATTCTTTCCGCAAGGAAAAAGAGGATCTAAAAAATCCTGAGTTCGAGATTTTCATAAATCCCTTTATTGAAATTTCGAAACGTTACACTATGTATATACTTCATTTTCTGTATATATCCTGCATATATATTGAGACGGTTGAAATCTCGCCGCAATGAATAAAACTCAAAAATCGACATAGGGTAAAACTAGCGTACGCATTCATTTACCATACGATAATACATAAGGTTATCGACCGTGTCATGGATCGACATGAACGCCCGATTGAGAAATTTTTTCGTGGCTCTCGCGTCACGGTGACGCGCGACTTGCATCAGCCGAGTCAGGACACCCCGGTCTGAGATAACACGGGACAGAAGATCCCGGCGTGTGAATTGCATCATCTGACGCAATTTTGGCGTCACGCGCTTGGGTATAAAAGGCCCACGCCAGAGCCCGAAAAGCACTTCGGTCCTATCCTCATAACAGGACGATACTCATGCGCAGCTCCGGCACGCTTGAACTGGAGTTGAGAATCTAACATCTCGCTAGATAAAGTAATCTTTACTAGTCGGGCTCTGAGACATTTTTGCTTTCGGATAGAGTCCAGCTCTATCCGACAGAGTCCCGACGCTAAGAAGAAGCAAGGGACAGTTCCAATCACCGAAGCCAATCCACGAGAAGGAAGAATCGTCGGCCATTTCACCAATTAATTAATTATCTTATTTTCAGCGAACAGCCAACCCTTTTTGAAACATTTTTCCTATCCGAACACGATCGCCGACGACTGCCTTGGGGGACCTTGGCGACTGTTTTCGGTCGGAGTTTACCCTCTCCTAAAAGCCTAGTGTCGGCAACCGCCTTGGGGGATCTCGGCGACCGCTACCGCGACGGTTACCTATCGATTCCGGTTTAATTAGTCGAGTCATTTTGGTTGCAACAACCCGCCAATTTGTAATACACGCCGGCGACTGCCTTGGGGGACCTCGGCGACTGCTTTCGCGGTTCTCTGATATAATAAGGAGCGAGTCGAGTAGAATCATACATCTATTCTCCTTCAATAAAATAACCTTTCGGGTTGTGTCGCAAATCCGACAAAAACTCAAATCACATGGAGTTAAATAAATTAAATTCAGCACAAATCTTGTATTGTACAACGTCATCGATTGAATAAAAAATCAATTAACCGTTGACAATTCGAATCAACTTGACAGTTTTTTAATTTACAGCACTTGCCCTCACACACAAGTGAGCAAAGAAACTCACATAACGCCGCTGCGGAGCAAAGATTCGTAAGCCTCCAAAAGCGTACCGTTACAATATTTTATACATATCAGGATATACTTCCGAGATATATAATAATTATATATCTCTCTATATTATATAAATAAGTCGCCGATGCCACCGCCGCCGTGTACAAGAATTGAAGGACTTAGAATATTTTCGCTTGGACCCCTCCAATGGAGAGGGGAGGGGGAAGGGCCTCGGCCCAAAATATTCTAAGTCCCTAAGGGCCCTCGGCCCGACATATTTTGAGTCCCTAAGGGGGCCTCGGCCCGAAATATTCCAAGTCCCTATTATATATTATTTATTATATATTAAAGACTTGAAATATTTTCCCCGAGGGGTGGGGGGGGCAAGCAGAAATGTTCCAATATCTCTCTATATTGTGACGGGATTTTCCTGATCCCGTTCACAAAATGGCCCCGATAACCCCGTCCTCCAAGCCGGGGCAAAATGGGCACGAACCCACGACGAGATAAGTGTTCACCCCGCACCTCGGGAGCCCGGGCGCCAGGTACAGTGTACCACCGATCCAAGATCGGCTTTTGTATTGTCCCGAAGTGAGGGGTAGCGACCCCGCGCGAGGAGGCAAAGCGTACGGCTACTGAGAACCGGCTAGCTCAGGCCGCCTGGGAAAAAGATGGTAGAGGGGGGTGGACGGGGAGAGTAACGAAACGTCCAACAAAATAAAATGAGTTGATTTATTCAAGAAATTCCAAGTTCAGATAGACAAGGTTAGGTAGTACAAGCTAACAGAGAAGATAGTCAAATTAGAGAAACCGAATAGATAAACTTAGTCAAGATACGTCCAAACTAGGGAAAGATATTTGCAAAACATTGTACAGTAAACCGGACAGATAATTTAGGTAAGAATCCGCTCGATGGCCATGAGGTACTTGAGAAAAATATACCAGTAACCGGGTAGATAACTCAGACGAGGAGAAGCAAGATAACTATTAGGTAATTGAGCGAAATATAACTGAGACCGGGTAGATAATTTAGGCAAGAATACGTCAGATAACAGAAACCGGGTAGATAATTTAGACGAGAATACGCTAGATAACTATTAGGTAATTGAGCGAAATATAACAAAAACCGGGTAGATAATTTAGACAAGAATACGCGAGATAACTATTAGGTAATTCAGCAAAATATAACAGAAACCGGGTAGATAATTTATACAAGAATACGTCAGATACCAGAAACCGGGTAGATAATTTAGACAAGAACACGCTAGATAAATGGTAGGTAATCGCGAAGTGTAACTGGAACCGGATAGATAATTTAGACAAGAGCACGCTAGATGAACGGTAGGTAATAGCGAAGTGTTACTGGAACCTGGTAGATAATTTAGACAAGAGCACGCTAGATAAATGGTAGGTAATCGCGAAGCGTAATTGAAACCGGGTAGATAATTTAGGCAAGAATACGCTAGATAAATGGTAGGTAATCGCGAAGTGTGACTGGAACCGGGTAGATAATTTAGGCAAGAATACGCTAGATAAACGGTAGGTAATCGCGAAGTGTAACTGGAACCGGGTAGATAACGGTAATAGAATCGATAGGTAATACTCGCGAAATCGTAATTCACGGCCGAACGAAAGAAACGAAAAATCGCTGTTGCGACTGCCAGAATAAATCAGAAATTAATACTAGATAACGGAACGTACTCACAGGAAAAATCCTCACAGTGATCCCGAACCACTCACATTCAACACGGAGTAATATAATACAACAATATCAATGATCGACCAGAGTCGAGCCGGTCGGATCCCGCGCGAGAAGTAAATTACCGAGACACTAAAATTCGGAAATGCGCGAACCGATTCGCCACAACTTCTTAACACAATAATTCACAACTCGAGATCCATCTTGAAATACAACGCGACACGCGGGGCTCCGACCTACTCGCACAGAGAGCAACGAGGTCTCGGGCTCACCCAGTAATTCGGCACAGCCAGGAGCGAAGAGGAAACGTGCGACTTATTCGCCGGTGCGTCCAGAACTGATTATTCGCACCTCTTGGCTAGACAACGAGACCGCGCTCTCACTCTCCCCCAATTCTCACGCGACATCGTAGCGAGCGCGTACAAAGGATTCGGCTGACGCAAGGCTCGACTACGGAGAGATACAGATATTGTTTTTCGCGTACCTTACTACGCGCGTAGGTAAAGGTCCGGGGGGGGAAGAGCGAGAGACTGCCCGCTACCATGCGCCGCACACGTGATCGCGCAACGAGGTACAGGCAGGGCTTCTCAAATACAGCGAGTATTATTCTGCAACATTCTGCAACAGGTAATAAACGCGGATTCCTTCCTTTTTACAATTGATTACAATTATATTATACTACTACTATTATTTTCAATATGTACATCTTTGTATCCGTGATACAACAGTTACATTCGCTGCAGTCCGCAGAAAATGTATCCCGCAGAATTCAGCAGTTACATTCGCTGTGTTCCACAGAAAATGTATTTGCAGATTCAGTCGTTACATTCGCTGCGATCCGCAGAAAATGTATTCGCAGAATCCGCCGTTTACATTCGGCTGTGCTTCACAGAAAATCTATCTGCAGAATTCAGCAGTTACATTCGCTGCGAACAGGAGAAAATGTATCGCAGAATTCGGCAAATACGTTCGCTGTGATCAGCAGAAAATGTAACAATTCTGCGAATTCGAACTCTGGAACCTTGACCGCTCAACAGATTTATTTACAAATCAATTCTGGAAAAACATGGGATCCGATAGCAATAATGTACTCAGCCCAATTTCAGCCGTATACAGATTAAGCCAGTCGGGAGTTGGAATAAAAATTCCCTTTTTTAATCGTTTGAAAAACTGCGAGATGTTATAGAAGGAAGTAACGCCTCGACGTTTCTTCAAAAACTAACTTTCGCCAATTTCCGCCTTTCTTATAATGATTTCACAATTACGATTACGATTATATTTTCAATTTTAAAGTTCCAGATCAGAGTGTATACGACGAGTACCCGAGCTCGATAGGCGACGATATCGCGGAACATTCTGCAACAGGTAATAAACGCGGATTCCTTCCTTTTTACAATTGATTACAATTATATTATACTATTACTATTATTTTCAATATGTACATCTTTGTATCCGTGATACAACAGTTACATTCGCTACAGTCCGCCGAAAATGTATCCCGCAGAATTCAGCAGTTACATTCGCTTTGTTCCACAGAAAATGTATTTGCAGATTCAGTCGTTACATTCGCTGCGATCCGCAGAAAATGTATTCGCAGAATCCGCCGTTTACATTCGGCTGTGCTTCACAGAAAATCTATCTGCAGAATTCAGCAGTTACATTCGCTGCTACCAGGAGAAAATGTATCGCAGAATTCGGCAAATACGTTCGCTGGGATCAGCAGAAAATGTAACATTTCTCCGTAAATTCTGATCGAAAAGTTATACTGTTCTATATTATTTTTTCAGAGAGGTAGGATGAATCAGTATTGACGGATAAATTATATGTACGTTTCATATGTACTGATATAATCGTAAGAATAATCTCGTCAGCTTCCGCGTGTATTGTCTCTCTGTATATTGTTCCGTCTTGTACATCGGTAATAAAATTATCATCCGCCAATCTTTTTTCATTGATTCGCCTTATGTTTTCGAACAATGCATTCTGGATCTCTCTGTTTGGAAATATCCGGAAAGAATATCAGGCAAAAAAGAAATTTAACGGATAGAAAACGATCTAAATAGTTTGCGTATTCACGGATTAGAGAGGATCCACTATAATGTTATTCGTAAAATGTTTCCGTATATATCCGTGTTGATTTCTGGAAAATTGACAGAACTTTCTTATAATGGTTTTACAATTGGTTACAATTATAATTTCAATTTATATGTTCGAATTCCAGCAAATATATACATCGAAGACTTGAGCTATATTAGAAACGATATACAGGACGATGAGATGACAAGTGGTGACAATGACGTGGAGATGATTCCGGACGCTGTTTGGTTAACCAAAAAAAAAATTCAAAGTTCAAAATCAAAAAAATAAAAACATTCAAATCAATTCAAAATTAAAATTTTTTTTGATTTTGAACTTTGAATTTTTTTTTTTGGTTAACCAAAAAGCGAATTTATGCCAAACTCGATACCAAATTTAAACGTTGTATTTACAAAAAAAAAAAAAAAAAACCGCACGGCAAAATTGTACATTAAGCGTTAAGTGCGATGCGCAGGAAACGTCACGTAAGATTTACAACATTTATAAGTTGTTACTGAATTTGGTTTGGAATTCGAGGTTTTTTTTTTTTTTTGTATAAATCTGTTGTTCGGTTCGAATTTTGTAAGATAATGAAATTTTCGAAAGGAATCAATTTTGCAATACCAATGCCACCTTTCTTATAATTATTTTAGAATTATATTTTTAATTTATATGTTCCACCGACAAATTTGTACACCGCGTACTCGACTTTGCCACCGACGCACCGCGACGATGTTGAAGAAAGTGGTAACGTGACGGCGACAGTGTCCTTCATTAGGATGACGTCGACACCGACAAGACGAACGTGTACGACACATCCAGAGGAGCACCCGCCTAATCAAGGTAAACCTGTCGAAATAATTTCTGCACACATAGTAAAGTGTTTTTTGCTCCAAGTCCCACAATTTTCGAGATATTGAGCGGAAATTCAGATTTCGCTTGATTTTTTGGATTGATTCCAATTGGCCTTTTTTCTCATAATGATTTTACAATTGGATACAATTATATTTTCAATTTATGTGTTCCTGCTGCAGATATGTACACCGTGGACGCGAGCTCGATACGCGACGATTCAGGCGACATCGAAATGGAGAACGTGGTGTTGAATTCGGCAAATGGTAATAAACGCGGATCCCTTTCCTCTTACAATTGATATATATTGTGATTTTCCGTTTGTTTTGTACGAATTATTTCCTGATTATGTTTCCGACCGCGCGCGGTTCGGCTCGGGACGGCCGATATTTCTTTCCTAATTTTGTTTCTATTTATTTTGTTTTTATGGTAGCCTCAGATTGTTTGTCTCATGGGTCGTATCGACGCGAGAATTCCACAGTCATCATCAGCTATCCATAAATTTGCTCTATCCTGAGAAACTAGATTTTGTTTTACTGTTTTTAATTCGGACTGTAATTTCGATCCGAGAGTCGACTTGTTTTTCTTTTCGGTTCGGAGTTTTATTTTCGGCTTGCTACGGATACCGGCGGGCGCATTGTCCGGGGCTATCCGTGCGTATTTACTTTTTTTTCTAGTCTCGAGACTTTTGCACGTGTCTGCTAGACTCGAGACGGATTCTCTCTCTCTCAGCGGCGGCTGCGTTGCTCGGGGCTTGGGAGAGAGAGCGCGATCTCCTTTCGTTGCGGCGGCAGCGATGCGCGGGGCAAGGTAAGAGATGTTTTGACTGCTCTCGCGACTCTCGTATCGGTGTTAATACCTTACACCCGTAGTGGTGTTTCTTGGAGAACAGGTGTCTCGTTTGACGATCTAAGACGCGTCACACCTATTGTTCTGTTACCGGATTTGAAACGAGGCTAGATCGCATTTAAATGCCCGAATAGTGTCGCGTGCTCACTTATTCGGCAAATTGAAAAAAATGAGATGGTCCACGATCAGATCATTGGATCATCATGCTCGTGGATCCAAATTCGTTAATGCCTGTCTTCGTGGTCTGAAGACAGCGCATGTAATATGAAAAATAAACCTTAAATACTAGAGTACGACGCGAATCCTACGAATCGACACTTTCGGAGTACCGATGGACGTTAGACTTAAGAGTTCGCGGCGAGGCCTGAGCTATGCCTAGAGAATGTCTCACCGAGCGACAACGCTATGTTGTGGGCTTAGGTGAGCTATTTTGCCGTTAATAGGAGAAATTTGCTTAAAAAGTACTAAGTGCTGAGCACGGTATGCTTTTTGAGAATATAATGGGTAAAAATGAGAGAGCTTGCTAGCGAGGCGCTCGCTTTTATATGCTTTCCCCCTCTCTCGTTCCTTGACGTCATGAGTCATGCGATTCGTGACGTCATGTAACGGTTATTTGCTCTTAATTGCCGTTTGTCTTTTGACTCGTAACGGTGGCGACGTCCTAAGTCGTCTCCCCGTTCGTCCTGCTGAGACGTCGGGGCGGATACTCGGTCGGCCGGTGTTACGCCTACTTGGTTGCGTAACCCGTTTGTTTTTGGGCCTTGCCAACGGCTGTTTTCGCTTACGCGTCTTGGCGACCGAGTTCCAACGTTCACTCGCTCATATCGCGCTCCCGCTAGGGTGGGGGTGAAACGTCCCGTCACAACTGCCCCCCGATGGATGTGAGGAAATGTTGTGGACGGAGACTCGGTTAAGGGTTTCTCGTTTTGTTACGTTTCTGAAGGTTCATCGTGTTTTTTATTTACTTAGTTACACTAGCTTATTCTAGGTTTATTCTACTCTGGCTCGACGATATCTCGTAGATGGGCTCTCGTCGGGTGCCTGTCTGGACCTTTGTCCTATTATTTTTGCGCTTGGTTGCGTACTCGATGATTTCATCTTCCTTGTTCTTCGTCGTTTCGGCTTTCCTTTTGTTGCCCCTTTCCGGAAGTCCCAGGATAATGTTCTTCCAATCGCGGTTCAGCACTTTGTCGCTCGCGATCTTAGGACGGGAAACAACCGTTGAGGTTTCTTGTGTACCGTAGATTGCAAATTTGCGTGGGTTTCGTTAACTACTTCCTGCTGGATTTTCGCTTAATTACCTTAGGTTTCCGTGGTATGAATTTGATGTGTGAGGCAGTGACCTTAGCACTGGCCCTGAGGATTCCCTCGACCGCCATCTGGTTTGCCAGTTCTATCCCAGCCAGATGTTTAGTCTCCTGGTCGATCTCCACACCAATTTTTAATAACTCGAAATATTCTGGTTCAACCTTTGTTTGTTTACACCTCGTTTTTATCAATCGCCGCGGATTATGTCGGTTACGTGTCGCGGTGAACCAGGTGTACGGACGCGAGGTGATCTCGCGAATTCCCTTAGGACTTTCCTCGGTTTGCGTTGATACGTCACACATCTTCCTTGCTCGACTTTTGACGGATTACTGGAGCTCTTGGCGTCGATTTCTGTCTCCGCAATTTGGGAGATGTTTTTGCCAGGACGACTGTGTTTTGGTTGTCGCGAGCTAGGTCGAATTTGCTTACAATGGTTGATGACAATGGCCCGCGCTTCGAGTCGTTTTGCCCTCGGCTCGAAGTTTCCGAATATTGGAATTTTGCGGAGTTTATTGCTTTATTTCTATTTTTATTTTATTTTATTTTTTTTCTTTTTCTTCGGGCTCGAAGTAAGGCCGAATATCGCGCGTATGGTAGAGGCCTCGTTCTCGCTCGGAGTGGAGGTGTTTCACGATATAGGAGCTTTCGTGAATTATTTTTTTTATTACGTACGGCCCTTCGTATAGATTCATGAATTTCGCGACGAGTTTTTTTTCCGGCCGCGAGACGTTTAATGCTTTAACCAGGACCTTTTGACCGATTTGGTATTTCGTCATTCTATGACGTGCATTAAAGTCCGAGGTGTATTTACCGCGTTTTTCTCGCATCGTGCGGCGGGCTATCTCCCACCAGTCTTCTTTTGCTATGACTGGTTGGTCTTTTATTTCTATTAGATGTTCCCACGGCTTTTTCGGCGGTATTCCCGTATGCAACGTGACTGGAATGCACCCGGTTGACTCATGAGGCAATTCGTTGATGCACGACTCGATTGTTGTCAGGTACGAGGACCATGATGCATGTTTGTCCTGTACGAACGTTCGAAAGAAGCGCGAGAGTTCTCTGTTTGTCCGTTCAACAGGGTTTGCCTGGGGATGTCTGATTGATGTGAGGATTTTTCTTATTCCCCACTCCTCAAGTTTGGTAGTCCATTTTGCCCCTGTGAACTGAGTTCCTTGATCACTTAGGAGTGCGCCTGGTTTTCCGTGTTTCGGAACATAGTCATTCGCTAAGCATTTTATGGAGGCCTCTGCCGTGGCGCATTGCAATGGGTATAGTCTCGTTAATTTGCTGAAGACGTCGATGACAGCCAGGACGTGTCGCATCCCGTACTTCGCTGTTGGTAGAGGGCCGTAAAAATCAAGGGACACCAGCTCGTTCGGTCGTTCTGGTAGTATACTTCGGGTTTCTGCGTACGATCCCTGCGTGAAGATTTTTTTCTTCTGGCAGTTGTCACAGCTCGCTAGTATCTTTCGTGCCAGACGATAGAGGTTTGGGCAGTAAAAATCTTCTTTTAGGATTAGATAGACTTTTTTTGCCCCCGCGTGGCCGTACATTTCGTGGCACGCGACGATTATGACTTTTGCCTTTGTTTTCGGGATCACTGCTAGTTGGCGGCCTCCGACGACTTTGTACAGAACTTGTTTTTCTACGATGTAGCTGTTTTTTTTTTCGGAGTTCTCGTCGATCGCGTTGATTATTCGTTGCACGGTTTCGTCTGCCCGCTGTATCTCCGACAGTTTTGTCACGAGGTCTTCGAAATCCGGTGACAGTTCGCAGGCGAGTTGTGCTATTACGATTTCTGATTTGTTTGTTGCTTCGACGTTCGTTGGTCGACTCAGACCATCGGCGACGATATGATCCTTACCGGGCCGGTGTTCGACTTCGATATCATAGTCCTGTATGGCCAATGTCCATCTTGTGAGTCTCGCATGTGACAGCTTGCATTCGCGTAGGAACGTGAGTGCTGTGTGGTCGGTTGTTACTATCACGTGAGATCCCAAAATGTACGATCGGAATTTCTGGAGTGCCCATACGATGGCTAGCAGTTCCTTTTCCGTTGTGAAATAGCCGATTTCAGGTCCCTTCAAAGTTCGGCTTGCGAATTGCAAAACCATCCTGTCTCCCTCGTCGTTGACTTGAAACAGGACAGCCCCTAATGCTAAATCGCTGGCGTCTGTGTCGACGTGGAATGGCTTTTCTTTTATCGGGTACTGAAGGATGACTGAATCGCAGAACTTCGTTTTTACTTCGTTGAAGTACCCGTCTTCTTCTTCGCCCCATTTCCACCGTGTTCCTTTTCGGATGAGATGTAGCAGAGGAATTGTGGCACCGGCATGTTCACGTGTGAACTTCGAATAATAGTTCACGAGTCCAAAGAATCCTCGCAGTTGCTTTGCGTTTTTTGGAGTCGGAAAGTCGTGTATTGCCTTCACTTTTTCTGGGTCAGGCATGATACCGATTGGTGTCAGAATATGGCCGAGGAATTTGACTTTTCTGCGCACGAATTTCGATTTTGCGAGATTAATAGTCAGGCCATGTGCTGTGAATCTGTTGAAGAGTCTGTCGAGATCCTCGATGTGTGTTTCGAAATCTTCGGACATGCATAATAGATCATCGACGAAATTCGTCATGTTCTGTAGTCCTGCTAGAACGGGCTGCAGTCCTCTGACTAAGCTTGCGGTGCTTGTTTTTAATCCAAATGGCGTGACGATAAATTCGTAGCATCTTCCTCGATGTGTGAAGGCTGTGAATTTCCTGGAGCTCGGTGTCAATGGTACTTGCCAAAAACTCGCGGTTAGATCGAGCGATGTTATGAATGGTTTACCGACACATTCCTGGAACAAGATTTCCGGAGTCTCCATTCTTTCGTTGTCCGCCAGAAGAATTTCATTTAATTTCCGTGCGTCCAGACACAATCGGACGCTGCCGTCTTTCTTTTTCACTACGACGATCGGGTTACAGTATGAGCTATTCGATGATTGGATTACTCCGAGTTTCATCATCCGTTCGATTTCTTTATCCACGTCGTCTCGATAGGCCATCGGAATCGGATAGGATTTCGCCTGGAACGAATCGTGCGGTTTCACAATTAGTTCGTGTTCATATGAATTTAATCGTCCCGGTTTTTTATCGAACACCCGACGGTGTGTCTTAATCAGTTTTTCGAGAGCCGTTCGTTGCTCGATCGATGAATATTCGGTTGATTCGACTATCTCCTGGATCTCTGTATCCGAGATAACCTCGTCGATCGAGATGCTATTTATTGTTGCCATGGTCTCGAGAGGCTTTTCGATATTCGTACGTCGCTGATTCGACAATTTAATTTTGCATTTTCTTCTTGCATCTTGGGGATCGGTCACGACTAGTTCATAATTCTCGAGGTCTATCGCGCTCTTGAGTTTGCATAAAAAGTCTATGCCCAGAATACAATCTGTTGTGAGCTTTGGAACGATTAGGAGGGTTCCTGCACTGATTGCTTTTTCGAAGACTATGTTTGCGAATATTTGTCGCGTGATTCGGGTCGCTTTTTTCTCGGTCGCTGTTGTCACGGTGACTCCCGTCAACGGCAGCGTTGGTAAACACTGTAAGGTGTGGAAGTGTTTCTTATAGAAGGCCTCTGAGATGGCACTTATTTGGCTACCCGTGTCTATTAGCGCTTCTACCCGAATTTCCTCGATCCAGATAATTAAATTTGGACATTCCGGCATGAACTCGTCTTCGGCGACGCTTTGATCGGGTGCGAGCAGATATTCTCTTGTGTCCTCTCCGTAGCCCAGCGTTACAGCGCGGAGGGAATGGTTTATTGCTGTAACGCTTCCTCGTTTCCCAAGGACGGCGTTTCCTCTACCTCGTCTTCGACCTCGTCTTCGAGATCAACAAGAGTCTCTTCCTGTTGTATCTCTAGTGCTCGCATGGGCCTTGTCTCCGGTCTTGATGTTTTGACGTGCGATGCTGGCCTTGAGACGGTATCGTTGCCGGTCGAATTTCTTGCTTTCGCTTGTGATGGCTCGTACTCTCTCCTTGTCGTTGCTTTTGTTTGCGATGACTCGATATGGGGCTTTGCCATCGTTTGCGCTTGTGGTTGCTCGCCGGTGCGATTAACCTTTAAATTCCTCTCGACGACCGGTTGTTGACTTGCTGATCTGTCAAAATATCGACGTCGACAATTGATCAGGCCTCCTTGATCGAAAGATTCCAGTAGGTCGAAAAATGAAGTGACACTCCGAATTCCTCTTGCCAAGATCGCACCGCGAATTTCTTCTGTGAAGTGTCTGGAGAGTTTTCGGATTATCTGTTCATCGGTTAACTTCGGAATTAACTCCCTTGCTTCGCCTAGGATGTTTATCGCATAGGCTGTGCGCGTTTGGTTACTCTCCGGGCGATGCCAACCATAGTCCAAGTTTTCTCGCCGATAGTGTTGTATGTCCTCGTTCCAGAATCTTCGAGTGAAGAAAAACTCGAAGTCCTGGAGATCTCGAACCTCCTGTTCGACGATGCTCCACCACTCGCCAGCCACCTGTACCAGACTTTGCTCGATCAAGGCTTTGAAATCATAGCGAGCTCCTAGAATGGAACAGTACTTTTTAAATTCTTTCAAGAATTTCATTGGACGTTCGCGAGGGTGTCCTTTGAAAATCGGGGCCGTTAATTTTGGTGAACCCCAAATTTTTGAGTTTGCCAAGTCATTGTCTATGAGAGGATCACGATGTTGTGTGGACTCGTAGACTGGGCTTTGAAAACTTCCTCTTCTCTCGAAGAGGTTTTCATTCGCCTGCCTTGTCAATCTCCCATCGTTATTTCGACGGAAATTCGACTCGACAAAATTCTCGGGACCCTCCTCGTGTATTGTTTCTTCCGCGGGTGGGCTGAAATGCGGTGCTCTTCGATCGCCCTCTACGCGTCTTTGTCTTCCATTCGACATGGCACATGCCATGTTGCTTTGAATGAAAGCCTCCGACATTTGCGTGATATCGCGTTGAATCGTGTCCAGCGTGGTCTCTGTAAATTGACGCACGCTGTCGATTCTCCTGGCAAACGTTCGGCATATTGTGTCGAGTCGTTTTTCCATCGCGGCACTCTCGGTTCTCTGTTTTTCGTGGAGTTCTCCGAGAATCTCATGCAGGGAGTTCAAATCCCTATTTGCCCTTGAGTTTGAGAGTGGAGTTGGCATGCACGCTTCGTCTCTTCTGTACTCAGTGACCATTGCTCTCGTGACGTGAGGATTTGCGTTTCCTTGCGTTAGAGAGAATGCTGAGTCAAAACAATCCGATGTCGGTATTGTTATCGGACTGGTATGTGTCGTTACTGTCGGCGTTGTCCCCGTGGTAAACACCACGCTCGTTGCCTCGTTCCGGCTCTCGGCACACACCTGGTGTGTTGCCGATTCCGTCGTTCTCGGGATTGCCCCCGATTCCGAGGAGATCGGTCTCGGCATTTTGTACCTTTTTCCTCTCGGAATGTTTTACGAGAGTATGATTCTCTTCGTTAAACCTGATACGTTATTTTTTTAGGCGGAGTAAGTTTTTTTTTTTTTTTGTAGGTCGTCGATTTATTTTGACAAAATAAACCCGATGGAGACGACGAGAGAGATGAAGAAAAGAAACTATTCGAGCCGCCCCACGTTGGGCGCCAATGTGATTTTCCGTTTGTTTTGTACGAATTATTTCCTGATTATGTTTCCGACCGCGCGCGGTTCGGCTCGGGACGGCCGATATTTCTTTCCTAATTTTGTTTCTATTTATTTTGTTTTTATGGTAGCCTCAGATTGTTTGTCTCATGGGTCGTATCGACGCGAGAATTCCACAGTCATCATCAGCTATCCATAAATTTGCTCTATCCTGAGAAACTAGATTTTGTTTTACTGTTTTTAATTCGGACTGTAATTTCGATCCGAGAGTCGACTTGTTTTTCTTTTCGGTTCGGAGTTTTATTTTCGGCTTGCTACGGATACCGGCGGGCGCATTGTCCGGGGCTATCCGTGCGTATTTACTTTTTTTTCTAGTCTCGAGACTTTTGCACGTGTCTGCTAGACTCGAGACGGATTCTCTCTCTCTCAGCGGCGGCTGCGTTGCTCGGGGCTTGGGAGAGAGAGCGCGATCTCCTTTCGTTGCGGCGGCAGCGATGCGCGGGGCAAGGTAAGAGATGTTTTGACTGCTCTCGCGACTCTCGTATCGGTGTTAATACCTTACACCCGTAGTGGTGTTTCTTGGAGAACAGGTGTCTCGTTTGACGATCTAAGACGCGTCACACCTATTGTTCTGTTACCGGATTTGAAACGAGGCTAGATCGCATTTAAATGCCCGAATAGTGTCGCGTGCTCACTTATTCGGCAAATTGAAAAAAATGAGATGGTCCACGATCAGATCATTGGATCATCATGCTCGTGGATCCAAATTCGTTAATGCCTGTCTTCGTGATCTGAAGACAGCGCATGTAATATGAAAAATAAACCTTAAATACTAGAGTACGACGCGAATCCTACGAATCGACACTTTCGGAGTACCGATGGACGTTAGACTTAAGAGTTCGCGGCGAGGCCTGAGCTATGCCTAGAGAATGTCTCACCGAGCGACAACGCTATGTTGTGGGCTTAGGTGAGCTATTTTGCCGTTAATAGGAGAAATTTGCTTAAAAAGTACTAAGTGCTGAGCACGGTATGCTTTTTGAGAATATAATGGGTAAAAATGAGAGAGCTTGCTAGCGAGGCGCTCGCTTTTATATGCTTTCCCCCTCTCTCGTTCCTTGACGTCATGAGTCATGCGATTCGTGACGTCATGTAACGGTTATTTGCTCTTAATTGCCGTTTGTCTTTTGACTCGTAACGGTGGCGACGTCCTAAGTCGTCTCCCCGTTCGTCCTGCTGAGACGTCGGGGCGGATACTCGGTCGGCCGGTGTTACGCCTACTTGGTTGCGTAACCCGTTTGTTTTTGGGCCTTGCCAACGGCTGTTTTCGCTTACGCGTCTTGGCGACCGAGTTCCAACGTTCACTCGCTCTTATCGCGCTCCCGCTAGGGTGGGGGTGAAACGTCCCGTCACAATATACAATACAATTTATCTCCTCCACTTCCAATTATATTATCCAATTTCAGAAAACAGTAACGCGACAGTAACGATGGCATCCTTGCCGGTCGTTAGAAGAAACACACGTACGTCGATCAACCTGTCAAACTTGCCCTCCACGAAACGACGTAGGTTGACATCAAATAACAACGGCAACCACGTCACCCCACCCCATCACCCCATGGCAAGACCAGATGTTCAGTATTTGCGGATGAGAGCGGCAATTCTCGCGCGCGCCTGTGCCAGTCACAACAACAAACAACAACAACAACAAACAATCCAACAAACAACGAACAACACAACGAACAACAACAAACAATCCAACAAACGACGAATCGAATCGAATCGAATAAAAATCGATATTCGATTCGTATTCGATTCGTTTTTTTTATTCGTATCGAATAAAAATTAATAATAAATGTTATTACAATGACAATAAATTGTAGTTTTTAGTATTTATCGTTACTTTTTTTATTATCGTAAAATAATCGTAAAATCGTAATAATCGTATCGTAATAATCGTATCGTAAATTAATAATAAATGTTATTACACTGACAATAAATTATAGTTTTTCGTATTTATCGTTACTTTTTGTATTATCATAAAATAATCGTAAAATCGTAATAATCGTATCGTAATCGTATCGTAATAATCGTATCGTAAATTAATAATAAATGTTATTACACTGACAATAAATTATAGTTGGGGTTCTGTTCTGAGCTAAGAAGTGGTATTACGTGTCTTGCTGTACCTCTGTGATTTCTCAAGACTGCTAAGTTTTTCTCGTCAGATCTCTGGATTCAGTGCATCTCGACGAAAGTCTGTGACCCACTTCACGCATTGAGTATATTGAAATTGTGTATATTCGACCAGAGTGATTTTTCGAGGCATTTTTGTGGATCTATCCTGCCGTTGAGGTTAGTTTCTTTCGAAGTAAAATGCCAGTTTAGGCTCTACACACCGGCAACTTACCCGGGACAAATAGTACGGTCCATACCGCGCTAGGTGGCGCCATGAGTACTAATAGTCTCTCCATCGACCTCAGTATTGATCCAACTGCGAAGATTCATCAGCTTAGGAGTGTCGATACCGACGGAGGTTCTACCTTATCTACTGCTGGAACAAGTGCCACCCCTCTTGTCGATTCATTAACACAAAGTGTCTCTCAAGAAGTATTCAGTACACCCACTGGCCCGATACCGGCAAAAAAGAAAGCAGGGAGACCGACAGCACTCAATACTTTGATTAATAGAGGCAGAAGTGGCTCCGAAGGAAATATAAAGGACATCTTCAAACGGAAAAGACTGGAAATGGAGTGGTCTACAGCGGACAACCCCACAGCGGACTCACCGTTCAAAAGGAGCAATTTAATCACTCATTCGCCGGACAAACATCAGTCTGAACATACTTCTCCTAACATCCTACCTATGGAAACTACTCTGCCGGCTGCAGCTAATACCGACTGTGGTTCAAACTCACAATCGAGCGAAAATCCGAAAGTCGACAACACCCGTCAGGATCAAGCCGCCAGTCAACCCGACTTTATGAAAATTATAATGGAGCAACTCAATGCCATGCGGACAGAAAGTCAAGTCAGCTTACAAAAAATCGAGACTAAACTGAACGAAACAAACGTAGCTAATAATAAACAATTTCTGAGCGTGAAAGAAGAAATTAGAGCGGAAGTGCAGAAAACCTGTCTACGGTACGAGACAACGCTGAAGGCGATGGAGCAAAAATTCAACGAAAAGTTCACCGCTGTCGAAGCTAAACTTGAAGAGGTCAACCCACGCGCCGAAATCGCGGCCTTAAGCGAGAGGGTTTCTCGTTTGGAGTCACGCACCGGCCCTACCAACGCGGTACCGAACGAGGAAATGTCGAAGCTGAAAAAAAGATTAGAATTTCAAGAAAAAGCCCTTATAAGCAACAATGTCGTCATCAAAGGCTTAGCTCGTGGAGATCTCTCGCCGTACGAGGCTGTGGAAAAATTCTTACATGAAGAATTCGATCTAATCAACGCGGTAGCGGATGTGCGTGAGATCGGAAGGAATTTCAACAATTCGAAGATACTCATCGTCAAACTCAAATGTCGGGCCATCAAAGAAGACATAATGAAGCAAAAATCGAAATTAGGGCAACGCAAGGTTTATATTGAGCACGAACTATCCTCTGCCGAGCAAGAAGTCTACAAAGCGGTCAGGGCCAAGGCCAAAGAATTTAGAGATCAGGGAAAGGTCGTTAAAATCGGCAATAGTAAACTGAAGATTGACGGAAAGTGGCTTTTCTGGGACCGTACCAAGAATTGCCTGGAGGAAGGACGTGAAAGATCGGCTTCGGCTGCACCGGCTCTCAATCGACAAACTACTACAAAAAACTAGAGAAGACTGCGGTGAAAATCGTCTTTTGGAACTCCCAGGGCCTTTCCAACTTGGGCTACAACGATCTACGTGACGGATTCGATTTGGGCTGCTTCTACGAAACCTGGTGCGAGAGGAAACAATTAGAATCGTTACCGTATTACTTGCGAAGTTACTTTACTGTGTGGGCCCACGCCACAAGGGAAAGCCAAATGGGTAGAGCTAGTGGCGGCCTGGTGAGCATTGTAAAAAATAAATACAATTCGGAAATCATTGATATCTCACATTGGTGGTGTATTATTAGAATCTCTTGCGGTTCATGGCATGCGATAATTGGCTCGTTTTATTTTAGTCCGGCTCTCGACATAACGGTTTTGCTTGATCTATTTCAGCCGATTCTAGATGATATCTTGGATAGCATAGCTTTGTCGTAGACGATCTCGTTTTAGAAATTTTTGATTCTACTTTGCTCTACGAATCACGCGAGTCATACGACAATTGCGTAAATGATCGTGGCCCTCAGCTTCTCGAGTTTATGACGTCGAACGGGTTTGTTTTACTAAACGGGCGCACTGTCGGCGATAGACCAGCGCATTATACGTATACAGTGGACGATCACGTATTTCCAACTCAGATAATTCCAACCATCAGTTAAGTTGAAGGAAAGACGATCGAGTAAGTTGAATCCGGACCCTTTTTCGGCTCCGTCTACCTGCTCGGCGAGGCGACGGCAGTCCCCTTCCCTTTAGATATCTACCAATAATATCGTTGCTGACATTTTTCTGACAGAGAAAGAACGTGGCAGCTAGCATGTGCGAGACAAAGATCGACGATTCTCTCCTACTCTACAGTTTTTCGTATTCGAGCAGCGGACACATTCCGTCACTTTACCATAAAGCAAAAGTAGACCCATGCCGTAGTACCATGATGCGCTATTGATACAGATATTTGTCTTATCAGAAACGTTTTTTTTGAGCTGAAAGCAGAAATCGACTTGATGCATTGCTTTTTGTTTTGAAATTTATTGATGTTTTAAAAAAGAATAAAATAAAAAAATGGACAGAAATAAATAGTTATATACATCAGTTGATAAACATTAGCGATCTCGGGAAATCATTACTATTTATTTGTCTTTTTTTTTATTTATTATAAACGATGCTTAAGAGGACTGAGTCACCTACAAATAAAATGCTAAGTACTTTTTTCCTTTTGAAAATAATTAAAATTCTATTTGATTTTCATAATGTATACATGGTGAACTACCTTTTTTATTTTTTTTGGTGGCCTCAATTTTGTTGCAGCGAAAGCAGAAAGGGTCAAACTTTTTTCACTCGTCGCAGGATTCAGACCGAAGGACTGAATCAATTTTGGCTTATGACAGCTCATTTTTTTCGTTGGAGTATTCCTTGTGGAACGAGTGGGGATTTTTTTTGAGCTCCCCCGAAGGAGCTGACAAATAAAATGTGACAAAAAATGTTCTGTACACATATTTTTTGTTACATTTTATTCGACGGCTCTTTGGGGGGGGGGGGGGGGGGGCGCTTAAAAAAGATCCTCACACTCATTCCATAAGAAATACTCCAACGCAGAAAATGAGCTGTGATAAGTCAAAATTGACTCAGTCCTTCGCTCTAAATCTTATCACAAGTGAAAAAAGATTGACCATTTCTGCTTTCGCTTCGACAAGCTTGAAAGCACGAGAAAAATTCAAATAGGAAGTTAACCATGTTACATTATGGAAAAAGAATTTCTAAGTTTTATTTTTTTCCAACAAAAAATAACATTTTATTTTTTAGGTGATTTCATCCTCTTGAGCCTAACAGTAAAAAGCTCTATGAGCGACAAATTCAATTTATTTTCGCGGTAAAAATTATTATTTACATGCATATTAAATTAATAATAATAATAATCATGATAGTATTGATAATAAAAACAATATTTATTTATTAATAATTTCTTTTTTGATAATGAGTTAATACGGTATTATTTACAAGTTTTGATAATAATATATGATATCAGAGCACTCTACAGTCAGATACATTTTTAAATGAGCAAAGGTGTATATACAGGTTTATAGATACAACTAGATTTAGTTTATTATTCGACCAGGAAACTTTTCGTTCAAAGCTACAGCAATTGCTGTGTCTCGAAACAAAAGCATTTTCGCCCAATCTTCCGGTGTAAGGTCCCATCTCTCTTGGAACCACGCTTGGAATTTATCGAATCCCAGCAAGGCTTCAAAAGCTGTAGGGTTATCATCGTCCGCTTCGATCTGATTTTGAGGCCCACTAGCCTCATCGTCAATCGTCTCATCGTCAGGAGACAGCATCTCTTCGTCAGGAGATAGCATCTCTTCGTCGCTGAGTAACGGCCAACCGTGATCACTAGAATCTTCGTGCAGCCATTCTTGTGTCTCGGAGAATGTCACGTCTTGCAAATGCGTTGAACTTCGCAGTAACGATTCGAACGTAGAGAGACCGATAATCTCGTCCGATATCTCTTCACTGTTGACTGCGACTTCTATCGGAATCAAACTTTTCCAAGCTCTCCTTAAATTGTTCGCAGTTAAAGTGTCCCAAGCTTGTGCAGCGTATAATAAGCACTTTAACATATTCCAGTCTTTAAGAAACTGGCGCACTGTCAATTCGCTATCGTCGTGCAGCAGAAACTCTCTGAGGAAATATCTCCGATAAGACCTCTTGAATTTTTCTATCACTCCCTGATCCATGGGTTGAATCAGAGACGTGACATTTGGTGGCATGTACACTACTTTGCACAAGTCGCTGACTGCATTTAAAATTTCCACGGATGGATGCGTAGGAGCATTGTCGAGAAGTAAAATGCACTTCCGACCACTGGCTTCGTGTTTTTCTTTGATTTCCGGCAAGAATATTTCGGGGTACCACTCCATAAACTTTTCTTTATCCATCCTAGCGCTTTTTTGACCACTGTATCTCACAGGAATCTTCGCGATTTGCTTAAAGCATCGAGGTTTCGCTGATTTTCCAATGGCAAACAACGGAAGCTTATGCGAGCCACTAGCATTTGCACAAACCATGAGCGTGATACGATCCTTTGCTGTTTTGTAACCGTCAGCTCGCGACTCATTGTACGTAACGAAAGTCTTTTTCGGCAATGTTTTCCACCATAAGCCAGTTTCATCCGCGTTGTAAATTTGATCTAACGCGTATTCTGCCCGAATGCTTTCGTAAAATTTCGAACAGAAATTGTCACTGGCTGCTTTGTCAGCAGAAAGTCTTTCTCCTTGGATGGAAATATGATGGATCCCGTGACGAGCCTTAAACCTCTGAATATAGCCATCGGTAGCTTGAAATGTCGAAGGGCCCTGCAATTTTTCGTTCAACTGCAACGCTTTTTCTTTAAGCACTGGTCCAGATATAGGGTCGCCTCTATTTCGTTTTTGCCGAAACCACGAATACAAGGCTTGGTCCAATTCTGATAGTTCCACTGCAGGCGCTCTTTTCTTTTTCAAGGATCCGTGACACTCGGTAATAGTTTGCGCATTGGCCAATATATTCTCCTTGTTGCTCTTTATTTTATAAATAGCAGATGCAGTCACACCGTACCGACTAGCAAGGCTAGATACTACTTCTCCCGAATCAAGGCAATGCAAAATATCAAGTCGATTTTGCATCGTTAGACGCGTTTTCACTTGACTTTTACCGTTGCTCGTTTCCATGATTGTGGAAAAAGAGATATTCACTTTCCAGAATTTTGAAATGCAAGTTCTCGTACAGTGACAGTAGAATGGATCACTTTTTCCGACACTTGTTGCTTATTACTCAAAGTGAGTAACAAGACTGTGCTGTTTTTCTCACCGCAGCGCAATTATAAAGGGTCAAGGGGGTCATAAAATTTAGTCTCCCACTCCGCGACCACACCGAATAACGTTGGGTTTCTTGACCACGTGTCTCCATTTTACGAAAAAATGATGAAATGTTTGTTTGTTCGCACAAACTCTTTGCTCACTGTGTAAGAGAAGAAGTTTCAAAAGTATTTTCCTTTCCAGATATAAAAAATGTTTACAAATTTTCAATTTTTTTTTTTTTCAAATCAGTTGCCATTTTTTTTCATTTGTCAATTTTGATATTTATCAACAATGTTTCTTGCTGTAGCTAAATGTATTTAGTCACGACTTGGTACAACATGGTTTGCTTTTTCGTTGCAAATAATATTCAGATGGACTTTTGTAAAACAAAATTGCTTCTATCAAGTCACAAATATAAATTTATTTTTACGCTTTTCAATATTGACGGACCCAATACATTTTGCTCAATGTTTTATTTATCATATTTTTCACTTACTCGAGCTTCTCAACAGTATTCTTGCATATTTTTAACAAATCAAATGCGAAACTCGGCTTTGATTACCGTTTTACAATGAAATAAAAATCAGTAAGATCCGTGTTCATTTTATTAACATAATGGATGTTTCACCAATACCTTCCTAATAAAAAATAAGACTTCACTAGTTTTTCAAATACTTATTAATGGTTGTGACGCTATTTTCCTGAATACCGTCACAGGTCGTGCCGACCAGGGTTTTGTTGTATATCGCGCTACCGAAATTAAGTCTGATATTGTGCGTTTAATCAAGTTTTGCGTTGGGTACCGATACATTTTTGAAGGTTGATTCAGTTGAAGTGGCGCGTGGAATACCGCGGATCAGGGCCGAAGTAACGTGCCACCCGGTATATCCTCGCGTTCCACTATAGCTTGTCGCGAGGGGAAAAATACAAAAGTTCGAGTGAAATTCTCGACGTTTCACTACCGGGATAGGGGACGGATAGTTCACGCCACTCGAAAGAGTGAGTTAGTGTTTAGTTGAGTTCACGCCACTCGAAAGAGTGAGTTAAGGTTTAGTTGAGTTCACGCCACTCGAAAGAGTGAGTTAAGGTTTAGTTGAGTTCACGCCATCCCCGGGGGTGAGTTAAGGAAATATTAAGTTGGAAGGCCGTGGCGACTGGAATTGCGACCACCCAGTCCCCACGGATCGCCAGGTCGCTAGTTATCGTTTAGTTATAGTTAAATCCCAACCGTATCCCCGAAAAAGTATAGCCCCGCGATAAACTCACGCTAATAACATCTGGCGACTATTTTATCCAGCTACCGAGTTCCGTTATCGTCCGGTTCAGTTGCGTTATTGTTCGGAATTATACGTTTGGAATTTTAGTTTCAGTCAACAGGTTCTTAATGTCGTCCCTCCGATCCTGGCATCGAGCAATCGACGTCATGAGTAGAGGGGACATTCGCTTTGGCTACCTACGAGGAGTCTCTGGGCTCTTTCGCTACCGTTCGTGCGACTCTCTGGGCTTTTTGGACTCGGCTTTCGAGCTGAGCGGAGCTCCTCGGGGCTCCGCTCCGCTGCGGTGTTCTCGTCAGGTCTCTATCCTCGATGCGATCGTATGTTACCGTTTGAGCTCTCGTACGTTACCGTTGACATGCTATCGTGCGCTCTAAGATTTGACAGTTATCGGCAATTTCGATGTCTCGCTATCGATATCGATTTTGCTGGGATCGCGTTACGTTATCGATTACGAGTTATTACCGATTAATTATTACCTCCGTTCTTTAGCTATTTTGGTGTCAGCGTGGTAAGTACCGATTTACCGATTTCCGAGTAGGTCCGGTGTTCTCGACTATTTCTTAGAAATTTCCGAAATTCCGTATGCTCTCGATTCTGGTGTTCACGGAATATCGATTCTGTCTGGCGTTCTCGAGAATTTTTGCCGTTATCGATGAGTACCGAATTACCGAAGTTATCGTTCTTTCGATCCCGTTCGGCTCTCGCTTTTCGTTGGTATTTTCGTACGTCTAGTGTCCTTGGAGTGTCTGTATCCTCGCGTTATTGTTTTGAGTTGTGAGTTATCGTACGCGTTATCGAGATTTCCGTGTATTACCGAAGTTTAGTTGCGTTAATAAACTCCATTATTTATCCACAGGAACCACGGTCGCATTAGAGTCATTTATTCGGTTGAGTTGCGTTCTGTGTCTTGTGTTTCGGGTGCTCTTTCGTCAGACCGCCGTCCATGCCCTCTCTCCACAACCAGCACACTGAGCGAATCGGGAATACCGCTACCAGCCCCTGCTGTTCTCGTCGTCGCCTTGTTCCGATTTTCGGATTTTGGAATTTACGGTTCGCGGTTTCCCCAATTCCGCCGATAATCAAAAATTGATGATTTAAGATTGAGTTCGCGGTTTGTTAATTCCGCCGTATAAATAAAAATTAACTGGCGCTCAACGGCTCTCGTGGCGACGAGAGCAGTGCGGCACGGGCCGAAGGTAGCCGGTGAGAAATCACACGGTTATATGGTATAAAAATTTGAAACCAAAATTAACCGTATTGAAGACATTAAGAACTTTGATTTCCCATAATATCAATGCCAAAATTATATATTAATAAATAAACAATAAATTATTCCAAAAATAGTCAGTAAAATGTTTTTCTTTATATGTCTATTTCATATAAATTTTTATAGAATCTCCATATATTTTTGAAAATCTTGTTTTTGAAATGTATTTAACGCTATTGTTATGTTAATTTTTGTACAATCGCACCAAAATTTCACGACGGAAGTGTGAAATGTATGTACGATAACATATCCAAAATTCTCAAATTTATATTGATTTTTCAAAATTTCAACAATTTTTTTTTTTTTAACTGTCAGAAAATGTTGATAAAATGTAAATGGCTTCTAAAATAATTAACCAAGTTATTTCAAATGGAAAAAAAATCTTCGGCTGTTTTCGTTGCATTTATTTATCTATTTTTTACTTTTTGGTATTTCTGTTGCGCAAAATTAGTATTCTTAATATCTTTAATACGATTGATTTTTCCATAATTTTCGTTGAATTAATAATTTTCCGTAATATAAATATTGCTGTTGCAAAGTTTCCGTGGTTTTCTGCAGTTCATATATTGTAGGTGCTCTGTTCATTCAAAATAAGTTCATTGCTTAATTCCGCCTCAAGTGATAAAAACGATGGTTGTTATTATATCGGAAATACAAGAATGTTGTGTCCTTTGAGAAAAGTAGTATAAATGGTCATATTTGTGGCCGGGAGCAATCAAAGGATTAGCGGTTGGTGTAATAAAAATTATTAACCATCGATTGGCCCCGATAGCGGTAATTCATTTTAACCACTTGTAATATCAACTTTAATATTCACTGGATATTATTGAGAAAACTTTTACTTTTTTTTTTATTCAGAAGGTATGTCGTTCCAATCTAGTCATGAAAGTATCCAAATAAACATAATGATGCTCCATTTAACCTGCCATCGAAATAGCAGAAAAGTAATAAAAATATAACAGCTATGGTTGTAAACGTAACCACGGGTGGGTTCGATTGTTCCAAACCGTCTTGGTTACTCACATAGCTATTGAGCTACCGGTAATAAATCGCGCGACGGTCATATCGATTCAAGCGTAACATATTCATGAGTGAATGAAAAATAATGCAAAATACGATATAATAAAAAATACAAAATTATAAATTACCCTCAAAAATATTTTACCACAGCAATTCTTTGCCTTTTTGGCTGGAATCTGATTTTTTTCTAAATAAAGAATGAAATCCAAACATTATTCCCGGTTAAATGATTTAACCACGAAACATAAAAAAAGTAAAAATTCGTAGTTTATAATTTTGCATTAGCTGAAAAAAATTGTTTCGAAAGTTATGCTTGCAACCACCGTACATAACGTTGGTGATACGGTAAAAATAATCGCAAGATCGAATCTTACGGTAATTTCCACCGCTGTCCTCATCCCCACGCGCTCCACGAGCGGCTACTCGCGTCCCCACGCGCGACGCAAAACAGCGTTAGAGAGGGAATTTTTTTCGGCGGAAGGGGCAGTGGGCAAGCCCTCAAGCAGGTAGAAGGAAATTCAACTTATCTGATGGTGGCGGATTAGTCTGGCTCCCGAATATTGGAAATACGTGATCGTGTACTGTATTTGCGTTCACTGCAATACGCAGTAAAAGGCACAGCAAAATTGTACACTTACGTTAAGAGCGATGCGCAGAAAATGTATCTGCAAATTACGGCAGAAACGTTTACGGCGATCCGTGCAAAATGTTTCAGCAGAATTCAGCAGTCATGGTCACTGCGATGCGCAGAAAATGTATCTGCAAATTACGGCAGACACGTTTACCGCTTTACGCGGAAAATATTTCTGCAGAATTCAGCAGTTATGGTCACTGTGATACGCCGGAAATGTATCTGCATACTGCGGCCGATACGTTTACTGCGGTGCGCGGAAAATGTAACTGCCAATTTCGTCAGACACGGTCACTGCGAACCGCTGAAATAGTCTGTGCAGAATTTAGCAAATACATTAACTGTGGACAAGAGAAAACGTATCTGCGATTTTCGGTAGACCCGTTTACTGCGATCCGCCGAAAACTATCTGCAAAATTCAGCAATAATGTACACCGCGATCGGGAGAAAATGATAGTCCGGCGAGACTACTTTTGGGAAGAGCTCCAACATTATTGAATAATACAACGGCAAACGCAGAAATATTACAAATTCGTTTATTCGTTAATCATCGCACGTTAATCATCGTTCGTTATAAAATAATCATCGCATTGATGATTCAACTTCAATATTATATTATAAAGTATTATGAAATATTATAAAATATTATAAAATATTATAAAATATTATAAAATATTATAAAATATTGTAAAATATTAAAAAATATTGTAAAATACTAAAAACATAAAAAAATAATATAAAATATTTACAATATTACAGCAACTGTTCAATTAACTGTCCAATTAACTGTTCAATTCTATTTTTATTTACAATTCTTTTTTTTTTTTTATTGATTTTTATTTATCTCGCGAGTATTTTCTTTTTTTTTATTGTTTTTTATTTATCTCGCGAGTATTTTCTTTTTTTTTTATTGATTTTTATTTATAACTGTTTGTTTCTGTTTTTTTTTTTTTTTTTTTGCGCGGAGAGGACCGTTTCCTCAATTGCTACAATTTATATTTTATAGCATTAAACCGACAATGATGAACGGTCAGACCGAACATTTTTGTAAATTGTCTCTTGCACTTTGGGCATGTGAAGAGTTTGCGGTCATGCTCAATGCGCTCGTGAGCACATACGATGCTTTTAGTTTGAAATAATCTGTCGCATCGACCACACTTACAAATTTTTGGACGCTTTAAGGGCGGTCTGTTGAGGTGGAGTATGGGAGTTTCCGATTGATATCGGCAAACCGGCCTTCTGAGCCGCACAGAAGCTGCACGTCGCGCGCTCCGTTCCTGCTGAGGCCCTGCCAAACGTGGCAGACACGGCGGTGCTGGTTCCGAAGGTGGCGACGGTTGTGTTAATGGTGGTGAATCTGGTGCTGTAGGCGGCGGACACGGCGGCCGTGTCGAAGGCGGCGTAGTCTTCTTTTTTTTGGAAAAATTGAATTTTCCAAATAAATACTATGAAACTTGAACGACTCAATACTATGAAAAATTAACTAACAATAATATATCTCATAATAATCGGTGAAAATTAATTGTGAAAATTGTCGAAAAACAAACCTACAAAAAAAGAATCGTTACTTTTTGCGCCTGTATTGTCCGGAGCCAAGTTTTGTGAAATTTCGATCAGTGACATTTTCTGCAGAAAGCAGTGAGAGTGATTCGTAACATTTTCTGCGTGTTGCAGTAAGCGTTATAAACCAATTTCGCTGCGACAATTTCTGCGTTTAGCAGTGAACGTAAAAAACAAATTCTGTGAATCTTTTTCAGTGCTTTGCAGTGAACGTTATGACCGAATCTTTATAACGATTTCTGCTATACGCAAAAAACGTACCGATTTCTTCTACCGTCAGCGACAACGTGAAAGGCGTGAACGTGCAAAAAGGAACATGGACAATTGAATTGTCGCAATGCTTCCTTCTTCCTCAATTCCGCGGAAGGAACCGCGGATTTACAATTGCTTACCTTTATTAAAGTCGCTGGTTTCGGAGCTGCCATCGTTGATCGATCGCAATATTGTAAGGTTATATATATGCGAATCGTGGATTCGTTTCTCGGCGATGTTATTCAAGACAATTTTTAATTGTCGCCCCAATATATTATCTTTGTAACAAATCAATCGACCACTGCGTCGTAAATTAGTAAATTCGGAAGCGGAACGGAACATTGCAGAATTAGCAGAACACTTATCACATCGGAAGCAGAAGCAGAAACACAAGAGCCGCAGAGCAGAAGAGCCACGTAGCAAAAGAGCGGGAGAGCTGTGTTGAACTGTTTTTTTCAACGGTTCCACAATGACGTCGGGTAGCGTGGGAGTCAGGCGCTAATAATGGTTGCATGTGTATTGCGCGGGAATCGAAGTTTTGGCACTCAAAAAAAATGCCAATTAACCTACCGTATAATGATAAGCAAATAAAATTTGCAAGTGCGCCAAAATTTCAATATCTCCAATGCCTTGAATGCCGTTTGTTTTTTTTTTCCTTTGAAAAAAGAACCCTCCCCCTCCGGCCCTCTTCCTTTTTCAACCGTTCCTTTTCATCAGTGTTTACATTTGATTTGTCGTGCGGCGCCTACTGAAGATGTGGCGATGTTTCAAAAAAACATCGATATGAATCGATGTATCGTTCAATTTAAAAAAGCGCGCACTAATTTAAGCGCAACATCAAATGAAAGTGCATTTTTACTTGTTTCACGACAGAAGCGGACAACAAGATGAAAAAACATAGTACATCAAGTAAAGTCGATATTGTTTTATGCAAACTCATATAGGTTTGAAGCCAGCAATAAACTATCGTTATCGTGCAATCTTTTCCCTCCCGAACGTCCCGGACTCAGTCGGTAATAAAAACTGTAAACAACTTCCCAAAATTTAAGTTTTCGTTTTGATAAATGGATGGATGGAATGTTTCTTACGTTATGACCGAATCTTGATAATGATCTCTGCTATACGCAAAAAACGTAACGATTTCTCCTACCGTCAGCGATAATGCGCTCAAACGGTGCTTCAAGCCATTGGAGATACTGCCAATGCTGCAGCGACATTTTTCTGTGAACAATAATGAAACATAAGTGTCCAATGACGCAGTGAAATTTTCTTCGTTACGGATCGGAGCATTTTCGGCGCGAAAACGTATCTGCGATTATCGGTAGATACGTTTACTGCGATTCACTGAAAATGTATCAGCACATCTATTCGTTTGATAATCGTTAATATTCGGTAGTTACGTGCACTGCAATTCGCCGAAAACCACAGCAGAATTAAATTTGGTAAACAGCATTCGGTATTCGGTTAGGGACAGTCGTTCACTGCGGAAAGTGCACGACTCACGAGGTATGTTTTTTGGTGTCCCCGTAAACAAATTGATCAATATTTCATGAACCTTGGCCCTCGGGCATTCTGCGAAGCGCAGTGAACGTAAGTGCCAAATTCTGCCGTGAAAATTTCCGTCGACCATAATAAATGGGACTGTCAAATTGTTTCGTTACATTTTCTGCGGGTAGCAGTTGAAGAAACTGCTTAATAATGCTTTCTGCGATCCACAGTGAATGTAACGTGTCTCGAAAATCTCTACCTCCCGTAACGCACAATAGAATGTTTCATCGGGCCAGCATCGAATTTTCAAAAAATCTCAGGAAACTAATGGACCGATACCGTGCCTTGCGTGAATTCTGAAAATTCTCGAAAATCTCTACCTCCCGTAACGCACAATAGAATATTTTATCGGGCCAGCATCTAATTTTCAAAATATCTCAGGAAACTAATGGACCGATACCGTGCCTTGCGTGAATTCTGAAAATTCTCGAAAATCTCTACCTCCCGTAACGCACAATACAATGTTTCATCGGGACAGCATCGACTTTTCAAAAAATCTCAGGAAACTAATGGACCGATACCGTGCCTGACGTGAATTCTGAAAATTCTCGAAAATCCCTACCTCCCGTAACGCACAATAGAATATTTCATCGGGCCAGCATATAATTCGCAAAAAAATTTCAGGAAACTAATGGACCGATACCGTGCCTTGCATGAATTCTGAAAATTCTTGGAAATCTCTACCTCCCGTAACGCACAATAGAATATTTCATCGGGCCAGCATCCAAGTTTCAAACAAAATCTCAGGAAACTAATGGACCGATACCGTGCCTGACGTGAATTCTGAAAATTCTCGAAAATTTCTACCTCCCGTAACGCACAATAGAATATTTCATCGGGCCAGCATCTAATTTGCAAAAAAATTTCAGGAAACTAATGGACCGACACCGTGCTTTGCGAGAATTCTAAAAATTCTGGAAAATCTCTACCTCCCGTAACACTCAATAGAATATTTCATCGAGACAGCATCCAGTTTTCAAAAAATCTCAGGAAACTAATGGACCGATACCGTGCCTTGCGTGAATTCTGAAAATTCTCGAAAATCTCTACCTCCCGTAACGCACAATAGAATATTTCATCGGGCCAGGATCTAATTTTCAAAAAAATCTCAGGAAACTAATGGACCGATACCGTGCCTGGCGTGAATTCTGAAAATTCTCGAAAATCTCTACCTCCCGTAACGCACAATAGAATGTTTCATCGGGCCAGCATCGACTTTTCAAAAAATCTCAGGAAACTAATGGACCGATACCGTGCCTGACGTGAATTCTGAAAATTCTCGAAAATCTCTACCTCACGTAACGCACAATAGAATGTTTCATCGGGCCAGCATCGACTTTTCAAAAAATCTCAGGAAACTAATGAACCGATACCGTGCCTGACGTGAATTCTGAAAATTCTCGAAAATCTCTACCTCACGTAACGCACAATAGAATATTTCATCGGGCCAGCATCTAATTTTCAAAAAATCTCAGGAAACTAATAGACCGACATCGTGCCTGACGTGAATTCTGAAAATTCTCGAAAATCTCTACCTCCCGTAACGCACAATAGAATATTTCATCGGGCCAGCATCAGCGTTGTGAAAATTTCAATGTAATAACAATGCATTAATCCATTACTGAAAAAATGGATAATGAACACCAATTCCATTACCCAATATTTTATTAATCAGTAATGGATCTTCAATCCATTGCCCATTACTTTTTTAATAGATAATGGATCTTCAATCCATTGCCCATTACTTTTTTAATAGATAATGGATCTTCAATCCATTGCCCATTACTTTCTTAATGTATAATGGATTCGCAATCCATTACCCATTACTTTCTTAATAGATAATGGATCTTCAATCCATTATCCATTATTTTTTTAATAGATAATGGACCTCCAATCCATTATCCGTTACTTTTGTAATGGATAATGGATCTTCATCCCATTATCCGTTACATTTGTAATGGATAATGGATCTTCACCCCATTATCCGTTACTTCTTAAATGGGTAGTGGATCCTCAATCCATTGTCCATTACTTTTTTAACGGATATAATGGATAATGGGTCCTCAATCCATTGTTCATTACATTTCAACGGATAATCCATTATTCATTCTTCACAAATAGGAAAACATTATTAAAAAATCGGAATTTGCGTTTCAATTGTTTGAACAATCGAAATTTACGTTTAAATTGTTAAAAAATCTAAATTGACATTTAATTAGTTTAAACATAAATAAAAAAATGTTTAATTGGTTTGAAAAATCGACATTCACGTTCTAATAGTTAAAACAGTCGAAGTTCATGTTTATATTGTTTGTCAATCAACATGTTCGATTGTTGAAATCAAAACGGACGATTAATTTGTTCAAAAATCGTTATTCGCGTTAGTATTGATTAGATGATTGAAATTTACGTTTGTATTAGTAACAAAATTACAATTAAAGATTCATCAGTTCAAAAATAAAAATATTACGTTTAATGTTCCTAAAGTAGAGTCTGACGTGAGTTCGAGAGAGGAATGAGAAAGACTTGCAAACATGTTTCGATGGGATAAAAACCTGAAATTCTAAAAAAATGCATACATTTTCAGAAAACTTAACAAATTATTTTTTATAACAAAAAAAAAAAGGATGCCGGGTAACTCCTCCCCGGCCCCCTCGGGACTTGTCTCGCAATTTTTTATATCAGTAAATTGGTAACAACATTTTGGAATTATTGTTATGCAAAATCCCTCTTCTCAGCATCTTTCATTTTTTCCGGTTTTTACATCATCAAGAAGTGTTCGCAGTTCTCTCTCATCAAGGCACAATCTCAGGTGGCGACAGACTTAACGAAAGGACTACCTCAAATTGTTTAAGAAATCGAAATTCATGTTTTAATTGTTTTAAAAATCAGAAGTACGTTACATTCGTGTAAAGACAAAAAAAAATCAAATTGAAATAAAGACCTAAAAATGTATATACAATATTTATGTTCTACAAAATATTTACTTGAAGCATTTATCATTTTAAAATAGATTGGAGGCAAAATTTTAAGTTTTTACTAAATTAAACTTTTGTTTTGTTTTTTAAAACGATTTAAACAGGAAATTTGGTTTTTCAGCAATTTACAGGTGAATTTTTTTTAATACATTTCAAACGTGAATTGTACATTTTTAATCATATTACACGTAAACCTCGGTTGATCAAACAATTAAACAGCAAATTTTGAATTGTTCAAGAAATGAAACGTAAACTTTCAATTGCTAAATGAATCAAATGTAAATTTCGATTTTTTAACACATTAAACGTCAAATTTGATTTTTTTTACAATTTAATCGTGAACTTCGACGACTTAAACAATTAAACAACGAATCGCGGGGTGTTAAAGAAATTAAACGTTTACTTTGTATTTTTAAAGAAATGAATTTAGATTTTTCAACAAAGTAAACTGTAATTTTTTTAACACATTACATGTCAATTTTTTTTTAAATTTCAACCTGAATTTTAATTGTTTAAACAACTAAACCGCGAATTTCGAATTGATAAGAAATTGAACGTTAACTTTTACTTTGTAAATAAACCAAAGGTAAATTTCGATTTTTTCAGCAATTTAAACGTGAATGTAAATTTTTTCAAGAAATTAAACTGTCATTTTCCTTTAACACATACATACGTGATTTTTTTATTACAATTTAAGCGAGAATTTCGATGTGTTAAAGAAATTAAATGTTAACTTGGAATTTCGACGCGAATCAAATGTGAATTCCGATATTTTAAACAATTTACACATGAACTTAGTTTTTCTAATCAAATTAAAGGGTAATTTCTTAAGTTTCAACACAGTACACTTCAATATTTTATTTAACGATTTAAACCTAAATTATGATTTCTTGAACTATTAAAACGCAAATTTCGATAAAAAAATGTTTAACCCGCATTTCGATTTTTCGAAGTAATTATACATTTGTTAAATTTATTTTCAATCAAAGAACCGTCATTTTTTATTTTTTGAACAATTTAACGGAGAATTCCGATTGTTTAAGCAATTGAAACATAATGCATTGAGGATCCATTATCCGATAGAAAAGTAATGGATAATGATTTTACGATCCATTATCCGTTAAAACGTAACGGATAATGGATCTTCATCCCATTATCCGTTACGTTTTAGTAATTTAGTTACAAAAGTAATGGGTAATGGATTGAGGATCCATTATCCATTATAAAAGTAATGGGTAATGGATTGAGGATCCATTATCCATTACAAAAGTAATGGGTAATGGATTGAGAATCCAGTATCTATTAAAAATGTAATGAGCAATGGATTGACAATTCATTACTCATTTATAAAATAATCGGCAATGGATTGAAGATCCATTATCCATTAAAAATGCAATGAGCAATGGCCTGACAATTCATTACTCATTTATAATATAATGGGCAATGAAAACGATAGTGCATTAAACAATTAATGCATTATTCCCAACTCTGGCCAGCATCCAAGTTTCAAACAAAATCTCAGGAAACTAATAGACCGATACCGTGCCTGACGTGAATTCTGAAAATTCTCGAAAATTTCTACCTTCCGTAACGCACAAGAGAATATTTCATCGGGCCAGCATCTAATTTGCAAAAAAGTTTCAGGAAACTAATGGACCGACACCGTGCTTTGCGAGAATTCTAAAAATTCTGGAAAATCTCTACCTCCCGTAACGCTCAATAGAATATTTCATCGAGACAGCATCCAGTTTTCAAAAAATCTCAGGAAACTAATGGACCGATACCGTGCCTTGCGTGAATTCTGAAAATTCTCGAAAATCTCTACCTCCCGTAACGCACAATAGAATGTTTTATCGGGCCAGCATCGACTTTTCAAAAAATCTCAGGAAACTAATGGACCGATACCGTGCCTGACGTGAATTCTGAAAATTCTCGAAAATCTCTACCTCACGTAACGCACAATAGAATATTTCATCGGGCCAGCATCTAATTTTCAAAAAATCTCAGGAAACTAATAGACCGATATCGTGCCTGACGTGAATTCTGAAAATTCTCGAAAATCTCTACCTCCCGTAACGCACAATAGAATATTTCATCGGGCCAGCATCCAAGTTTCAAACAAAATCTCAGGAAACTAATAGACCGATACGGTGCCTGACGTGAATTCTGAAAATTCTCGAAAATTTCTACCTTCCGTAACGCACAAGAGAATATTTCATCGGGCCAGCATCTAATTTGCAAAAAAGTTTCAGGAAACTAATGGACCGACACCGTGCTTTGCGAGAATTCTAAAAATTCTGGAAAATCTCTACCTCCCGTAACGCTCAATAGAATATTTCATCGAGACAGCATCCAGTTTTCAAAAAATCTCAGGAAACTAATGGACCGATACCGTGCCTTGAGTGAATTCTGAAAATTCTCGAAAATCTCTACCTACCGTAACGCACAATAGAATATTTCATCGGGCCAGCGTCTAATTTTCAAAAAAATCTCAGGAAACTAATGGACCGATACCGTGCCTGGCGTGAATTCTGAAAATTCTCGAAAATCTCTACCTCCCGTAACGCACAATAGAATGTTTCATCGGGCCAGCATCGACTTTTCAAAAAATCTCAGGAAACTAATAGACCGATATCGTGCCTGACGTGAATTCTGAAAATTCTCGAAAATCTCTACCTCCCGTAAGGCACAATAGAATATTTCATCGGGCCAGCATCCAAGTTTCAAACAAAATCTCAGGAAACTAATGGACCGATACCGTGCCTGACGTGAATTCTGAAAATTCTCGAAAATTTCTACTTCCCGTAACGCACAAGAGAATATTTCATCGGGCCAGCATCTAATTTGCAAAAAAATTTCAGGAAACTAATGGACCGACACCGTGCTTTGCGAGAATTCTAAAAATTCTGGAAAATCTCTACCTCCCGTAACGCTCAATAGAATATTTCATCGAGACAGCATCCAGTTTTCAAAAAATCTCAGGAAACTAATGGACCGATACCGTGCCTTGCGTGAATTCTGAAAATTCTCGAAAATCTCTACCTCCCGTAACGCACAATAGAATGTTTTATCGGGCCAGCATCGACTTTTCAAAAAATCTCAGGAAACTAATGGACCGATACCGTGCCTGACGTGAATTCAGAAAATTCTCGAAAATCTCTACCTCACGTAACGCACAATAGAATATTTCATCGGGCCAGCAACTAATTTTCAAAAAATCTCAGGAAACTAATAGACCGATATCGTGCCTGACGTGAATTCTGAAAATTCTCGAAAATCTCTACCTCCCGTAACGCACAATAGAATATTTCATCGGGCCAGCATCCAAGTTTCAAACAAAATCTCAGGAAACTAATAGACCGATACGGTGCCTGACGTGAATTCTGAAAATTCTCGAAAATGTCTACCTTCCGTAACGCACAAGAGAATATTTCATCGGGCCAGCATATAATTTGCAAAAAAATTTTAGGAAACTAATGGACCGATACCGTGCCTTGCATGAATTCTGAAAATTCTTGGAAATCTCTACCTCCCGTAACGCACAATAGAATATTTCATCGGGCCAGCATCTAATTTGCAAAAAAATTTCAGGAAACTAATGGACCGATACCGTGCCTTGCGTGAATTCTGAAAATTCTCGAAAATCTCTACCTCCCGTAACGCACAATAGAATGTTTTATCGGGCCAGCATCGACTTTTCAAAAAATCTCAGGAAACTAATGGACCGATACCGTGCCTGGCGTGAATTCTGAAAATTCTCGAAAATCTCTACCTCCCGTAACGCACAATAGAATGTTTCATCGGGCCAGCATCGACTTTTCAAAAAATCTCAGGAAACTAATAGACCGATATCGTGCCTGACGTGAATTCTGAAAATTCTCAAAAATCTCTACCTCCCGTAACGCACAATAGAATATTTCATCGGGCCAGCATCCAAGTTTCAAACAAAATCTCAGGAAACTAATGGACCGATACCGTGCCTGACGTGAATTCTGAAAATTCTCGAAAATGTCTACCTTCCGTAACGCACAAGAGAATATTTCATCGGGCCAGCATATAATTTGCAAAAAAATTTCAGGAAACTAATGGACCGATACCGTGCCTTGCATGAATTCTGAAAATTCTTGGAAATCTCTACCTCCCGTAACGCACAATAGAATATTTCATCGGGCCAGCATCCAAGTTTCAAACAAAATCTCAGGAAACTAATGGACCGATACCGTGCCTGACGTGAATTCTGAAAATTCTCGAAAATTTCTACTTCCCGTAACGCACAAGAGAATATTTCATCGGGCCAGCATCTAATTTGCAAAAAAATTTCAGGAAACTAATGGACCGATACCGTGCCTTGCGTGAATTCTGAAAATTCTCGAAAATCTCTACCTCCCGTAACGCTCAATAGAATATTTCATCGAGACAGCATCCAGTTTTCAAAAAATCTCAGGAAACTAATGGACCGATACCGTGCCTTGCGTGAATTCTGAAAATTCTCGAAAATCTCTACCTCCCGTAACGCACAATAGAATGTTTTATCGGGCCAGCATCGACTTTTCAAAAAATCTCAGGAAACTAATGGACCGATACCGTGCCTGACGTGAATTCTGAAAATTCTCGAAAATCTCTACCTCACGTAACGCACAATAGAATATTTCATCGGGCCAGCAACTAATTTTCAAAAAATCTCAGGAAACTAATAGACCGATATCGTGCCTGACGTGAATTCTGAAAATTCTCGAAAATCTCTACCTCCCGTAACGCACAATAGAATATTTCATCGGGCCAGCATCCAAGTTTCAAACAAAATCTCAGGAAACTAATAGACCGATACGGTGCCTGACGTGAATTCTGAAAATTCTCGAAAATGTCTACCTTCCGTAACGCACAAGAGAATATTTCATCGGGCCAGCATCTAATTTGCAAAAAAGTTTCAGGAAACTAATGGACCGACACCGTGCTTTGCGAGAATTCTAAAAATTCTGGAAAATCTCTACCTCCCGCAACGCTCAATAGAATATTTCATCGAGACAGCATCCAGTTTTCAAAAAATCTCAGGAAACTAATGGACCGATACCGTGCCTTGCGTGAATTCTGAAAATTCTCGAAAATCTCTACCTCCCGTAACGCACAATAGAATGTTTTATCGGGCCAGCATCGACTTTTCAAAAAATCTCAGGAAACTAATGGACCGATACCGTGCCTGGCGTGAATTCTGAAAATTCTCGAAAATCTCTACCTCCCGTAACGCACAATAGAATGTTTCATCGGGCCAGCATCGACTTTTCAAAAAATCTCAGGAAACTAATAGACCGATATCGTGCCTGACGTTAATTCTGAAAATTCTCAAAAATCTCTACCTCCCGTAACGCACAATAGAATATTTCATCGGGCCAGCATCCAAGTTTCAAACAAAATCTCAGGAAACTAATGGACCGATACCGTGCCTGACGTGAATTCTGAAAATTCTCGAAAATGTCTACCTTCCGTAACGTACAAGAGAATATTTCATCGGGCCAGCATATAATTTGCAAAAAAATTTCAGGAAACTAATGGACCGATACCGTGCCTTGCATGAATTCTGAAAATTCTTGGAAATCTCTACCTCCCGTAACGCACAATAGAATATTTCATCGGGCCAGCATCCAAGTTTCAAACAAAATCTCAGGAAACTAATGGACCGATACCGTGCCTGACGTGAATTCTGAAAATTCTCGAAAATTTCTACTTCCCGTAACGCACAAGAGAATATTTCATCGGGCCAGCATCTAATTTGCAAAAAAATTTCAGGAAACTAATGGACCGACACCGTGCTTTGCGAGAATTCTAAAAATTCTGGAAAATCTCTACCTCCCGTAACGCTCAATAGAATATTTCATCGAGACAGCATCCAGTTTTCAAAAAATCTCAGGAAACTAATGGACCGATACCGTGCCTTGCGTGAATTCTGAAAATTCTCGAAAATCTCTACCTCCCGTAACGCACAATAGAATGTTTCATCGGGCCAGCATCGACTTTTCAAAAAATCTCAGGAAACTAATAGACCGATATCGTGCCTGACGTGAATTCTGAAAATTCTCGAAAATCTCTACCTCCCGTAACGCACAATAGAATATTCCATCGGGCCAGCATCCAAGTTTCAAACAAAATCTCAGGAAACTAATGGACCGATACCGTGCCTGACGTGAATTCTGAAAATTCTCGAAAATGTCTACCTTCCGTAACGCACAAGAGAATATTTCATCGGGCCAGCATATAATTTGCAAAAAAATTTTAGGAAACTAATGGACCGATACCGTGCCTTGCATGAATTCTGAAAATTCTTGGAAATCTCTACCTCCCGTAACGCACAATAGAATATTTCATCGGGCCAGCATCCAAGTTTCAAACAAAATCTCAGGAAACTAATGGACCGATACCGTGCCTGACGTGAATTCTGAAAATTCTCGAAAATTTCTACTTCCCGTAACGCACAAGAGAATATTTCATCGGGCCAGCATCTAATTTGCAAAAAAATTTCAGGAAACTAATGGACCGACACCGTGCTTTGCGAGAATTCTAAAAATTCTGGAAAATCTCTACCTCCCGTAACGCTCAATAGAATATTTCATCGAGACAGCATCCAGTTTTCAAAAAATCTCAGGAAACTAATGGACCGATACCGTGCCTTGCGTGAATTCTGAAAATTCTCGAAAATCTCTACCTCCCGTAACGCACAATAGAATGTTTTATCGGGCCAGCATCGACTTTTCAAAAAATCTCAGGAAACTAATGGACCGATACCGTGCCTGACGTGAATTCTGAAAATTCTCGAAAATCTCTACCTCACGTAACGCACAATAGAATATTTCATCGGGCCAGCAACTAATTTTCAAAAAATCTCAGGAAACTAATAGACCGATATCGTGCCTGACGTGAATTCTGAAAATTCTCGAAAATCTCTACCTCCCGTAACGCACAATAGAATATTTCATCGGGCCAGCATCCAAGTTTCAAACAAAATCTCAGGAAACTAATAGACCGATACGGTGCCTGACGTGAATTCTGAAAATTCTCGAAAATGTCTACCTTCCGTAACGCACAAGAGAATATTTCATCGGGCCAGCATCTAATTTGCAAAAAAGTTTCAGGAAACTAATGGACCGACACCGTGCTTTGCGAGAATTCTAAAAATTCTGGAAAATCTCTACCTCCCGTAACGCTCAATAGAATATTTCATCGAGACAGCATCCAGTTTTCAAAAAATCTCAGGAAACTAATGGACCGATACCGTGCCTTGCGTGAATTCTGAAAATTCTCGAAAATCTCTACCTCCCGTAACGCACAATAGAATGTTTTATCGGGCCAGCATCGACTTTTCAAAAAATCTCAGGAAACTAATGGACCGATACCGTGCCTGACGTGAATTCTGAAAATTCTCGAAAATCTCTACCTCACGTAACGCACAATAGAATATTTCATCGGGCCAGCATCTAATTTTCAAAAAATCTCAGGAAACTAATAGACCGATATCGTGCCTGACGTGAATTCTGAAAATTCTCGAAAATCTCTACCTCCCGTAACGCACAATAGAATATTTCATCGGGCCAGCATCCAAGTTTCAAACAAAATCTCAGGAAACTAATAGACCGATACGGTGCCTGACGTGAATTCTGAAAATTCTCGAAAATGTCTACCTTCCGTAACGCACAAGAGAATATTTCATCGGGCCAGCATCTAATTTGCAAAAAAGTTTCAGGAAACTAATGGACCGACACCGTGCTTTGCGAGAATTCTAAAAATTCTGGAAAATCTCTACCACCCGTAACGCTCAATAGAATATTTCATCGAGACAGCATCCAGTTTTCAAAAAATCTCAGGAAACTAATGGACCGATACCGTGCCTTGCGTGAATTCTGAAAATTCTCGAAAATCTCTACCTCCCGTAACGCACAATAGAATATTTCATCGGGCCAGCGTCTAATTTTCAAAAAAATCTCAGGAAACTAATGGACCGATACCATGCCTGGCGTGAATTCTGAAAATTCTCGAAAATCTCTACCTCCCGTAACGCACAATAGAATGTTTCATCGGGCCAGCATCGACTTTTCAAAAAATCTCAGGAAACTAATAGACCGATATCGTGCCTGACGTGAATTCTGAAAATTCTCGAAAATCTCTACCTCCCGTAACGCACAATAGAATATTTCATCGGGCCAGCATCCAAGTTTCAAACAAAATCTCAGGAAACTAATGGACCGATACCGTGCCTGACGTGAATTCTGAAAATTCTCGAAAATGTCTACCTTCCGTAACGCACAAGAGAATATTTCATCGGGCCAGCATATAATTTGCAAAAAAATTTTAGGAAACTAATGGACCGATACCGTGCCTTGCATGAATTCTGAAAATTCTTGGAAATCTCTACCTCCCGTAACGCACAATAGAATATTTCATCGGGCCAGCATCCAAGTTTCAAACAAAATCTCAGGAAACTAATGGACCGATACCGTGCCTGACGTGAATTCTGAAAATTCTCGAAAATTTCTACTTCCCGTAACGCACAAGAGAATATTTCATCGGGCCAGCATCTAATTTGCAAAAAAATTTCAGGAAACTAATGGACCGACACCGTGCTTTGCGAGAATTCTAAAAATTCTGGAACATCTCTACCTCCCGTAACGCTCAATAGAATATTTCATCGAGACAGCATCCAGTTTTCAAAAAATCTCAGGAAACTAATGGACCGATACCGTGCCTTGCGTGAATTCTGAAAATTCTCGAAAATCTCTACCTCCCGTAACGCACAATAGAATGTTTTATCGGGCCAGCATCAGCGTTGTGAAAATTTCAATGTAATAACAATGCATTAATCCATTACTGAAAAAATGGATAATGAACACCAATTCCATTACCCATTATTTTATTAATCAGTAATGGATCTTCAATCCATTGCCCATTACTTTTTTAATAGATAATGGATCTTCAATCCATTGCCCATTACTTTTTTAATAGATAATGGATCTTCAATCCATTGCCCATTACTTTCTTAATGTATAATGGATTCGCAATCCATTACCCATTACTTTCTTAATAGATAATGGATCTTCAATCCATTATCCATTATTTTTTTAATAGATAATGGACCTCCAATCCATTATCCGTTACTTTTGTAATGGATAATGGATCTTCATCCCATTATCCGTTACATTTGTAATGGATAATGGATCTTCACCCCATTATCCGTTACTTCTTAAATGGGTAGTGGATCCTCAATCCATTGTCCATTACTTTTTTAACGGATATAATGGATAATGGGTCCTCAATCCATTGTTCATTACATTTCAACGGATAATCCATTATTCATTCTTCACAAATAGGAAAACATTATTAAAAAATCGGAATTTGCGTTTCAATTGTTTGAACAATCGAAATTTACGTTTAAATTGTTAAAAAATCTAAATTGACATTTAATTAGTTTAAACATAAATAAAAAAATGTTTAATTGGTTTGAAAAATCGACATTCACGTTCTAATAGTTAAAACAGTCGAAGTTCATGTTTATATTGTTTGTCAATCAACATGTTCGATTGTTGAAATCAAAACGGACGATTAATTTGTTCAAAAATCGTTATTCGCGTTAGTATTGATTAGATGATTGAAATTTACGTTTGTATTAGTAACAAAATTACAATTAAAGATTCATCAGTTCAAAAATAAAAATATTACGTTTAATGTTCCTAAAGTAGAGTCTGACGTGAGTTCGAGAGAGGAATGAGAAAGACTTGCAAACATGTTTCGATGGGATAAAAACCTGAAATTCTAAAAAAATGCATACATTTTCAGAAAACTTAACAAATTATTTTTTATAACAAAAAAAAAAAGGATGCCGGGTAACTCCTCCCCGGCCCCCTCGGGACTTGTCTCGCAATTTTTTATATCAGTAAATTGGTAACAACATTTTGGAATTATTGTTATGCAAAATCCCTCTTCTCAGCATCTTTCATTTTTTCCGGTTTTTACATCATCAAGAAGTGTTCGCAGTTCTCTCTCATCAAGGCACAATCTCAGGTGGCGACAGACTTAACGAAAGGACTACCTCAAATTGTTTAAGAAATCGAAATTCATGTTTTAATTGTTTTAAAAATCAGAAGTACGTTACATTCGTGTAAAGACAAAAAAAAATCAAATTGAAATAAAGACCTAAAAATGTATATACAATATTTATGTTCTACAAAATATTTACTTGAAGCATTTATCATTTTAAAATAGATTGGAGGCAAAATTTTAAGTTTTTACTAAATTAAACTTTTGTTTTGTTTTTTAAAACGATTTAAACAGGAAATTTGGTTTTTCAGCAATTTACAGGTGAATTTTTTTTAATACATTTCAAACGTGAATTGTACATTTTTAATCATATTACACGTAAACCTCGGTTGATCAAACAATTAAACAGCAAATTTTGAATTGTTCAAGAAATGAAACGTAAACTTTCAATTGCTAAATGAATCAAATGTAAATTTCGATTTTTTAACACATTAAACGTCAAATTTGATTTTTTTTACAATTTAATCGTGAACTTCGACGACTTAAACAATTAAACAACGAATCGCGGGGTGTTAAAGAAATTAAACGTTTACTTTGTATTTTTAAAGAAATGAATTTAGATTTTTCAACAAAGTAAACTGTAATTTTTTTAACACATTACATGTCAATTTTTTTTTAAATTTCAACCTGAATTTTAATTGTTTAAACAACTAAACCGCGAATTTCGAATTGATAAGAAATTGAACGTTAACTTTTACTTTGTAAATAAACCAAAGGTAAATTTCGATTTTTTCAGCAATTTAAACGTGAATGTAAATTTTTTCAAGAAATTAAACTGTCATTTTCCTTTAACACATACATACGTGATTTTTTTATTACAATTTAAGCGAGAATTTCGATGTGTTAAAGAAATTAAATGTTAACTTGGAATTTCGACGCGAATCAAATGTGAATTCCGATATTTTAAACAATTTACACATGAACTTAGTTTTTCTAATCAAATTAAAGGGTAATTTCTTAAGTTTCAACACAGCACACTTCAATATTTTATTTAACGATTTAAACCTAAATTATGATTTCTTGAACTATTAAAACGCAAATTTCGATAAAAAAATGTTTAACCCGCATTTCGATTTTTCGAAGTAATTATACATTTGTTAAATTTATTTTCAATCAAAGAACCGTCATTTTTTATTTTTTGAACAATTTAACGGAGAATTCCGATTGTTTAAGCAATTGAAACATAATGCATTGAGGATCCATTATCCGATAGAAAAGTAATGGATAATGATTTTACGATCCATTATCCGTTAAAACGTAACGGATAATGGATCTTCATCCCATTATCCGTTACGTTTTAGTAATTTAGTTACAAAAGTAATGGGTAATGGATTGAGGATCCATTATCCATTATAAAAGTAATGGGTAATGGATTGAGGATCCATTATCCATTACAAAAGTAATGGGTAATGGATTGAGAATCCATTATCTATTAAAAATGTAATGAGCAATGGATTGACAATTCATTACTCATTTATAAAATAATCGGCAATGGATTGAAGATCCATTATCTATTAAAAATGCAATGAGCAATGGCCTGACAATTCATTACTCATTTATAATATAATGGGCAATGAAAACGATAGTGCATTAAACAATTAATGCATTATTCCCAACTCTGGCCAGCATCCAAGTTTCAAACAAAATCTCAGGAAACTAATAGACCGATACCGTGCCTGACGTGAATTCTGAAAATTCTCGAAAATTTCTACCTTCCGTAACGCACAAGAGAATATTTCATCGGGCCAGCATCTAATTTGCAAAAAAGTTTCAGGAAACTAATGGACCGACACCGTGCTTTGCGAGAATTCTAAAAATTCTGGAAAATCTCTACCTCCCGTAACGCTCAATAGAATATTTCATCGAGACAGCATCCAGTTTTCAAAAAATCTCAGGAAACTAATGGACCGATACCGTGCCTTGCGTGAATTCTGAAAATTCTCGAAAATCTCTACCTCCCGTAACGCACAATAGAATGTTTTATCGGGCCAGCATCGACTTTTCAAAAAATCTCAGGAAACTAATGGACCGATACCGTGCCTGACGTGAATTCTGAAAATTCTCGAAAATCTCTACCTCACGTAACGCACAATAGAATATTTCATCGGGCCAGCATCTAATTTTCAAAAAATCTCAGGAAACTAATAGACCGATATCGTGCCTGACGTGAATTCTGAAAATTCTCGAAAATCTCTACCTCCCGTAACGCACAATAGAATATTTCATCGGGCCAGCATCCAAGTTTCAAACAAAATCTCAGGAAACTAATAGACCGATACGGTGCCTGACGTGAATTCTGAAAATTCTCGAAAATTTCTACCTTCCGTAACGCACAAGAGAATATTTCATCGGGCCAGCATCTAATTTGCAAAAAAGTTTCAGGAAACTAATGGACCGACACCGTGCTTTGCGAGAATTCTAAAAATTCTGGAAAATCTCTACCTCCCGTAACGCTCAATAGAATATTTCATCGAGACAGCATCCAGTTTTCAAAAAATCTCAGGAAACTAATGGACCGATACCGTGCCTTGAGTGAATTCTGAAAATTCTCGAAAATCTCTACCTACCGTAACGCACAATAGAATATTTCATCGGGCCAGCGTCTAATTTTCAAAAAAATCTCAGGAAACTAATGGACCGATACCGTGCCTGGCGTGAATTCTGAAAATTCTCGAAAATCTCTACCTCCCGTAACGCACAATAGAATGTTTCATCGGGCCAGCATCGACTTTTCAAAAAATCTCAGGAAACTAATAGACCGATATCGTGCCTGACGTGAATTCTGAAAATTCTCGAAAATCTCTACCTCCCGTAAGGCACAATAGAATATTTCATCGGGCCAGCATCCAAGTTTCAAACAAAATCTCAGGAAACTAATGGACCGATACCGTGCCTGACGTGAATTCTGAAAATTCTCGAAAATGTCTACCTTCCGTAACGCACAAGAGAATATTTCATCGGGCCAGCATATAATTTGCAAAAAAATTTCAGGAAACTAATGGACCGATACCGTGCCTTGCATGAATTCTGAAAATTCTTGGAAATCTCTACCTCCCGTAACGCACAATAGAATATTTCATCGGGCCAGCATCCAAGTTTCAAACAAAATCTCAGGAAACTAATGGACCGATACCGTGCCTGACGTGAATTCTGAAAATTCTCGAAAATTTCTACTTCCCGTAACGCACAAGAGAATATTTCATCGGGCCAGCATCTAATTTGCAAAAAAATTTCAGGAAACTAATGGACCGACACCGTGCTTTGCGAGAATTCTAAAAATTCTGGAAAATCTCTACCTCCCGTAACGCTCAATAGAATATTTCATCGAGACAGCATCCAGTTTTCAAAAAATCTCAGGAAACTAATGGACCGATACCGTGCCTTGCGTGAATTCTGAAAATTCTCGAAAATCTCTACCTCCCGTAACGCACAATAGAATGTTTTATCGGGCCAGCATCGACTTTTCAAAAAATCTCAGGAAACTAATGGACCGATACCGTGCCTGACGTGAATTCAGAAAATTCTCGAAAATCTCTACCTCACGTAACGCACAATAGAATATTTCATCGGGCCAGCAACTAATTTTCAAAAAATCTCAGGAAACTAATAGACCGATATCGTGCCTGACGTGAATTCTGAAAATTCTCGAAAATCTCTACCTCCCGTAACGCACAATAGAATATTTCATCGGGCCAGCATCCAAGTTTCAAACAAAATCTCAGGAAACTAATAGACCGATACGGTGCCTGACGTGAATTCTGAAAATTCTCGAAAATGTCTACCTTCCGTAACGCACAAGAGAATATTTCATCGGGCCAGCATATAATTTGCAAAAAAATTTTAGGAAACTAATGGACCGATACCGTGCCTTGCATGAATTCTGAAAATTCTTGGAAATCTCTACCTCCCGTAACGCACAATAGAATATTTCATCGGGCCAGCATCTAATTTGCAAAAAAATTTCAGGAAACTAATGGACCGATACCGTGCCTTGCGTGAATTCTGAAAATTCTCGAAAATCTCTACCTCCCGTAACGCACAATAGAATGTTTTATCGGGCCAGCATCGACTTTTCAAAAAATCTCAGGAAACTAATGGACCGATACCGTGCCTGGCGTGAATTCTGAAAATTCTCGAAAATCTCTACCTCCCGTAACGCACAATAGAATGTTTCATCGGGCCAGCATCGACTTTTCAAAAAATCTCAGGAAACTAATAGACCGATATCGTGCCTGACGTGAATTCTGAAAATTCTCAAAAATCTCTACCTCCCGTAACGCACAATAGAATATTTCATCGGGCCAGCATCCAAGTTTCAAACAAAATCTCAGGAAACTAATGGACCGATACCGTGCCTGACGTGAATTCTGAAAATTCTCGAAAATTTCTACTTCCCGTAACGCACAAGAGAATATTTCATCGGGCCAGCATCTAATTTGCAAAAAAATTTCAGGAAACTAATGGACCGATACCGTGCCTTGCGTGAATTCTGAAAATTCTCGAAAATCTCTACCTCCCGTAACGCTCAATAGAATATTTCATCGAGACAGCATCCAGTTTTCAAAAAATCTCAGGAAACTAATGGACCGATACCGTGCCTTGCGTGAATTCTGAAAATTCTCGAAAATCTCTACCTCCCGTAACGCACAATAGAATGTTTTATCGGGCCAGCATCGACTTTTCAAAAAATCTCAGGAAACTAATGGACCGATACCGTGCCTGACGTGAATTCTGAAAATTCTCGAAAATCTCTACCTCACGTAACGCACAATAGAATATTTCATCGGGCCAGCAACTAATTTTCAAAAAATCTCAGGAAACTAATAGACCGATATCGTGCCTGACGTGAATTCTGAAAATTCTCGAAAATCTCTACCTCCCGTAACGCACAATAGAATATTTCATCGGGCCAGCATCCAAGTTTCAAACAAAATCTCAGGAAACTAATAGACCGATACGGTGCCTGACGTGAATTCTGAAAATTCTCGAAAATGTCTACCTTCCGTAACGCACAAGAGAATATTTCATCGGGCCAGCATCTAATTTGCAAAAAAGTTTCAGGAAACTAATGGACCGACACCGTGCTTTGCGAGAATTCTAAAAATTCTGGAAAATCTCTACCTCCCGCAACGCTCAATAGAATATTTCATCGAGACAGCATCCAGTTTTCAAAAAATCTCAGGAAACTAATGGACCGATACCGTGCCTTGCGTGAATTCTGAAAATTCTCGAAAATCTCTACCTCCCGTAACGCACAATAGAATGTTTTATCGGGCCAGCATCGACTTTTCAAAAAATCTCAGGAAACTAATGGACCGATACCGTGCCTGGCGTGAATTCTGAAAATTCTCGAAAATCTCTACCTCCCGTAACGCACAATAGAATGTTTCATCGGGCCAGCATCGACTTTTCAAAAAATCTCAGGAAACTAATAGACCGATATCGTGCCTGACGTTAATTCTGAAAATTCTCAAATATCTCTACCTCCCGTAACGCACAATAGAATATTTCATCGGGCCAGCATCCAAGTTTCAAACAAAATCTCAGGAAACTAATGGACCGATACCGTGCCTGACGTGAATTCTGAAAATTCTCGAAAATGTCTACCTTCCGTAACGTACAAGAGAATATTTCATCGGGCCAGCATATAATTTGCAAAAAAATTTCAGGAAACTAATGGACCGATACCGTGCCTTGCATGAATTCTGAAAATTCTCGGAAATCTCTACCTCCCGTAACGCACAATAGAATATTTCATCGGGCCAGCATCCAAGTTTCAAACAAAATCTCAGGAAACTAATGGACCGATACCGTGCCTGACGTGAATTCTGAAAATTCTCGAAAATTTCTACTTCCCGTAACGCACAAGAGAATATTTCATCGGGCCAGCATCTAATTTGCAAAAAAATTTCAGGAAACTAATGGACCGACACCGTGCTTTGCGAGAATTCTAAAAATTCTGGAAAATCTCTACCTCCCGTAACGCTCAATAGAATATTTCATCGAGACAGCATCCAGTTTTCAAAAAATCTCAGGAAACTAATGGACCGATACCGTGCCTTGCGTGAATTCTGAAAATTCTCGAAAATCTCTACCTCCCGTAACGCACAATAGAATGTTTCATCGGGCCAGCATCGACTTTTCAAAAAATCTCAGGAAACTAATAGACCGATATCGTGCCTGACGTGAATTCTGAAAATTCTCGAAAATCTCTACCTCCCGTAACGCACAATAGAATATTCCATCGGGCCAGCATCCAAGTTTCAAACAAAATCTCAGGAAACTAATGGACCGATACCGTGCCTGACGTGAATTCTGAAAATTCTCGAAAATGTCTACCTTCCGTAACGCACAAGAGAATATTTCATCGGGCCAGCATATAATTTGCAAAAAAATTTTAGGAAACTAATGGACCGATACCGTGCCTTGCATGAATTCTGAAAATTCTTGGAAATCTCTACCTCCCGTAACGCACAATAGAATATTTCATCGGGCCAGCATCCAAGTTTCAAACAAAATCTCAGGAAACTAATGGACCGATACCGTGCCTGACGTGAATTCTGAAAATTCTCGAAAATTTCTACTTCCCGTAACGCACAAGAGAATATTTCATCGGGCCAGCATCTAATTTGCAAAAAAATTTCAGGAAACTAATGGACCGACACCGTGCTTTGCGAGAATTCTAAAAATTCTGGAAAATCTCTACCTCCCGTAACGCTCAATAGAATATTTCATCGAGACAGCATCCAGTTTTCAAAAAATCTCAGGAAACTAATGGACCGATACCGTGCCTTGCGTGAATTCTGAAAATTCTCGAAAATCTCTACCTCCCGTAACGCACAATAGAATATTTCATCGGGCCAGCGTCTAATTTTCAAAAAAATCTCAGGAAACTAATAGACCGATATCGTGCCTGACGTGAATTCTGAAAATTCTCGAAAATCTCTACCTCCCGTAACGCACAATAGAATATTTCATCGGGCCAGCATCCAAGTTTCAAACAAAATCTCAGGAAACTAATAGACCGATACGGTGCCTGACGTGAATTCTGAAAATTCTCGAAAATTTCTACCTTCCGTAACGCACAAGAGAATATTTCATCGGGCCAGCATCTAATTTGCAAAAAAGTTTCAGGAAACTAATGGACCGACACCGTGCTTTGCGAGAATTCTAAAAATTCTGGAAAATCTCTACCTCCCGTAACGCTCAATAGAATATTTCATCGAGACAGCATCCAGTTTTCAAAAAATCTCAGGAAACTAATGGACCGATACCGTGCCTTGAGTGAATTCTGAAAATTCTCGAAAATCTCTACCTACCGTAACGCACAATAGAATATTTCATCGGGCCAGCGTCTAATTTTCAAAAAAATCTCAGGAAACTAATGGACCGATACCGTGCCTGGCGTGAATTCTGAAAATTCTCGAAAATCTCTACCTCCCGTAACGCACAATAGAATGTTTCATCGGGCCAGCATCGACTTTTCAAAAAATCTCAGGAAACTAATGGACCGATACCGTGCCTTGCGTGAATTCTGAAAATTCTCGAAAATCTCTACCTCCCGTAACGCTCAATAGAATATTTCATCGAGACAGCATCCAGTTTTCAAAAAATCTCAGGAAACTAATGGACCGATACCGTGCCTTGCGTGAATTCTGAAAATTCTCGAAAATCTCTACCTCCCGTAACGCACAATAGAATGTTTTATCGGGCCAGCATCGACTTTTCAAAAAATCTCAGGAAACTAATGGACCGATACCGTGCCTGACGTGAATTCTGAAAATTCTCGAAAATCTCTACCTCACGTAACGCACAATAGAATATTTCATCGGGCCAGCAACTAATTTTCAAAAAATCTCAGGAAACTAATAGACCGATATCGTGCCTGACGTGAATTCTGAAAATTCTCGAAAATCTCTACCTCCCGTAACGCACAATAGAATATTTCATCGGGCCAGCATCCAAGTTTCAAACAAAATCTCAGGAAACTAATAGACCGATACGGTGCCTGACGTGAATTCTGAAAATTCTCGAAAATGTCTACCTTCCGTAACGCACAAGAGAATATTTCATCGGGCCAGCATCTAATTTGCAAAAAAGTTTCAGGAAACTAATGGACCGACACCGTGCTTTGCGAGAATTCTAAAAATTCTGGAAAATCTCTACCTCCCGCAACGCTCAATAGAATATTTCATCGAGACAGCATCCAGTTTTCAAAAAATCTCAGGAAACTAATGGACCGATACCGTGCCTTGCGTGAATTCTGAAAATTCTCGAAAATCTCTACCTCCCGTAACGCACAATAGAATGTTTTATCGGGCCAGCATCGACTTTTCAAAAAATCTCAGGAAACTAATGGACCGATACCGTGCCTGGCGTGAATTCTGAAAATTCTCGAAAATCTCTACCTCCCGTAACGCACAATAGAATGTTTCATCGGGCCAGCATCGACTTTTCAAAAAATCTCAGGAAACTAATAGACCGATATCGTGCCTGACGTTAATTCTGAAAATTCTCAAAAATCTCTACCTCCCGTAACGCACAATAGAATATTTCATCGGGCCAGCATCCAAGTTTCAAACAAAATCTCAGGAAACTAATGGACCGATACCGTGCCTGACGTGAATTCTGAAAATTCTCGAAAATGTCTACCTTCCGTAACGTACAAGAGAATATTTCATCGGGCCAGCATATAATTTGCAAAAAAATTTCAGGAAACTAATGGACCGATACCGTGCCTTGCATGAATTCTGAAAATTCTTGGAAATCTCTACCTCCCGTAACGCACAATAGAATATTTCATCGGGCCAGCATCCAAGTTTCAAACAAAATCTCAGGAAACTAATGGACCGATACCGTGCCTGACGTGAATTCTGAAAATTCTCGAAAATTTCTACTTCCCGTAACGCACAAGAGAATATTTCATCGGGCCAGCATCTAATTTGCAAAAAAATTTCAGGAAACTAATGGACCGACACCGTGCTTTGCGAGAATTCTAAAAATTCTGGAAAATCTCTACCTCCCGTAACGCTCAATAGAATATTTCATCGAGACAGCATCCAGTTTTCAAAAAATCTCAGGAAACTAATGGACCGATACCGTGCCTTGCGTGAATTCTGAAAATTCTCGAAAATCTCTACCTCCCGTAACGCACAATAGAATGTTTTATCGGGCCAGCATCGACTTTTCAAAAAATCTCAGGAAACTAATGGACCGATACCGTGCCTGACGTGAATTCAGAAAATTCTCGAAAATCTCTACCTCACGTAACGCACAATAGAATATTTCATCGGGCCAGCAACTAATTTTCAAAAAATCTCAGGAAACTAATAGACCGATATCGTGCCTGACGTGAATTCTGAAAATTCTCGAAAATCTCTACCTCCCGTAACGCACAATAGAATATTTCATCGGGCCAGCATCCAAGTTTCAAACAAAATCTCAGGAAACTAATAGACCGATACGGTGCCTGACGTGAATTCTGAAAATTCTCGAAAATGTCTACCTTCCGTAACGCACAAGAGAATATTTCATCGGGCCAGCATATAATTTGCAAAAAAATTTTAGGAAACTAATGGACCGATACCGTGCCTTGCATGAATTCTGAAAATTCTTGGAAATCTCTACCTCCCGTAACGCACAATAGAATATTTCATCGGGCCAGCATCTAATTTGCAAAAAAATTTCAGGAAACTAATGGACCGATACCGTGCCTTGCGTGAATTCTGAAAATTCTCGAAAATCTCTACCTCCCGTAACGCACAATAGAATGTTTTATCGGGCCAGCATCGACTTTTCAAAAAATCTCAGGAAACTAATGGACCGATACCGTGCCTGGCGTGAATTCTGAAAATTCTCGAAAATCTCTACCTCCCGTAACGCACAATAGAATGTTTCATCGGGCCAGCATCGACTTTTCAAAAAATCTCAGGAAACTAATAGACCGATATCGTGCCTGACGTGAATTCTGAAAATTCTCAAAAATCTCTACCTCCCGTAACGCACAATAGAATATTTCATCGGGCCAGCATCCAAGTTTCAAACAAAATCTCAGGAAACTAATGGACCGATACCGTGCCTGACGTGAATTCTGAAAATTCTCGAAAATGTCTACCTTCCGTAACGCACAAGAGAATATTTCATCGGGCCAGCATATAATTTGCAAAAAAATTTCAGGAAACTAATGGACCGATACCGTGCCTTGCATGAATTCTGAAAATTCTTGGAAATCTCTACCTCCCGTAACGCACAATAGAATATTTCATCGGGCCAGCATCCAAGTTTCAAACAAAATCTCAGGAAACTAATGGACCGATACCGTGCCTGACGTGAATTCTGAAAATTCTCGAAAATTTCTACTTCCCGTAACGCACAAGAGAATATTTCATCGGGCCAGCATCTAATTTGCAAAAAAATTTCAGGAAACTAATGGACCGATACCGTGCCTTGCGTGAATTCTGAAAATTCTCGAAAATCTCTACCTCCCGTAACGCTCAATAGAATATTTCATCGAGACAGCATCCAGTTTTCAAAAAATCTCAGGAAACTAATGGACCGATACCGTGCCTTGCGTGAATTCTGAAAATTCTCGAAAATCTCTACCTCCCGTAACGCACAATAGAATGTTTTATCGGGCCAGCATCGACTTTTCAAAAAATCTCAGGAAACTAATGGACCGATACCGTGCCTGACGTGAATTCTGAAAATTCTCGAAAATCTCTACCTCACGTAACGCACAATAGAATATTTCATCGGGCCAGCAACTAATTTTCAAAAAATCTCAGGAAACTAATAGACCGATATCGTGCCTGACGTGAATTCTGAAAATTCTCGAAAATCTCTACCTCCCGTAACGCACAATAGAATATTTCATCGGGCCAGCATCCAAGTTTCAAACAAAATCTCAGGAAACTAATAGACCGATACGGTGCCTGACGTGAATTCTGAAAATTCTCGAAAATGTCTACCTTCCGTAACGCACAAGAGAATATTTCATCGGGCCAGCATCTAATTTGCAAAAAAGTTTCAGGAAACTAATGGACCGACACCGTGCTTTGCGAGAATTCTAAAAATTCTGGAAAATCTCTACCTCCCGCAACGCTCAATAGAATATTTCATCGAGACAGCATCCAGTTTTCAAAAAATCTCAGGAAACTAATGGACCGATACCGTGCCTTGCGTGAATTCTGAAAATTCTCGAAAATCTCTACCTCCCGTAACGCACAATAGAATGTTTTATCGGGCCAGCATCGACTTTTCAAAAAATCTCAGGAAACTAATGGACCGATACCGTGCCTGGCGTGAATTCTGAAAATTCTCGAAAATCTCTACCTCCCGTAACGCACAATAGAATGTTTCATCGGGCCAGCATCGACTTTTCAAAAAATCTCAGGAAACTAATAGACCGATATCGTGCCTGACGTTAATTCTGAAAATTCTCAAAAATCTCTACCTCCCGTAACGCACAATAGAATATTTCATCGGGCCAGCATCCAAGTTTCAAACAAAATCTCAGGAAACTAATGGACCGATACCGTGCCTGACGTGAATTCTGAAAATTCTCGAAAATGTCTACCTTCCGTAACGTACAAGAGAATATTTCATCGGGCCAGCATATAATTTGCAAAAAAATTTCAGGAAACTAATGGACCGATACCGTGCCTTGCATGAATTCTGAAAATTCTTGGAAATCTCTACCTCCCGTAACGCACAATAGAATATTTCATCGGGCCAGCATCCAAGTTTCAAACAAAATCTCAGGAAACTAATGGACCGATACCGTGCCTGACGTGAATTCTGAAAATTCTCGAAAATTTCTACTTCCCGTAACGCACAAGAGAATATTTCATCGGGCCAGCATCTAATTTGCAAAAAAATTTCAGGAAACTAATGGACCGACACCGTGCTTTGCGAGAATTCTAAAAATTCTGGAAAATCTCTACCTCCCGTAACGCTCAATAGAATATTTCATCGAGACAGCATCCAGTTTTCAAAAAATCTCAGGAAACTAATGGACCGATACCGTGCCTTGCGTGAATTCTGAAAATTCTCGAAAATCTCTACCTCCCGTAACGCACAATAGAATGTTTCATCGGGCCAGCATCGACTTTTCAAAAAATCTCAGGAAACTAATAGACCGATATCGTGCCTGACGTGAATTCTGAAAATTCTCGAAAATCTCTACCTCCCGTAACGCACAATAGAATATTCCATCGGGCCAGCATCCAAGTTTCAAACAAAATCTCAGGAAACTAATGGACCGATACCGTGCCTGACGTGAATTCTGAAAATTCTCGAAAATGTCTACCTTCCGTAACGCACAAGAGAATATTTCATCGGGCCAGCATATAATTTGCAAAAACATTTTAGGAAACTAATGGACCGATACCGTGCCTTGCATGAATTCTGAAAATTCTTGGAAATCTCTACCTCCCGTAACGCACAATAGAATATTTCATCGGGCCAGCATCCAAGTTTCAAACAAAATCTCAGGAAACTAATGGACCGATACCGTGCCTGACGTGAATTCTGAAAATTCTCGAAAATTTCTACTTCCCGTAACGCACAAGAGAATATTTCATCGGGCCAGCATCTAATTTGCAAAAAAATTTCAGGAAACTAATGGACCGACACCGTGCTTTGCGAGAATTCTAAAAATTCTGGAAAATCTCTACCTCCCGTAACGCTCAATAGAATATTTCATCGAGACAGCATCCAGTTTTCAAAAAATCTCAGGAAACTAATGGACCGATACCGTGCCTTGCGTGAATTCTGAAAATTCTCGAAAATCTCTACCTCCCGTAACGCACAATAGAATGTTTTATCGGGCCAGCATCGACTTTTCAAAAAATCTCAGGAAACTAATGGACCGATACCGTGCCTGACGTGAATTCTGAAAATTCTCGAAAATCTCTACCTCACGTAACGCACAATAGAATATTTCATCGGGCCAGCAACTAATTTTCAAAAAATCTCAGGAAACTAATAGACCGATATCGTGCCTGACGTGAATTCTGAAAATTCTCGAAAATCTCTACCTCCCGTAACGCACAATAGAATATTTCATCGGGCCAGCATCCAAGTTTCAAACAAAATCTCAGGAAACTAATAGACCGATACGGTGCCTGACGTGAATTCTGAAAATTCTCGAAAATGTCTACCTTCCGTAACGCACAAGAGAATATTTCATCGGGCCAGCATCTAATTTGCAAAAAAGTTTCAGGAAACTAATGGACCGACACCGTGCTTTGCGAGAATTCTAAAAATTCTGGAAAATCTCTACCTCCCGTAACGCTCAATAGAATATTTCATCGAGACAGCATCCAGTTTTCAAAAAATCTCAGGAAACTAATGGACCGATACCGTGCCTTGCGTGAATTCTGAAAATTCTCGAAAATCTCTACCTCCCGTAACGCACAATAGAATGTTTTATCGGGCCAGCATCGACTTTTCAAAAAATCTCAGGAAACTAATGGACCGATACCGTGCCTGACGTGAATTCTGAAAATTCTCGAAAATCTCTACCTCACGTAACGCACAATAGAATATTTCATCGGGCCAGCATCTAATTTTCAAAAAATCTCAGGAAACTAATAGACCGATATCGTGCCTGACGTGAATTCTGAAAATTCTCGAAAATCTCTACCTCCCGTAACGCACAATAGAATATTTCATCGGGCCAGCATCCAAGTTTCAAACAAAATCTCAGGAAACTAATAGACCGATACGGTGCCTGACGTGAATTCTGAAAATTCTCGAAAATGTCTACCTTCCGTAACGCACAAGAGAATATTTCATCGGGCCAGCATCTAATTTGCAAAAAAGTTTCAGGAAACTAATGGACCGACACCGTGCTTTGCGAGAATTCTAAAAATTCTGGAAAATCTCTACCACCCGTAACGCTCAATAGAATATTTCATCGAGACAGCATCCAGTTTTCAAAAAATCTCAGGAAACTAATGGACCGATACCGTGCCTTGCGTGAATTCTGAAAATTCTCGAAAATCTCTACCTCCCGTAACGCACAATAGAATATTTCATCGGGCCAGCGTCTAATTTTCAAAAAAATCTCAGGAAACTAATGGACCGATACCATGCCTGGCGTGAATTCTGAAAATTCTCGAAAATCTCTACCTCCCGTAACGCACAATAGAATGTTTCATCGGGCCAGCATCGACTTTTCAAAAAATCTCAGGAAACTAATAGACCGATATCGTGCCTGACGTGAATTCTGAAAATTCTCGAAAATCTCTACCTCCCGTAACGCACAATAGAATATTTCATCGGGCCAGCATCCAAGTTTCAAACAAAATCTCAGGAAACTAATGGACCGATACCGTGCCTGACGTGAATTCTGAAAATTCTCGAAAATGTCTACCTTCCGTAACGCACAAGAGAATATTTCATCGGGCCAGCATATAATTTGCAAAAAAATTTTAGGAAACTAATGGACCGATACCGTGCCTTGCATGAATTCTGAAAATTCTTGGAAATCTCTACCTCCCGTAACGCACAATAGAATATTTCATCGGGCCAGCATCCAAGTTTCAAACAAAATCTCAGGAAACTAATGGACCGATACCGTGCCTGACGTGAATTCTGAAAATTCTCGAAAATTTCTACTTCCCGTAACGCACAAGAGAATATTTCATCGGGCCAGCATCTAATTTGCAAAAAAATTTCAGGAAACTAATGGACCGACACCGTGCTTTGCGAGAATTCTAAAAATTCTGGAACATCTCTACCTCCCGTAACGCTCAATAGAATATTTCATCGAGACAGCATCCAGTTTTCAAAAAATCTCAGGAAACTAATGGACCGATACCGTGCCTTGCGTGAATTCTGAAAATTCTCGAAAATCTCTACCTCCCGTAACGCACAATAGAATGTTTTATCGGGCCAGCATCGACTTTTCAAAAAATCTCAGGAAACTAATGGACCGATACCGTGCCTGACGTGAATTCTGAAAATTCTCGAAAATCTCTACCTCACGTAACGCACAATAGAATATTTCATCGGGCCAGCATCTAATTTTCAAAAAATCTCAGGAAACTAATAGACCGATACGGTGCCTGACGTGAATTCTGAAAATTCTCGAAAATGTCTACCTTCCGTAACGCACAAGAGAATATTTCATCGGGCCAGCATCTAATTTGCAAAAAAGTTTCAGGAAACTAATGGACCGACACCGTGCTTTGCGAGGATTCTAAAAATTCTGGAAAATCTCTACCTCCCGTAACGCTCAATAGAATATTTCATCGAGACAGCATCCAGTTTTCAAAAAATCTCAGGAAACTAATGGACCGATACCGTGCCTTGCGTGAATTCTGAAAATTCTCGAAAATCTCTACCTCCCGTAACGCACAATAGAATATTTCATCGGGCCAGCGTCTAATTTTCAAAAAAATCTCAGGAAACTAATGGACCGATACCGTGCCTGGCGTGAATTCTGAAAATTCTCGAAAATCTCTACCTCCCGTAACGCACAATAGAATGTTTCATCGGGCCAGCATCGACTTTTCAAAAAATCTCAGGAAACTAATAGACCGATATCGTGCCTGACGTGAATTCTGAAAATTCTCGAAAATCTCTACCTCCCGTAACGCACAATAGAATATTTCATCGGGCCAGCATCTAAGTTTCAAACAAAATCTCAGGAAACTAATGGACCGATACCGTGCCTGACGTGAATTCTGAAAATTCTCGAAAATGTCTACCTTCCGTAACGCACAAGAGAATATTTCATCGGGCCAGCATATAATTTGCAAAAAAATTTCAGGAAACTAATGGACCGATACCGTGCCTTGCATGAATTCTGAAAATTCTTGGAAATCTCTACCTCCCGTAACGCACAATAGAATATTTCATCGGGCCAGCATCCAAGTTTCAAACAAAATCTCAGGAAACTAATGGACCGATACCGTGCCTGACGTGAATTCTGAAAATTCTCGAAAATTTCTACTTCCCGTAACGCACAAGAGAATATTTCATCGGGCCAGCATCTAATTTGCAAAAAAATTTCAGGAAACTAATGGACCGACACCGTGCTTTGCGAGAATTCTAAAAATTCTGGAAAATCTCTACCTCCCGTAACGCTCAATAGAATATTTCATCGAGACAGCATCCAGTTTTCAAAAAATCTCAGGAAACCAATGGACCGATACCGTGCCTTGCGTGAATTCTGAAAATTCTCGAAAATCCCCCCCACACAATACGCTCAATAGAATATTTCATCGGGCCAGCATCCAAGTTTCAAACAAAATCTCAGGAAACTAATGAATCTCACGAAACAATTTGACAGTCCCATTTATTATGGTCGACGGAAATTTTCACGGCAGAATTTGGCACTTACGTTCACTGCGCTTCGCAGAATGCCCGAGGGCCAAGGCTCATGAAATATTGATCAATTTGTTTACGGGGACAACAAAAAACATACCTCGTGAGTCGTGCACTTTCCGCAGTGAACGACTGTCCCTAACCGAATAACGAATGCTGTTTATCGAATTTAATTCTGCTGTGGTTTTCGGCGAATTGCAGTGCACGTAACTACCGAATATTAACGATTATCAAACGAATAGATGTGCTGATACATTTTCAGTGAGTCGCAGTAAACGTATCTACCGATAATCGCAGATACGTTTTCGCGCCGAAAATGTTCCGATCCGTAACGAAGAAAATTTCACTGCGTAATTGGACACTTATGTTTCATTATTGTTCACAGAAAAATGTCGCTGCAGCATTGGCAGTATCTCCAATGGCTTGAAGCACCGTTTGAGCGCATTATCGCTGATGGTAGGAGAAATCGTTACGTTTTTTGCGTATAGCAGAGATCATTATCAAGATTCGGTCGCAGCGTTCACTGCAGAGCATTAAAAAAGTTGCACGGAATTGTTTCGTACGTTCACTGCAACACGCAGAAATTGTCACAGCGAAAATTTTCTCCTGCCGAAGGCGAGTTACGTGTCGGAACATTTTCTGCGCGTTGCAGTAAGCGTTATTAACTAATTTTGCATTTCGTTATGAACTAAAGATTCGGTCGTAACGACTTTTACAACTTAATGAAGAGTTTCATCGTCTTCGTAGGTGATGTCCACATTCGATGAGACTTATTTTTTAAGGTGATGTGAAACATGTATAAGTGCGAGAGAGATAGCGCCATTGGCAGTTGCGGCAGAGTCAGAGAGACACACTGAAAATATGTTTCACATCACGTTAAGAGAAGGTGCAATCCCTTCCTCCCCACCTGCCCCGAGCTCAATCGGTATCAAAAACTGTAATCAACTTTTTTCGCGTATACTGGGACTTACAGTAAAAAAAAAGTGTCATTATATGCTTTGATCAATTCCGCAGCTAATGACACTTTTTTTTTGCTGTAAGTCTCAGTATACGCGAAAAAAGTTGATTACAGTTTTTACTACCAACTACTAACCAAGAGGAGTAAAAATTAACAGTTTTTACTCCTCTTAAGAGAAGGTGAAATATCGCGGTCGGTAATAAAAACTGCAATCAACTTTTTTTGCGTATTGTGATGTCGCGGAAGGAATTTATTTATTATTTTTATGGGTGGAAATAGCCAACTATGCCACAGAACGCGGTTGTAGGACGGGAAAGACTCGGTTAACACGTAATCGAACTGCTTACGACGTTTATTGTACAAAAACTGGCAGCGTAACAGTGTCGCGCTAGAGTTTCGGTGACTTACTGACTGACTAGCCTAGTCGGAGGGTGCTTCTTATAGTGGTTGATCGTGAGAAAAGGTATGCAGTGGGGAGAGAATTCGGGAGTTGGAAGATGTTGGAAAATGCCGAAAAAAGCCAGGTGTTTCAGTTTCTTGGAATGTCCGTCGAGCGTGAGAAAAGATGTAAGGGTGCGGGTTGCGTCGCTTATTGGTGACCGGCAGAATAGAGGTCCCGGGATCTGCATTAAGAAAGGCCAGGATGCGCGGTCCAGCAGGAACAGAGCAGCTGGCGCCGTAAATCAAGTGCAAGGAGTCAGGAAAAAGGAGCGTAGTGCATAGGTCTATCGTTACAGTATACTGGGACTTGCAGCCAAAAAAAAAGTGTCATTAGCTGCGGAATTGATCAAAGCAGCTAATGACACTTTTTTATTTAAACTGTGCGTTGACCGTATCCGCATGATGCAGAAAACGTATCTGCTGAACTATGCGATTTTTTTTTTCGCACGCGCAAGTTGCGGCGAAAACGCAACGGCTGAATCGTGCTGTCGAAAAAATCAAATTTTATGGTCTTTTTTTTCCTCATAAAATGACAATAGTGAGTTTTTGTTATTTAGTACGAAGTTGAAGTATGATGATGTTAGGAGAATGGAATGCTCACTTTAAGTTTTCGTTTTGATAAATGGATGGAATGTTTCTTAGGTTAAAATTCTACAGAGTCAAGTAGTCGTTATTTTTTCAATTCTAATGAAAATTCTATTTATTCATTTATTTATTTATTGTAGGTATTTCCCCTTTTCCTATTTTCCACCGTATACCCTGTTGGGTGTTTACGGATCCCCCCCTCTAAGCACTCCCTACCCGCACCAAGCTAAGCTACCTAACCTTTCCTGTGCGTCCGCAGCCGACTTGGCTACACTGTACCGCATTTGCCGAGGACACGGGGAAACTGCGGAAAACCCGTGCCGGTACAGACGGCCATATTCTAATGATTCCATGGTATTTTTTGCACTTGCGTGAAGTACAGAAAACACCAAAGTCTCAGAAGAATGAGCCTCCCGCTCAACGGTGAATGCGCCAGCCAGCGCGCGGCTAAGCGGTCACCCATCCAAGTACTGGCCGCCGGCCAGATTGCTTGACTTGTGTGATCGCCGAAGCCGCGCACCCACCGCGCATCCACCGCTGTCGGTTATTTATTTATTTATTTACTTTATTTATTTAATTATTGATTTCGAACGTTCAAACTACAGCATCCGTTTCCGTTTCGATTCTCTTTGGTCGAGAAAGTTACGCAGGTCACACGGCACCGGCGCCGTAGGCTCGCGGCTGCGCAGTCGACACGCAACACGTGCGAACCGTTCAGCTGACTTCCGCCTCTCAACAAGTAGCAATTACTTCGTTGCGATATCCCGAGCCAGGCCCAAACAATAGAAGAAGAAGAAGACTTCGTTGCGATAAAAAAATTGTTCGTGAGAAGAAGAAGAAGAAGGCTACAAGCTCGCTCGCTCGAAAGAAAACGCACAGCCAGGTACGAACGACGCCGCTCCCGTTTATTAATCTATTATCGTCCAATCGTAGACGTAAGTATTTTCAGTCGGAGTTTCTCAATATTATTTTTTTGTTTTGGTTAGGAAGGTTATCGTTGATGCAGGACATCTCCGATTCCCGGCGTCGAACATGGTGGTCCCGACATGTGTCGATTCTCTGTATTTCAAACAGCATTATTCAAAACTGTTGTCATTGAAAAAATATTTGACGTTAAAGAAATGCAATAAGTCATTACTGAGCGACGCTCGTATCAATACGACTTACGCTAAAGGACTAAAATTAATATCCGTACCCTCACAGAAGGCCTACGAGTCAATGCGTAACTTCCTCCGTACAAAAAAAAAAATGAAGAGATTCGTCGCGAACCCGGCATATTTACAATGCTGGGTTGCAGCAATGGCGGCATTCCACCATGGGTAAGTTTTTTTTTATTCCCGTCTTCCCCTCTAACATACCACATTTTGTAATGTACGAAAAGGCTTAGAAATAGAAATAGAAATATTTATTCATAGAAATATTTATCCTACATATTACGTCTTCCCTAAAAAAGGGCTTTTTCCTAATTATTACGGAAAAAGTTTCCTCGCACTAGTATCGTTACTAGTGCGAGAAAACTTTTTTCTGCATTCGCGTCATTTACAATTCGTGTGATTGTTAAACCCCCCCCCCCCCCCCCCCCCCCCCCCCCCCTTTCGGCTCGTTCTGTAAAGCCATACTTGTTAAAAAAGTTTTTTCGCCCTCGTATCTTAAAGTATTCAAAATGTACTATTCTTTGATTTTCAGAGTACAAACAACCGTCCAAACCAAAGATTTCTCGGTAATATCTCTGTCAAGGGCAAAAGACTTTTGTCTTGAGCTATTTGGAACGGTGGAGGATGAATGCGCGGCGGCATATCGGGCTATCTGGAGCCTCACGGAATACAAGACGGCCGAACACGATTATATTCAGGAGCCACGAGTTGTCGATCCAGAGGCTAAAGAAAAAATATCAGCGTTTCTGCGATCATCTATGTAAGTATTTCCTCCATTTTATTAAGACAACAAACAATAAACAATAAACAACAAACATAATAAAAAACAAACAATAAATTAACAATACAAACAACAACAACAACAATATAAATAAATAATAATAATAATAATAATAATAAATAATTTATAAAAATTAATTATATATATTTACTTTGCAGACTGGAAAAAATTCCATTGTTAAATAAAAAACGAATGACGAAACATGCTCATGTTGTACCCCGAGTACGCCGGTTGTTGTCGCAAGGTGCATTGCGCAACAACCGAGGTATGCGAGCAGCGGGCGAGCCGAGCGCGAGTGTAATTACCGAAATCGAGCGCATCGCGGGCGATTGAGCAATCGACGCATCGTGCGATTCTCGATCGCGGATAAGTAGAGCAGCGCGTCAGCAGTTTAAGTAGCGCGGAGCCTCCATATTCCGTGGACGTACGGAATCTGGAGCGACGGAAAATAAACAGTAAACAATGAAAAGCGGAGTTTTAAGAAATAGTGTTTCGTCTAATAAATAATGCTGATGCTCTCGCTCGATATATAATGATACGCGAGCGAGCATTCGACAGTCTCGTTTGACTCGAGAAACTGTGCGTCTGTTCCCAGGGATTCGGTATTGGAATCCAAAAGGTAACATAGAGTGTTCCGGGCAAGGGAACGTATTAAGCGGCACTGGCGGGTGAGGGTCGGACCTGGATCCCGAGTGCGGAATTAAAGTTGTGTGCAAAAGATGCAAATTGTAAAGTGAAATTGTTTATTACTCTGTTCTCTATTTCGTCAATAAACTGTTATTGTGCCTACGAGTTGTAGTCCTCACTGGGGTTCTAACCCCTTACTGGTAACATCCCAAAATCTTCGGAGATTATATCTCACCCGCCGTGCACGGACTGATCACCCGGGCTCCGGCGGTACAACACTCACATTGTTGAGGTAGAAGATGCACAGAGACAATTGCAAAAGTTGAAAAACAAAAATGCCGATCTCGCTAAGCAGGTGGTGTCTCTGGAGAAAAAAATTCGAGATCTGCAGAAAAAACGCCTCGGACAAAGGCCGAGGTGAGCATTTTTTTCTAATATTCGTACACTAGTCTATTATTAGTCTACGACTATTCCGTATTCTTTTTCGTTTTTCAGAAAAACGGACAATCGACAATCGAGTTCCGGTAAGGAGAGTGAGGAGAGTAACGAACGATCGCCCAGAGACCGCGCCAGGAGATTAGACATCGCCCAGCGTAAACCGGTGTACCTGCCAAAAAAAACTCGAAGGCTGAAGATAAAACGCCTTCAAAGGCCGAGGTGAGAATTTTTTTCGAATATTTATTGAAACTTTCTTTCAATAAGAAGTCTGATCAGTCTTCTTAGTCTGCTGTGAGGTTGCTGAGAGGACGGGAAA